>JAVGVS010000040.1:380000-453104 GCA_032718565.1 Distichodus sexfasciatus
ACAATATTTAGATTCGCATTTTCTTAACTTTCTTTAATTTGTATGTGTAAATTTGTTATAAAAACTGCTCGCATTAAATACAGCAGAATATGAAGAAATGTATGTGGCTCAAGTTTTTTTACAGTGTTTTACTTGCTTTTCTTTTTTTTGCCCAATTTGATTTAATTTAAATTACTTGCACTGTCTGAGGAGTTCTTCATTTAAACCCTTGTATAACTATATATGTGGCAATTAGACAGTCTTGAACTTTAAATATTTACCTCAAAGGACTCGACTCATATTCAGAAAACAATCTGAGCCCTTTCTTTAGAACATAAATAGAATATTGACTTGTAAACAACATTACCCTTTAGGGAAAGTTTTTCTTTTCAAATTGAAACTCAACATTTTCTTGTGGTTAAAATACAGCTGGTCCCAGTCAGAATGTCTAAAAGTAGAGGTCTAACTTTAGCCCCGTCTCTTCCCACACACGTTCTCAGTCCTGCTCGGTCCTGCATTCCCGAGTTGGACAAAATCAGTGGTCACTTCATTCCTTTTCTTCTCCCCCCCACCTCTTTCCCCCCGTCGCTTCTTTCGCTTCAGTAAGAAAGCTTATCTCTGCCGTCTCTCCTGTCCTCACTTCTTAACCGCAAAAGAAATGAAATGTTCATAGACGGCACAAGCTTATCGGGCGACGCGTTCCAAAAAAGAGACGACTTCTCTCCATCCAGTCTCCCAAGTGGAGGCGCTGCGCTCGAGTGAAAGTGTGGAGAAAAAGCCTTTGGGTGCGGCGAGTAAAGACCGACTCAAAGCCGCGTCTGGCTGGTCCTCAGAGGAGCCCTGGCTTAATGTTAGACTCTGCTCAGCTCTAGCTGTCAAGCTCTTTGTGTCTGTCTCTGTCTTTCTGTCAATAGATTTACTTTTGCTTCTCATATACACACAGTTCAAGCCAAATGTTTTGACCACCTGACTGATATTGAGTGGATCAGTATTTATACGCAGTACTTATAAATCAGACCCTACAGGATTTTGTGGTGTTGCGATCGCAACTGTTAACACAAATTCAGCCAATCCACGCAACTTTTCCAAAATTTTTGACCAATCGTTGTCATTTCACACGAAACATTGAGTCAGCGAACTCATTTCCTTGTTGCATTTAGAAGACGCAGACACGTGTTTGATAAAAACACCTCACATTAATCTTCAAAAATAACTTAATGATTAATAAAAAATAAGTGGTTTTGTTCTCTTGCTATTAATTAATTTTTAAAGAATCATTATAAAGGGAGATGAAGTCGCAAATGACTTGCTCCGGCAACTTTATTGCAACAAAATGGCTAAAAACACTGCAACTTCCATCACAATTTTTTTTGAAAAGCTGCTGCAAAACCAGGCATTTTAGGCCGCAACAATCTCAAAAAAGGCCCACAAAAGATTCATCACAATGCGACAGGGGTTTTCAACTGGTTCTGTCCCAGGCATCACCAGTAAGCAGTAATCTGTGGCCCACCGTGTGTGAATGTGTGTGTGTGTGTGTGTGTATGAGGCAGGGGGAGTATTTATTCATTTATTTATTTATTTATTTATCTATATTTGCATATGTTCCATTATTCGTTAAGATGCTAAAATCATCTAAAAATGTTTTGAAAAAATAACTAGAATAAAGTACATTTAAAAAGGTGATTTCAGTAGTGAATCTAGATTGTATCTCACAGACAACCGCCGCGGACCACCAGTTAAAACCCCTGCAGTGCGATATTAGATTGATTCAATGGGCAATGGTTTGATCGCAAAGGCAGTTTGGGTGCCAGCATATCATATGCTGATTTAACACGATAACTTTCACTGATTAAAATCATCACACAATAAGCATCTCAAATATCATTTGACATTTTTATTCCAGACATTTAAATGAAAAGCAATCTTTTTCAATGTAACGTATGTTACAATATATATGATGTCTGAATGTTTTCATTTTGGATTGTATTTGGATGGGCTCCTTCGCATATTGTAGATCGATGTATCGTTACACACTTACAACAAACTTCGATTCACTGTTCCCTCTTTTCCACTGCACGAGTGTCAGTATTGGTGCCGCTCCTCGACTGGTGCTGATGTTGGAAATCAGCGATGCTCTGACCCAGTTGTCTAGCCTCATCAGAATTTGGCTCATGTCCGATAACTCGGGTCCATTTTTTTATCCTTCCAACACAGCAGCTACCATTGCAGTATAATGAGGTGACCAGTGTTAATCACCTCACCTGTAGCTAATCAGTGTACAGTATTAATATTTTCCAGGTTTGTGGTATCTGACGGTTCTTATTTGTGCTATATTTAGAAAGTGTGTGAGTGTGTTCTGCTTATTCAGGAGTTTCCCAACTTTCCCCGAAGCGCACTGTACGCGTAGTTGAATGCCCCGCAGGGGTCCCTGTCCTCCTGTCTCAGCCGGCCATGTGTTGCGTCTCGGCGGAGCGGGTCACTCTCTCGCCGTCTCGGCCTGTCAGCTGCTGTGCTAATGACTTTCTCGGTGTCTTGCAGATACAGCGTGGTGGTGGAGGGCGAGCGTGGAAACAGACCCCACATCTACTGCCTGGAGCAACTGCTGCAGGAAGCGGTCAGTACTGCGTGCTGTTCTTCGCCGCTCGCGTTAATGAGAGCTAGTGCAGCGGAGGAGGAGGTGGCTTCATGTGCCTGAGGCGCTCTAACTTAACCCACTTCTCCCTGGCACTGACAGTGTCTACATGCTTCTAACATATTAGAACCTAGTGCTGGGTGACCGATTTTATCTAGTCATAGATAAAGATTAACCGAATTCTGAAGGGTGGCTGACCCACTGCTGTTATCGTTCTCAGGTGGTCTTTAGTTTATAAAATCTGAAGAAGCCCAAAATGTCCTTCCTGACAAGGGCGTGGAGGCTAACCTACATACACTGCCCTCCAAAAGTTTGGAAACGCCCTAGAAAAGTGTGGTTTTGGACAGTATTGCCATGAATCCTTTTTAATTTGTGATAATGTTGCACTGATAAGGGACAACACAAACTACGAAAAGATATTTTATTACATAAAGTTTATTAAACAGTTTATACATAGAAAATACTTACATTTTGGATTCATCAAAATATCCACCATTAGCAGCTATCACAGCTCTACATAATCTGGGCATCCGAGCGGTCAATGAACCAGTTAATGGTTGAAGCTCTTAAGGTGTGCTGACCCAAAAATCTTTTAAAAACCTAGGCCAAGTTTAAACCAGTAACCAGACATCACAGCTGGCAAAGGGGCATGTCTGACTTTGACATGTATATATTGCAATTATTATGTAATAAAAAGAAAAATTATTATTGCTGGTATCCAAAGATAATGTCCAGTTACTTTAATGTATTTGCACCAAAAAATGATGAGGATTTATGCTGATATCGTCCAAAACCCCACTTTGCCAGGGTGCTCCCAGCTCCCCCCACAGTGGGGGTCCTTGAGCAAGCCCTAGGGAAACTTTACCTGAAATTGGGAAGTGGAAGGCACTCTGGATAAGAGCTTCTGCTAAATGCCGTAAATCTAAATGTTTTTAAGGAGGCGGTACATGAACACACACTAGGGACGGTGTTAATCGAATTCTTAAATTTTTAAAAATGTAATTAAAATAATAATCAAAATAACAGTCTGTTTCGATTCATTTTTGATGATTTGCCCAGCCCTAATAGAACCTCTATACCACTGTCCACTCCAGCTCAACTAAGGGCATGTTTTTGCTCCACTAATCCTGACTGTTAGTTTAGGGTGTGAGGCTCTCGCTCGCCTCCGCCACCGTCTCTCCCGTCTAATGGCCCGTAGGAAGTGGAAGTCCGGCCAAAAGCAACGCCTGGCTCTCGGCTGGATTTTGTGCAGAAAGAGAAATGTGGCGACGCCAGAGAGAGAGAGAGAGAGAGGCATGTCTGTGTGATTGAGAGGAGAATGAGAATGCGCTGCAGGCCGGAGTGTTGCATGTAGATTAGCGCTGGCGGCTGCAGGATGCACAACGCGTGGTTGTAATGTTGTCTGTTTTGGGTTTGTCTTGGCTTCTGTGCTGCTGCAGATTATCGATGTAAAGCCGCCCTCAGTGCGCTACCTGCCCCAGGGCACCAGGATCGCTGCCTACTGGAGCCAACAGTACCGCTGTCTCTACCCCGGCACTGTCGTCAGAGGTAAGAGCTCGTCCTCTCTTTCTGTCTTTCCTTCTGACTCTCTCACTCTATTTCTCCCTCTGTCTCTCAGTCCCTCTCTCTCTCCAGCTCTCTGTCTCTCACTTCATTCCCATCTATCCATCTATATATATCCGTCTGTTTATTCATCCGTCTGTCTGTCTGTCTATCTGTTTATTCATCTATGTATCTGTCTGTGTGTCTGTCTATCTGTTTATTCATCTATGTATCTGTCTGTGTGTCTGTCTATCTGTTTATTTATCTATGTATCTGTCTGTGTGTCTGTCTATCTGTTTATTTATCTATGTATCTGTCTGTCTGTCTGTCTGTCTATCTATCTATCTATCTATCTATCTATCTATCTATCTATCTATCTATCTATCTATCTATCTATCTATCTATTCATCTATCTCTCCATCTATCTCTCCATCTATCTCTCTCTCTATCTGTCTATCTGTCTGTCTGTCTATTTATTCATCTCTCTATCTATCTATCTGTCTGTCTATTTATTCATCTATCTATCTATCTATCTATCTATCTATCTATCTATCTATCTATCTATCTATCTATCTATCTATCTATCTATCTGTCGGTCTGTCCATTTATCTATCTGTCTATGTATTCATCTATCTGTCTGTCTATTTATTCATCTCTCTATCTATCTGTCTATATTCGTCTGTCTATCTATCTGTCTGTCTATTTATTCATCTATCTGTCTGTCGGTCGGTCGGTCTGTCTATCTATCTGTCTATTTATTCATCTCTCTATCTATCTGTCTTTCTATTTGTTCATCTATCTGTCTGTCTGTCCATCTATCTATCTGTCTATTTATTCATCTGTCTGTCTGTCTGTCTATTTCTTCATCTCTCTATCTATCTGTTTATTTATTCATCTATCTGTCTGTCTGTCTGTCTCTGTCTGTCTGTTCATCTCTCTATCTATCTGTCTATGTATTCATCTGTCTGTCTATCTGTCTGCCTGTGTGTCTGTCTGTTCATCTCTCTATCTGTCTGTTTATTCATCTGTCTGTCTGTCTGACTGTCCATCTATCTATCTGTCTATTTATTCATCTATCTATCTATCTATCTATCTATCTATCTATCTATCTATCTGTCTGTCTGTCTGTCTGTCTGTCTGTCTGTCTGTTTATTCATCTCTCTATCTGTCTATCTGTCTGTCTGTCTGTCTGTCTGTCTGTCTCTTACTCTCTGCTGTATTTCTCTCTCTCATTTTATTTCATCAACCTCCACATTTGTAGCTCACTCCTCTGTGACTGTCAGTTTGTTTGAGGTGTTAAAAATCAGGTACAGATCTCTGCGGTCCAGCGCACAGGTAACCTTTCAGAGCCGAGGCATGTTTAACTTTCTTTAATCTGCGGCTTTTAGCCGAGGCCAGAGCGCAGGGCTGCAGGAGGGAGGGAGAGGGGATGAAGGATGATGCGGTTAGCTTCGTGCAGCTCTCCGCTTCTATTATTATTTATTTTCCCTCCCACTAAGGCAGGAGGGAGCTGGAGCCTTGTCAAAAAAACTCTTAAAGGGAGGCCCGAGCTACTGCTGCTGTCAGACGGCCTGTATAAAAAGGGCCCAGTGTATAGAGTCGGAGCCTCCTGAGGAATTGGTGGGGTGTTTTTTTTTTTTTTTTTTTTTAGTATTTCACGCTTTGACGTCCATTTGCATGGGAGGATTTGCCATCTCGCTTCGTGGAAATGTAAATGGGGGTGATATATTTTGCTGCTCATCAATCTTCCTCCCCGTTACGTCCCCCCAGGGAGCCCCGACGCGGACGAGGCGGACGACTTGATCACGGTGGAGTTCGATGACGGAGACACCGGCCGCATTCCGCTCTCGCACATCAGACTGCTCCCTCCGGACTACAAGATCCAGTGTGAGTGTTTGCACACCTTCCAGGGATCTCCAGTTCGGCTAACGGCTCGTACAAATGGGCTGTTTTTATTTAGAGTCTAGGCCTCACCTGATACGTTAGCGTTCGGATAGATTTGGTGAAAGAGCTGATTTTCTTCACATTGTTGAAGCAATATTTAAGTGATTCATAAAACCACAAAATCACACAAGCGTTTTTTTGGTGTTTTAATGTAAAAACCCCAAGAACGTCTCCTGCTGGTAGCCGTGTCTCGACTATTTTCAAGTTACAATGAGGTCATCGAAACGCACCGCCATCGTCAGGGACTACCTGTATCGATTCAGTGGACGATGATTCAATTTCTGATGATATCACAAAGTTTGCTATGATCAGATTTTGATTTGATTCAGTTCAGGATCCAGTGATTGATATTAGATCATATCCTATGCTGATTTAATCACTTCCATTCATATCAAATCACAAAAAGCACCTAAAAAATCATGACATCTTTATTCCTGAGCTGTGGCTCACAGTAGCCAGCGCTTTTAATAAAAGTTGACTTCTCAGCATTGACTCGGCAAAAGAGGTTACAATGTGTCAATGAAATGGGCTCATCCATCGACGAAAACAATGTATCAATATAGACTGATGTATTGTTATACCTTGAGTGAACAGATGAAATGTTTGCAAGTACATTTACGGAATTTAACGATTTTGTTCCAACTCTGATTCCGCTTTATTATGTTTAGGGAACGTTTGCTGCGCCGTTATTGATTTGGATAAAAGTGAATGTGTGTCTGTGCAGGTGCGGAGCCGTCTCCTGCCCTCCTGGTGGCTAGCACTAAGAGGCGAAGCAGAAAGTGCAGTAAGGATGTGTCTGAAAACAGCAAAGAGCCGACTCCCAAAAGCACAGAGGATCCTGCTCCAAAGAACAGGGGGAGAGGAAGGAAGCCAAAACCTAAACCTGGTGATTTTATTTGCCTTACTCCGTACATGCTGTGAAAGGCTTGCTTCTGCTTTTAGCTGACTTGTTTCCAGTTAAGAAAACATTGATCAGGCGCTGTTGGGATTCTAGAAGTGTGTGTGTGTGTGCGTGTGTTTCTGACCTGGACTGTTTTTGGAGAGAAATTTGGAGGAAACCCACGCAAACACAGGGAGAGCATGCAAACTCCACACAGAAAGGCCCCGGGGCTCGAACCCGGGACTAACCACTTCCGCCACCGTGTCGGCCTAAAACTATCATGATATATTAATTTAACAAGTTCCACAAAGCGCAGTTTGTAGTGTGTGATTTCTGTAAATAAGGGCACCGTAAACACAGTCCTCGTTGTAACTAAAGCCCACCTCTGCTAAGCGTCTTTAAAGCCAGAAGCAGTTGACAGACTTGTATTTCTTGCAAAAAATTTCTGAAGATGATAGAATGTTTATTTCTTCACAAGACACATCTGTATTTGTAATTTTTATGATTACTAAAGCAGTTATAGCACCTACTATTTCTAAGTACAGTCAGATAGTTGCCTTTCATGCGTTAATACTTATGAGAATAATATAAATTTTGAATATATAAAGGACAGGAAAAATTATTGATGATTATCGATTATATGTTCCAAAAATGTTGTGATTTGAATTTTGAGACAAATCGCCCAGCACTAATTAAAACATTTACCAAACAGAAAAGGTCAGAGAACAGGCTACGGCTATAGTTAGGTTTAGGGTTATTTAGATATGATCATTACTATGTCTGTGGAATGTCCCCAAAAGTATAGTGAAGTGTGTGTGTGTGTGTAATGGGTGGAAGCTGGCAGAACAAGGACAGTTTTTATCTTGCTGCATTCCATGTAGGTCAGTGTTGGTAAACCCCTCCCTTCTCTCCTGCTTTCCAGAGCCTGAAGTGGAACACGAAAAAGTGGAGAGTCCAACCCCCATACCAACCCAGGAGAGGCCCCTGTCCGCCCAGAAAAATGGCCCCAAGCCTTGCAGAAAGAACCAGCCAGCCAACAACGCCAACATCACCAGCCCCTCAATCTCCACACCTCCCGACGCCCAGAAGAAACCCGTCTTACCCAAACCCCCTTCCAAAGCTCGCCCCCAGTCCCAGTCTGTCTTCCCCACGCCGCTTTACGGAAAAGTTCTCTCCGTGGATCTCTACAACGATCCCTCCGCTTCCCTCGCGTCCTTCATGTCCAGCAGCGAAAGTGGAAAAGCGAAATCGGTCAAACGGGTCCGGAAAAGTGAAGACGAATGCCCCAACGGATTCGGGGGAAAAGCTCAACGTAAGCAGCCTCAGACCGAGCTCCTTATCAAGTTGGACCACGAGGGCGTGATGTCTCCGAAAACCAAGAAGACCAAAGCCCTGATGATGATGGAGGGCCAGAACTCGACAAAGAGAGAGGGCAAAGCCGTGATGGGTGTCGGCTATACGACGGTATCAACCACAAACGCTTCTGACAAGACGTTGAAGTCCAAGCTGGAGCTGGAGGCCTTGAATTCTGACGGCGCTTCTGTGTACGGCGTCCGCAAAGTGGGTGGTGGCGGTGTCGGAAGCGAGGGTCTGACGAATTTGAAAGGTTCTGGGGAAAAGAAGGAAGCTCAACCAGTCACCGCCAAAAACACCACAAACACAACCAACACCACCAGCAGCAGTAGCAGCAGCAGCAGCAGTTCGGAGTCCGAGGGAGAGGAGGAACGAAGAACCTCGCAGGAGAAGAAGACAACGACCAAACAGGACAGCAGCTCCGCCAGCTCCCGTGCCTCCAGCCCCACCTCGTCCAGTTCCTCCACCAGCAGTTCCTCATCGTCTGCCGGCTTCCATTCGTCCTCTTCGTCTTCCTCCTCCTCCACCACCAGCGACGAGGAATCCTCCTGTAGCTCGGACGAGGAGTCTCCGGCCTCTCATCGCCCCTCGTCCCCTCAGGAACCCACTCCGGCTCAGGACGAAGAAGAAGAAGAAGAGGAGGAAGATTCTCCGGAGGAGAAGCCGGAGGTGAAGTCAGAGCCTTCGACCGCTTCAGCGAAGGCGCAGAAACAGCAAAGTGCCCCCAAGCAGCAGCAGCAGAAGAAACAGCAGGCGAAAAGGAGCGTTGGCAGGCCGAAACGGAGAGAGGGCATCCATTTACCCACCACCAAAGAGCTGGCCAAGAGACAGAGACTGCCCTCTGTGGAGAATAGACCAAAAATCTCTGCCTTCCTCCCTGCCAGGCAGCTGTGGAAGTGGTTTGGGAAACCGACTCAAGTGAGTCATGGTTCGATATTGCATTTATGTTTTTTTTAGGTGCAGTTTTCAGAACAGGTTTATTCCCTTTTTACAGTGTTGGAAAGTAGCTAACTACAAGTAGCAACACTGCTACTTTAAAATGCTGTAGCTTTTAAAGCAGCAAACTTACTAAGGTAACGCTACATCATTTAAAAAGGAAAAAAAAAAATCTGTCTTTACAAAAAGGGCTATTTTCAACTGGCAAGTGTTTCTAGTTGGCGTTGAATTGGTCAAAGTGGCCTCTGATTGGCTACCGCACAAGCATCGCACACTGGCATTGCTCTGCAGCTAGAGATCCGATCCGATTCGTGGATCAGATATCGGTCCGATAACGACACAAATACCTGGATCGGGTATCGGTGGCATTGGGCTGATCTACGGAGCCGATTTGTAAATAGTAGGTTTTTCTACGTTGGCGTATGCGCACACGCACAGTTCGTTACGCGTGGGAAGTGGCACCACATGTGGCAAAGCAGGTTTATTGTTCGGCATTCGCGCTAATTCCTACATATTGATGTGACATTGAGCAGAACAAGCAACGCAACACACTACAACCCCAAAAGCAAATCACACCGTTATACTGTTTAATTTCCTTACCACCACCAGCTCTCGCTCGTAATCTGTGTGTTGCTGATGGTTTTAGCGCCGCAGGATTAGGGACCGTCACAAATTTACGCAACTGTGTTAAATCATTTTTTGAAAATGTTATTTTAATAATAAATAATTTAGCTATTTAGCATGGGTGTGTAGTTATTACATTATTTAAGTTAGGAAAAGTGTATTTCCTTAAGCATAACAGAACGATCTCAGTCTCCTCCTCACAGGAAAATACACAGCGTATTAATTAAAAACTAGCGTCGGATCGTTACTCGAGATCGGACGATACTCGGAACTGAAAAAGCTGAATCAGCGCATCTCTAATCGCAGCACACTCTCAGCAGCTGCAAGATTGAGTCGGACGACTGAGTCCACAATGGCCAAAAGTGAAGCAAGAATCTATGGCCATGACATTATGGATGTAGTTATGGATGTAGCTAGTTGCTCGTAGTGTAGCTGACTACTATATTACTATATTAGCTGTAGCTTCGCTGATTTTTATCATGAGCAGCTTGTTGCTTGAAAAGCATCACTTTCAGTTTTGGGCTTTTGGTTTTGCCTTTTCAGTGCACTGTGTTCCAGGCTGAAAGATCTGTGTTGTTTGTCACTTGCAGAGGCGAGGAATGAAGGGAAAGGCGAAGAAGCTCTTCTACAAGGCCATCATGCGTGGGAAGGAGATGATTCGCATCGGAGACTGTGCCGTTTTCCTGTCTGCCGGCCGGCCTAATCTCCCGTTCATTGGTCATATCCAGAGCATGTGGGAGTCGTGGGGAAACAACATGGTGGTCCGTGTTAAATGGTTCTACCATCCGGAGGAGACCAACCCGGGAAAGAAACTTCATGACAAAAAGGTAACGCCTTTGTTCATTATGGATTGAGAAATCGCAGTTAATTGGAAAACAAAATTTTTTACTTCCCTGGAGTACTTTTAAGATGATTTTCTGTTTCTGTCCACTCTCTGACCCTTACACCTTCTCGAAGTAGAGCTCCAACTAATTATTTTGTTAATCGATTAATCTGTCAAAAAAAAAAAATCTGATTAATCGATTATTAATCGGATAAAAAGAAAAAAATATTTCATTTTCAGCATTTTTTAAATAAACCTGTCTCTGTTTTGTCTGTTTCTATTTTTCTGTATTATATTTTTTACTCTCTAACATTATCAAATGGAAAAAATATTTTCTGATTAATTGAAAATGAAGAAATATTGAAGTTTTGACCATTTTTATCCAGTTTTGACTCATTTTGGCCTATAATTTATTTTTGAGAGAGGACTACGTTTTTCCACGAGAGTTGTGTCACAATAACGCGGTGGACATTGAAATCGGATTAATCACTGAAAATATCAAGTAAATGGCTGTATTGTGAGTAGAACGCTGGTTGTTTTTGTGATTTATCAACTAAAATGAGTTTTGTCTGTAATAAATGGGAAGATTTGAGTGAACTGGAGCGCTTCAGTGGATGACTTCTCCGAGAACAAACAGCGTGTGTGTTTACATCACGAAAAATGTCATTCGTGCATTTCTAAGCAATTACTTCAGTTTTTGTGACGCCAAGGCACGTCGCTCTTATTCTTTTTATGGTGGTCGGCGTCCAGCTTTATGGTGCTTTACTGGAACTGTGGCTTTGGTTAGCTGACTGCCCCCACATTAGGGGTTAGCCACTGTTCGTATGTGTATAATAATGTAGACACAACTAATCGATTATTAGTCGCCAACTATCTTAATAATCAATTTTAATCGATTAGTTGTTGCAGCTCTGTCTCACAGGGTCACCAGCACAGTGTTTCCGTTGAAACATTAGTTTAAAGTAATGAGGAAGATGAAAAATTAAAATCAGAAACACTGTCTGTATTTCAAGCATAGCAGCACCTTCTCCAAAAATGGGCTGTGTATGTGCATTTCCCTTACTTCCCTTATCTTATCTTGACAGAATTGGGATCAGATGTCTGGACGGAGTCTCCCTGCTGTTCTGCAGGCCTCCAACCAAAGGAAAGACTTCATGGAGGTGAGTTGGTTTATGCAGCACATAAAATACACTTTCTGCAGCATCACTTCCCATCCTCTTTAGCCCTAAAAACTAACGCTAAACCACTGATTTCTGTTCGCAGAGAGCTCTGTACCAGTCTTCTCATGTCGACGAGAACGACGTTCAGACCATCTCTCACAAGTGTTTGGTTGTCAGTCTGGAGCAGTACGAGCAGATGATCAAAACCAAGAAGTACCAGGACAGCGAGGACCTCTACTACCTGGCCGGGACGTACGAACCCACCACTGGAATGATTTTCAACACCGATGGGGTTCCTGTCATCTGCTGAGGAGCTTTCTTAACGCCCCCCACCGCCACCTTGAGTGTTTTGCCTCAACAACCGAGCGGCACAGCGAGAACCAGCTCCAAAACGCTTAACAAGACAAACAAGGGCTAGATAGATGTCAGAACCTTCAATGGAACTCTCTTTCTCCCCTGTTGGGAGGAGATTTAAGAGTAAAGCTGTGGTTTAAAATGAATAAATGTAGGCCTCAGAGTGAGACTTGGAGAGCGGCTCTGATCTCCGATTGTCCTCCTGGAGATGGCCTCACAGATTTCAGTTTGGCTTCGCATTTGAGTCGACAGCAGCTCGCACTCTGTCAGTATTGTTAAAGTACGTTCTTGGAGGAGCTTTGAAGGAAAACGTGGAGGATGTGTCTAAGCTATGAACGCAGCACAACCCTGATATCCAGCTGGAGCACGACGGACAATGCGAAGTCCCTAGAAAGCGCTACGGGAACGTGTCAAAAGCATCCTTAAGGTCAAAAGCGTCCGTGTTTGGCAGAGTTGGTCTGTCTCCATTCAGCGCCAGAGCGGACGACGTGCCGGGCGATGGGGATGAGAGCTGCTGGGAAACCGCTTCGAGCACCCAGGGACCAGCTTGTGGAACAGTTTATTCAAACTGACAGGACATGTCACACTTGCTACTCAAGTCTGCCCAGAGAAACTCTTCATACCAGCAGCTCTGACTGTTCGCTGACCCGCCGTTAAATCAGCGCTGGAACTTAATAGGACGACAGCCGGGTAACGAACTCGGGCAGCCGATACGGCCAAAGGCTCTTCACGCCGCGAGGCTGAACCGACGCCTCCAAACGAGGATGCGTTGAGAAACTATTTTGAAGCACTTACAGAAATTAACATTTTAAAAAATGACCTGCCGACAGGCCTGTGGTTTGTAATGCCGGAGCCTGAGCTATTCCTGTTTATTCACAGCAACGCGTGAGTCACTTTTCCCGCCCGGGCAGCCCGAAAGATCTATCAGAATATTTATACGGCCCCGTCCTCCAGCCAGCCAGCCAGGCAGAAAGGGCTCTTTGTCACGGGCTGTCGGGGTTGAAAAACCGTTGTACAGATATCTGCGTTTGTAAATACACACACACAGACACACACACACATTATATATGTATACAGTATAGACCCACATTTTATTTTCGTGTACCATAGATGTGAGTAATTTTTTAAAAAGTGGTTTAAAAAAGAGCTTTAATAAACTGTGAATAAGATCAAAAAATAAGAGAAAAATCAGGAATTTAAAAAGTTTTCGATGACATATCTCAGAGCTCGTTGCTGTAACTCATCTCAGACGCCCCACTACGTTGACGACGCAATGTGAGACTGAACGTGGCAACGAGGAGGCTGTCAGATGACTGGCGGATTCGTGGATTTGCGACGTTGTTGTCCAGTTTTGCAGTTTTACAACAGAAAGCACTTAAACTCTGCCCTTCCGGCCTCTCTTGGACAGATTTCTTTTTGACAATCCCTAATACAGGTGAAATAGGTCCTTTTTTTGTAGAGTGGATGCGTCCACAGTCCCCAACAGGCAACGCTAGCTTCATGCTAATTTGAGCCCTTAACAGTTGGTAGTGTTTTGCTTGGCTTCCTGATTATTTTATTACATTTTTTCCCCCGTTTGCTTTTTTTTTTTTTTTTAAAGAAACCATTCCTGTTATCTTCTGCCCAATCTGTACTTTCCAAAAGCAATTATGTCTCATGCATGAAAGCACTTTGTTAGAATCTGCAAATAGCTGAGCAGCACAGCACAGAGACAAAAAGCATCAGGCAGATGAGGGAATTGAAAGCCTTCCGCTGGAAGCTGCTGTATATAAAACGCCTGTTTTATTTTCTAGAACGGCCCCTCCTCGGATCTGTCGCTCTTTTCTCATTCCTGCACCCTGCTGGTTTTGGTCTATGGCCTTAATAACCTTAACCTTGGTCTCCAGAGGCTTCTTAATGTTGGCCCGGTCACACAGTATGAATGTTGCTTTTTTGTAAATTGGTCCCGCTGATTGATGTTGGACTCCAAAGAACACCATCAGTCACCAGAGGCACTCGGATGCCAATAAGGGACCAGACTGTTTATTCGCTGCTTTTCTAATCAAGACCAATCAAATGTATTTGCTTTATAGCATTTGTTATAGGCTGAGAACATTATTTTTCAGACTAGCAGACACTCGTTTTTGGTTTTTTCTCTTGTTTCTTTATTTGTGCCTCCTGTTGCGGCTCAAGAATTGAATGTTGTAACGTCTCATTATCTGACATGATTATTTTTTTAATGTCCACTCAGACGCGAATACTGCGTTTGATGTTGGATTGAAAGTGTTCCTTGTTATACTTGTGTCGCCTTTACATCTGAATGTTGATTTTTTTTTTTTTTTTTTTTAATTGCATGGGTTTTGTTTGTTTTATATTTTTTACAGTGTGTCCACCAGTCTGAGCCAGTGAAATTTTCTTGGTTCCTGCAGTGAGCATGACAGCATGTGATTACAGGCTAAATTCACGGCTTAGAGGCTGGACCGGATTGACTCACTTTCTTTTAGGCTTCTTTCTCTGCTGCAAATGTCACCCGTTTATCAACTAACTAAGCCAAACCTCTCTCTTGCCATATTCCTTCAACCTCCCTGCCCCTTTCAACTCTTTCCCCACTTGTTTTTTTATGTTCATATTGGGCCTTGTACCTAAAAATGTGCTTTTAAAAACATTCTGCCCTTAAGTCCGTTACAACACATGCCCCGTTGCCTTTGGCTGATACGTTTTCCTGTTTTTCATGCGGAGAAAGAACAAGAAAGGAACGGACACTAGTAATGTATGGGCTTTGCGACCCAGAACGATTTAGGATTACTCAGTATTTCAGAACTTTATATTGTAGAAATGTGTTGACACTATCACATATATAGAGAGAGAGTATATCCGTAAATGTCTGAAATATTTTTGTTCATGTATGTTTCATATAACATTGCCCAGTCTCTCTTAAAGAGATGATATCTTGTTGATATTCAATAGGTTATTTCTTAACATGTTAATCATTATATGTGGTCTTGAGGTGAATTGTATATTCTGTCTTTATATCAGGTTCGGACTGTTGTTTTTCCTGAGCCTTCAAATTATTTTTTGCTTGAGTTTTTTTTACCAGACCCAAAGCAGACAAAGATGGTGCCAAATTACCGTTAGTCACCTACAATCTGAAGCAAAAGTGAGCGAGTAATCACAGTCCATTCTCTAAAATATATCTTTTATTTTTGTGTTAATATTTTACTTTATGAATTTGTACAACTTAAGTGCCCCTGAAATACAAACGTTTACTTGGAGCTTGAGTCAAGCTGTAAAGCACTTTTTAAGGTGAATTTTGTCTGCATGTTGTAAAAAAAAAAAAATCAAATATATGCCTCTAATAATAATATTAGTCCAGAGCAATCAACAAAAAAACTCTGCTTGCTGTGTTGTAAACACAGTGTGAATTAAATCCAGCGTTGAGTTGCCCGTCCTCAGGTCACTGAAAGGCACAGTGGCCTCTGCTGGTGGCCGTTATGTGGGTGTATTTTGTTGAAGATTTTCTGCTACGTGTCCAGGGGCATTTCTGGATGTCTATATATAATTTACAAGGCTTAACTGGCTCGTTAGAAAAAGCTCTTGTATAGGAGAGCCAGATCTTAATTGGTTTTGCTGTTTGCATGATTCTGTTGGCTTTATTTGCCCTTTTCAATTTGTCAGGGTTTTTTGTCACATTTCCCCCCCCCTCTCAGAACAATCGTCCTCCATGCTTAATGTGCAATACTGCTGAATGTGGTTTCTGTGAGGTAGCTGCTAGTGAGGGATGAGGATTGTTAAAGAGCGAGAGAGAAAGAGAGAGGAAAAGAGAGAGAGAGCGAGAGAGGACTGGAGGCTGGTCCTTCACTGGTCTTAGTCTGCTGGTCCGTCAGCTTTGGTGAAATTCTGTTACAAAAAAGCTATAGTTTTAAAATGATTTTTTGAAATTTTAAAAGCATCAAGGTTTTGTAAATGGTCCTTTATGAGAGGGGGACGTATACTTTGTACACACATTTAATCCTAATAAAAAAAACTTAACTTTTTTTAAATTGAAGCAACCAGCTTAATCAGCTTTCTTTTCAATTCTTTTAGAAACTCAGTTTTGTAGTTCATCAATAAATGTCATGAAAAAGAAAGCATTTGTGTGTTCTGTCTTTAGTCTTAAGCGTACATCATGCACCCATGCACATGATTAACATTTTGTAATTTTTCTATCACGATATCTATCTGTATTACTGTAGATCATTTTAACTGATGCATCAAGAGTTCGCTTAGCCCAATCCATTTGCTTTTTGCATATATAATAAAGGCATGAACAATAGTAGCTGTCAAAGCACATAATGCTCACTTGACAATCTTTAATGTGCCTTAGGAGAGAACTGCTCCACTGATCAAGAGACTTGTTGTTAGGGCGGCCTGTAGAAATCACTATTTCTTTTCCCCTATAATAAGCTTCTCACAGCTCTGCCACAGGCCGGGTTGAGTGCTCCTCACAGGCTGTTCTGAGTGTTCTGGTCTGACCAAAGAGCCCAGCAATAAGAGCGGGAGTGGAATTCGCTGCTCTGCAGTTCCCAGCCATTATGCTTAAATTTGCCAATTTTTAAGGACACATACTTGCCATTGTACTGTACTATAGAGATATGAGGGGTTTTTTTGCAGTGCAGTGAATATTGGAATTGCAGGACTGCATGCAGAGTAAACTTCTCTAATGTTGCAAACCTTTAATATTTGCACCAATGTGTTCCCCTTCACTTCAATGGATTCTGTTGCTAATATATGGCATAGTTATAGTACCAGTAATGTGACCACAGTGGAGTCTTTGCACTAAGCACAAATTTTCATAGAGTACATAACTGAGTTACTGGCAGCAAACTGAGTTTGTTTTTGGAGGTGTACACAGAAATTAATAAACCTGCTGTTGGTCTGCCACAGACAAAAATAAGTGCTCTCAGGGAAATGGTCTCCTCATTATCACTGTTCTAGAGTGAGTTCAGGGTTTGAAACTCTTCAGCAGTCCTTAAACAGTTCCATTGGTCTAGTGTAAATTAAGCATAGACCTTCGCTTCTATGCAGTACTTGTGAAACCAGAAAGAATGCATTTATTGTTCCTGTCAGACTGAACTACCCAGTACTAGCTGTTTCCCTTCAAGAGAGAAATCTCTTTTAAACCAGCTTCCAGAAAGCATAAATGAGATCCGAAAGAAACATCTCTTTGATTTCCCTTGTTAATGGCATAAAATTAACATAATGCAATCTAATGGAAGTGCTTCTTAATTTTATTACAGGGGAAATGTTTCCTTTCATTCCACATCAGCAATTTTCCTGGATTCCATTTAATGTCGTGAAGGAGCAAAAGGAAGCATTGGGATTAACAAACTGCAGAATGGAGGCTAAACCTATTTTCTGTTCCCAGAGACTCCTTATGTACTGTTTGTAGTATAAATGCAATTTAATGGACTTCTTTCATGTTACTTGCTGATTGTTTGGGAGCAGGAAAATGAAGGTAATTACTCAGCTTAATAAAAGCCAGAACTGGTGTGTGCTTTTAGCAGAGACTACAGGGTTAAATGATGCACTGCTGCAGTCCTTGACAAATACAGATATGCTTAAGGCTTTGATGCCGTTTTTCCAAACTCTGAGGAATCAACGAGCACCTTTCATGTCTGTGTCAGTCACTAATGCACGTATAAAAAGCTGCTATTCGCAAACCTCGACTTTATTTGAGCTTACAGTGACTCGCAACAATGTGCAATCTGTTCCAGAGTTGCACTTGCATGCAACAACCTGTGACATTATTTTTTAAAAGACAGCATTAACTTGTGTCTGGTCCTCAGAGAACGACTCCACCAACCAACCCCCTTCCTGCCTTATTTATTCTTCTCCGCGCGATTTAAGCACGCTTGAAAAATCCATAATGCCCTTGCATGCAATATGAAAGGAGGAGGAAATGTTCTATAGTGTGTCATCTCTAAATTATCATTTTAAAATATGAGAAAGCAGGAGCTTTGGGGCGAGAGTGCGCCGCTCGCTAACGCGGCCTCAGTAATCAGCGGCGCCCACAGAGCGTGGAAATGACAGCTGCCTAAAAGATGTGTTTGCTCTGGGGAAGCTCATATTTATACTCCACGGCGACGCATATTACTGCGTAAAAGGTGAAACGTTTAAGGGGGTAGTTTGTAAAAGGGGGAAAAACAACTAGGTTGAAGTATTGAGGGGGAATAGCTCCGAGTCAATGCGCATGAATAACTGAATCTGACTGCTTGTACGTGTCTTAAGCATTTTTCGCTTCCGGTTTCTTTAAAAATGTTTAATGAGATTTCAGAAAAGGACGGGGGTAGAGCCCCTGGTTAAGAATACGTTAGTTTAAAAATAAATAAATAAATAAATAAATAAATAAATAAATAAAATAAAAATACACACACACACAATAATACACAAATATCTCCTCTATATCTATATCTATCTATCTATCTATCTATCTATCTATCTGAGTATTCATATATATATATATATATATATATATATATATATATATATATATATATATATAATAAAAAATATATATATATATATATATATATATATATATATATATATATATTATATATATATATATGTACAGTATATGTATGTATGTCCTACGGAAGTGGCCCTAATCCTCTTCCGTATATATTATGTCTTAGCTACATATCTTAGAATTATGATTTTACGTGTGGTTAAAAAAAATGTACAACTATCCCGCAGCAGTTCTGAGATTGTGTCTACGTTACTCGTCTTCAACATTCACTTGCCACTATCTTACGCGACCAACCGGTTTTAATTATTATTACTTATTTAAATATTCTGTTTTTTGCTATCTAGGACGACGTATTAGTTATCTGGTATATATAAACTAGTTATTTAGTTCAATCTTTAGACTTTCAGAATAGTGCATAGGCGCATATTATGTGACGTCATTGCGCGTGCGAAGTCTTTTAGTACTCCGAAGCAAGTGTTCTCGAATAAAAAATGAACGAAGTCTTCAGGTGAAAAATGTCAAGTCTTTTGAACTCCGCTACATGCCACCTACATATTTGATAAAATGGTACATATATCTGTGAGGTAAGCCATATTTTAATAACTATATATTAGAAACTGCAGCTTAGTATATGAAAAGTCTGACAGGTTTTTTCTCACAAACATATAAACTCAACAAAGCAATTTTTCAACCACAATAAAAACCTTTTTCAACAAGAACCTAAAACTTTCTGGCTTACAGTGACATTGCTTATGCTTACTGAGGGAACCACAAGTTTAAAATTCTAACCAACTAAATAACAAGAGAACTTAAGACTTCGCAGGTTCAACCTCCCACACACACATTCACTTTTTAGCGGCGTTTCCCATGTGTGCTATCTGGAGGAGCCCTTCACGCAACATCATTATGCTAATAAGGCAAAAACGGGAGGCGAGCAACCATGCAATATTCATACCCCCCCTTCATGATAAACGATTCAGGAGTCATTTAGCTGGAATGCTCGCTTAATGAACTGAGGCTAGGGACAATTAAAGCGCCCTGGATGAGGAGACTGGTGGGAGGAGGAGGATGACGTTCTGCACTCTGAGTCAACTCACGATTTTATAAGGGACAGTGTGTGACTTGCTCTCCACACCCTAATGGATGACTTCCTTCCCTCCACTCCTCCTCAATGGCAAGGGTCCATTTTGTGCGTCATCATGACTGTCCAGCCATGAAATGGCCTCCGTGTTGAAGTGCGTTTGGCGTGGAGAGGTTCTGTCACGACCCCTTGGCCAACATGTATTTGGACTGAGAGATGACTGGCTGTGTTTTATGACAGGGCATCAAAGTCCTTGAAGCGTAAAACTTGACTTGGCCCTTTTTTGATTGCAGCGTCCATTTGCCGTGCAAAACCGAAAACATTTTCCTATGGCCTTATTCCATTAGATGAAAATGGAAAAACTGCCTAACGCTGAAGTGATTGCTAGGTTGAAAATGGCTGTGTTCCAGTAAAGTGGAGGAGTGACCCTCTGGGCCTTTGTGGCAATGAGAAACGTTGCTTTAGCATTCACAGAGAGTCATGAACTGCCCCCACTTTTCTTTGGCTCTCTTTCTTTCTCTCTCTCTCCATCCTTCCCTCCCTCCCAATTCAATGCCACTTCTCCTGATTATTGCTGAATGCATTGACAGCATGCATCCACCCAGATGCTCTCCCTCTAACGTCAAAAGGTCTTTGCTGGACCCAAAGACCAAACTAGGCCCCTTTCTCTCCCCCTGTCACCCCCCCATTGCAGACCCCAGCATTTTAATGGTACCTAAGTCTGCATCACCAGATGGATGTCCCTAAGCACACTTGCCCAACCGAAGCACTCACTGCAGGACATAATGCCTCAGGGACATCCCTATTCATGTGATAACCTTGCTAGAGGGAGTTGCCAGCACTGTCTGTCATTAAGGCAATTTGGAAAGAAACTTAACCTGAATGCGTAGGAGTGTGCTTGTGGACGGCAGAACGCAAATTAAAGGCAGCAAATGTGTGCAATGGGGCTCATCTCCTCACCAGAGAGCCATTTACCTTGTTGTTCCAATATCCTGCCGTGTGGATACATTAGTGCCCAAGCCCCTCATTCTGGCTGTCACAGAGTCTCTGGGCTCTCATCGAGGGCAACGGGAGCCATACTGGGCACTGCTCATGTTTTAGTATGTCACTCTACTTGAAACAGCAAGCTGAAAGCCAAAATGACCAGTTGTATGCATTTTTCCCTTTTTCCCAGACATTAAGGAAATGGCTTGAACGGAAGTCAGATGGTTTGTGCTGTCAAATCACACCATGCGACTGCATGTCAGGAATAAACCACAGCAGATTTGGCTGACATAGTATCTGGGCATTATTCACCCTTCAAAGCACTGGCCTTATCGGCAAGACTTCATAATGAAATTCTGCAGTCGAGCGTTTCCAATTTATTCTTCAGCATTTTCTGCGTAGAGGGGCTTTTATTCGACTATACCCTGATACATACAGAGATGTGGTGACCAAGACAGCATGTGTATGCGCACACATAGGCTAGCTATTAGCAACATATGTTTCCCCACCAATTTGGGAGGAAATATTCCAGGCAGGAGAACGATGATTGTGAAACAGTGGTGGGTTTTCCTTGGCCTCCCATTAAGTGATGGCTGCAGCCGGTGTAATTTTTTTTGCCACACGTGGACACGGTGGCACGCGACTGATTAATGTCGCGTGCCGCCCACCGGAATGACCCGCCGGTGCCGAACACGGTGCAGGGCTTCGGGTTTTCCAATTGATTGCACCACCAACCACACTGGCATAACAGCAGGGTCAGCACTGGAGCAACAGGGCCACTGTTGAAATATGGAAGGGAGCATATGAAGCGAAAAGCGAGGCCTCTGTCTCAGCATTTTCCTTGAAGGGGACTTGGTGCAAGGGCGAGCAGGTTGAACGGAAATCAAAGTGGATGAAATGCAGCATTCGGTGGAGAGGAGGGGTGAAATTGCAGTGGTTTGATCAAGAGCCATTATGTTCTCCAAAATGGCCACCTTTAAATCCTACCGAGCACTCTGCCTCCGAGATTGGCGGAGTACAGGGGAGCGAAGGAAGGGCTGACTGGGAAGAAAATCGAACTATCAGAGGGGAGGATTGCTTTTCCGTCTGCCATCCCGCGTTGGATAGCCGTTAACAAATTACTGCCGATCTATAAGGAATTAGCAGCCCAGCCCTTCTGTCTGTGGGCTGAGCACAGCAAGGTGACAGACCGAGGTGTTAATAAAAGCTCCTTGCCTTCGCGATGCCGTGGCGGTTTGGAGAGAGGGTGTTGAGAGGTAATCAGGGGCCACCTCTATGTTTGTCCCCCAGGGATGCAAATACAGTGCCAATGTCTCCCTGCACATTGTGCACACCATTGCATGGAAGTGGGATGTTTAAGGGTAATTTACCTTCTGAGTTGGAGCAAGTGCTTCAACAGCAGCAGAGGTGAGGTTTTAAAAGCTACACAGCTTCTTAAGATAGAACTTGGGAAACCTCTTGAGAGAAAACATTTGACCTTTAGACCTAAGTAGCAGACTGGAGCTTTGAGATAAAGTAAAGGCAACGTTGAAGATCAGTATTTGAATGATCTTCAAGAAGCTCTTCAAGTGATCCAAGTTTGGGCGATCTCCAGCCACTTTTAATTCACGACTTGGCCGTGAATTGGGTCTCTTTCCGAGAGTGATGGCACAGTGCACTCGAGATACTGTACAACCATCTGTCAACTGAAAAGCAGGACCACACATTGTGCATTTGGAATTTAAAACATGAGGCTTTATTGCGACCGGCCAAGGGAAGAAGCAGGTGGGTGGACCATGCAGTTCTGTTCTGCCCATCTGAATATTTCACTCTCTGATTTTCTTCCTATTCATTTTGGTTTCTTTTCCTTTCAAATGTTTTGATGGTAAAAATATTTTCTAATAACTGACGAACAAAACACATTTGTCTTTTATGTTTGCTTCACACTCTCCGGTTATTAATCGGACAAAGGCAACTTGATGAAAAACATAGGGATAGATTGTTCCTGTGTAACCAAAAGACAGCTGCTCCACTGCTAATGACGCAGCACAGATTTTTCGCTGTCTCCTATCTGAATATTAATATAAATGTTCAGGGCATGCAGTCAATTTACACTTAGGGAAGCTGCTAAAAGTGATTTTGAATTTTAATCAAAACCAGTGTAATGCTCTTCTAACCCGAGGAGGGCGTTTTAAAGTGGGTGAAGCTAAAAAGCGCTGAGAGAATTTTTCAGCAAAGAGCAGAATTTCCAACCTGACAGAGCAACCGAATCAACATGCAAATTAAAGTGGGTGTAAACAAGAAGCTGTTTGCAGGGCAGTAAGGAGTCAACGTATCAAACCCAAGCTTGCTGTTGCTACAACTGTAACATCCACTTCTGTGAGCACTGTTGGAGATACTGCATAAAACAGCACAGATTTGGTTTCTTTTTAGTCATTCCTGGGGTCTTGCTGTTTTAATGCTGGTCAAGATTCTTTGCAAGAGTGAATTAACATCAGTCAAGCTTGAAGTGTTCTGTTTGATTGTTTGTCATACTTGATTTGTCATGCGTATGTAAACACCTGGTCAACATTACAATGATATGCGTTGCACAAGAGAAGAACCAAGAATCAAGTCTCTTAGCATGGCAGCCTTACAGAAGTTAAAAAGTAGAACAGTATAAAAAAGTAATAATAAAACTTAGAGGATTTGAGAAAGAAATGCAGTTAAAAAGTCATAGATACTAGAGCAGAGTGATTCACCCAGATCCATTAAATAACTCACGAGTCATGAATCTGAGGTCTCCATTAACCTGAATCCATCAAGTCCTAACTACACCATGACTAAAATATAAACCCCATCACGTACATACCTCATAATAATTTCAAACTCATTACAAGATCAACACAGCCATAGCAGCAAGTATAGCTGCTAAAAATGTTATAACTTACAGCTCGTTTGCACCACCACATTCAACTGAGGGATCCTTTGAACTTCCTACAGAGCTGAATCCTCTCTGTAGATTTGTGTCAGCCGAATAAGTAGCGTGGTGCGAAGCACACACATTCATGAGTGAATCTGTTGGTTAACTTCCTCTAGATCTGGAAACACATAGCCAAATCTGAATCGTGGGTTAGCGCTTGTCACTGTCATGAGTGAATTTGCTGGTTAACTTCCTCTACTTTCTTCTATGACAAACAAATGATTTATCTGGCGATTTGGCAATACTGACTCGTGACTTGCACACCCGGATCAGTTTAGCGACTCAGAAGGAACCAAATATTACAATAGATACGGGACAAAGTATGTACATGTAGTGCAAACATCAACAACAGTGTCAGAGAATTTGCTAAGAGAAGGAAAGCTGTTGCAGACTTTTGTGTTTCAGGGCGATATGGTAGGTGATGCCCCTTTTCACTGGATGCTTTCTTTTCAAATTGTGTGTTTGTGAGCAACAAAGACATGGTTGGGTATACACAAGCACAAAAGTGCTTGAGTGATTGGCCAGCCTTTGCCAGTTTTTCTGGGTTTCATTTATATTTTCTTAACTGATGGCGAACAATATCTTATAATTTGGGGAAAGTGAAGTGAAGTCCTATGTTGTCCACTGTTTAAAAATGTCAAGTAAAATGTGTTTTTATGGGTAAAAGTATGCCAGAAAAAGAGTCAGTTTGCATGGATAAAAAGCTGCATTTCTAACATAACATTAAGTGTGAGTCTTACACTCTGTTTTGCGTTGTAAATGGAGTTTGCCGCCTGACAAAAAACCTGTCTATCTCTCAGCTAGGTGGGTGGAAATGTCTCCCTGCTGCCTGCTGCTTCACAGCTATTGTGATCTTCAATCACCTCATGTACAGCAGTGTACTTTTTCGCCACTCGCACAAATGCCAATCCATCACTGTGGCTATTGCCTTTTAATCGCTTCTATTGTTGCACGGAATATATAACGTCCAACTGTGGAAAGAGTAAAAGCACTTTCGTACAGAGCATGAAATTTTAAAATAACTGGTTCAGCCTTGTCCAGATCAGTGCTGCTGACCGAATGAATAGAGAGTGGCAGAGGAGACACAACGTATAGTGGCCCCTCTCAGCCTGTTAAGCCTTTTCCACTCCACCCTGCAGCTCTGTGTTGTCCTTACAGATTGACTGATGAGGTTGGAGTGATAAGCTGCACATCTGGAGAGCAGCAGGCGAGCCACAGATGCACTGTAGCACAGAGCCCAAGAAAGGTAGGGAACCAACTACTCTAAAAAAAAAAAAAAAAACCACCGCAGTCTTGCAGGTCACTTTTAGCTAGTTAAAAAAAAGGTCAGTAGCAGCTTTATTTAATAATGTTTTGTGCTGCCAAAAATCTTGGCAAATCAATTAAGATATGTTTAGCAACAAACCAACAATCACTACACGTTAAATATCTGCTTAAATCTATCCTGGTCCATGCTTTTATGCTTATATGTATTTGCATTTTGGGGATTTAGGATCCATTTGAATATGCAGTCACAGATTTTTCATCATTTATAGGTGGTTAAGGTTAGGGTGTAGATCTCAAGTTTCTTCACAATATGATATTATCTCAGTTCAAGGTGTAATGATTTGATGTCTTCCAATATCACAAAGTCCAGGCGCGGATTAACGCACAGGGTAGACATGGCTGTGACCTAGGGGACTCACGTGTGCCAGTCTGCTAGGGCGCCCCGATTGGCCAGTAAAAAATATAAATTTGTTAAAATAAGCCCGGAGGGTGGGGCTACCAGAAAATGTAGCCAAGGGTCTCATGTACACCTTAATCTGCCCCTGACAAAGTCTGCTATGATACAATTTAAATTTGATTAAATTCTGGAACCAATAAGACAATGTGATATGCTGATTTAAGACAGTTACTTCTATTAGTATCAAACACATCATTGTAAAAGAATAAATATATCAATGTAAAATATCATTTAATATTTTTATTCCTCAACCAGACATTTAAAAGGAATCACTACTTTAAAAAAAAAGACCCAGATAATGTGACGTTACAATAATGTATAATGACTGATTGATGTTTTCATTTTGGATCAACCCATACAGACTTGGAGATCAATGAATTGTTGTATCGATGTAGATTGATGTATTGTTACACCCCTAACAGAAAGTGCATGCATATGATTGCACCCTCATACCCTGCTTTCATTCTCTACGGTTCTTGTTCCTCTTCTTCTTCGTTCTCTCAGGAGAGAATCTTCTTGGTTCCATGGGTGCTGCTGGTAGCCTGTCATGGTTTGTTGCGCTTGACTAAACCCATCTCCTCTTCAGCTTTGAGATGTGTTGTTAGTCTTTGGGCCTCCTGGCTCGACAAAGAGCCCATTATTTGCCTGGTAGCTTCTGTCTTGTCATTTCCTCTGCAAATGTCAATCGGCAAGGGAGTGACAGAAAAGGTTGACCGTGGAGCTCAGAGTTTGCCAAGAAACCTGATGGCAGAGGCTGGACTAGAAGGCCTTTGTGCTTCTCTCTCCCGTTCCCTTGCCATTTGCTGAAAATATTCATATTTAAATGTTTCTGCTTGAAGATTTCGCAGTAAATGAGTGAGAGCATTGTACCCAAAGTGATGTGTGCTTGTGTATAACCTCTGACTGCCGCCTCTGTGCCTTGCATCTTATCCTGTGTACCACATACAGCTGTACTTAAAAATACATTTTAAAGGGGCTTTGATGTACTATTTGAGTATTTGAAAAGTATTGTGGTATGAGAGGCAACCATTCAGCAGAGGGTATAAGAATGGGAATACTGAGGGCAGTGGAGCAGAGACTCTATTCGACAGCAGCCGGTCAGATGCGATTGAGCTGCGCTCTCTTGCCCACCGACAGACTCAATGACTCTGAAGGGATTCAGAGAGCTTTAAAAACATCTTCAAGGGTTTGCACGTGGGTCTCGGCGAGGCACGTCTGCACGGATCTAGGGTTCGGAGAACGGCTCCCCTGACAGCACAGGCAAACACAGCGGCGGAGAGGTGCAGTTAGTCACTCGTGTGTACATTGCTTTCCCCGTGTGGATCAGTGCAGCGCATCGCTGCAGTGAACACAGCACGGGTCATTGGGCCGTGGAGACTCAGCCTTTACGATGAGGTGAGAGTAACAGTGATGGTGAACTATTATACTGTTGTAATAAAGCCTGATTTTTGTTGAGATTATGTCTAAAAACAAATCATGGCTGAATATATATAGCATTTAGATTTTCTTGTTTTCGGGATGGTTTTACGAGTTCTTTCTGTGCAAAATTGTGATGGTTGTGCAGTAGCCTGAGAGCCAGATATCTTGTTTTAAGGGAGGCAGGTGGCATAACAGTTAGGGTGATTGCCCTGTGATCAGAAGGTCGTCAGTTCGAATCCTGGACCGGTAAAGGTACCACTGAGGTACTCATGAGCAAGGTACCATCCCCAAGCACTGCTCCCTGGATGCTGCCTGTATCAGCTGACCCCCTGCTCTGTCATGGATGGGTCAAATGCAGAGGTCACATTTTGTTGTGTTGTACTGTAGTGTGTTAAACAATGACAAATAATCACTCACTTTTACATTTTTGGTGACTGGATGATCAGGGGTTCAAATCCTGGGTGTTGTGTACCATCATTGAGCTCCTAACCAAAATACTCCAAGAAAATAGTGGTGTAATGAGAAATGTAACTTGACCAGGATAAGTGTATCTGACAAATGCTATAAGGAAAATTTATTGTGTTCATGAATTGTTTTTGCAACATCTTTTCGTAAAATAAAAAAAATCACAGTTTTATTACAGACTTTTATATGTAGCCCAATGAGAAATACAATATATTTTCCCTTTTCATATTAAAACTTAGGTCATTTGCACATATGTTCAGATGTGACCGTTAGACAGGAGTGTTCAAGTTTAGGACTCGTAGTAATAGTGAGTAGTGAGTGGACATTTGATTCTATTAACACACAACATAATAGCACACCATGTACACAATGAAATGCAGCCTCTGCAGTTACCTTTGTGTAGCAGCAGTGGGCAGCTGATGTGGGCAGTGCTTTGAGGATAGGTCCTTGTTTGCAGGTATCTCAGTGTACCTTTGCTGGTGCGGGATATGAACCGCCACAAACATGCATTATTATTTTTATTACATTTATCTGAATTTATTGCTAGCATTGTACTGTTTGTAGAGGATGTTGGAGAACACTTAAACTATAAAATCCATGCTAGACATCTTCATATAGTTCCTAATACTCTTTATAGTACTCTGTCTTTATAGGTTTTAAAAGATGTGTTGTCTCCTTCTCCTTGTGCAGCTTCAAGACGTATCCATTTGATTTTACACATCCTGTGTTGTAGCAGACGATGGGTACATTAAGCCATGTAGATATTTTTATTTTTGCTTTTATATGAGCCTCTCGTTTCTTTACATGTTCTTTAAACGTCTCCCATTTTATACAAAAGGGCAAGACAACATGACCTGTTTGTCACTTTAATTCCACCTGCTTTAGTGCAAAGAGTTTCAGAAGATATTATAAAATGTAATGTTTTCTGTAAGATGAGAAATGCAAGCTGTAGTCGGCCACATAAACACAATTCTCTGTGATCGACACCAGACCATATTGCTTGATTGCACCTCCTTTGTGAAAATCTGGTCAGTCTCAAAAACCCCATTGTTGTTCCAGAAAAACAAATTCAGGCTTATATTGTTTCCCAAGCATTCTGCTTTATGTTAGTGATTTTTTTCCCCACCATGAATTATGACTGTAATGGATACGGTGGCCGGGTTCTGTATGTATTCTGTATGTGACAGCGTTGTGTCACCCGAGGGCACAGAGCTCTTCTGCTCCACCATAATGAGTGGTGTGATGAATGTAGTGTGCAGTGAACAGGGACATTGTGTAGGTTCCCTTTGACGACTAAGAAAATCTATAATCCCCAATAAATCTATTATTTTGTATTCATTATTCAGGTATTCTGGAACATTCTGGAATGGCTGTGCACTATAATAATTTCTTCAAGTGGAATTTCTGTTATAAAACACCTCTAAAAACCAAACTTGCTTTTCTTTCCACAGTACAAGACTATAGCTTGATAAATGTGTCCTGTGTAAGTGTGTTCTAATTAAGATTTTAATCCAGTCATACATTAAAGCTGAAAACAGCTGACCTATGAAATGAGTGAAAATTCAGCACCTCAGCATTGTGATTCTCACCCCCATCAAGGAACAAAATGGAAAGGAAATATACTCAAATTAAACGAGAATAAACACTGTATTCATCTTGGAAAGGATTAATTAGCTATTAAAGAGTTAACAGGAGCAAGACTAACAGAGTTAAGCAGATGCGCTTTTGAGCAAAGGAGTAACTTATCGCAGTACAAAAACATTGCACTGCGAAACCCCAGCTTTACCTGGTCCTCTACAAAAGTCTCAGAATATAGTAGAGACCCTGTTAAAGTGACTCAGACCAGAGGAGGTTGTGGCATACACCTCGGTGGGCTACAGCAGAGCTCTGCAAAATTGCTCCGAGACCTCCAACGCTCATTTTGCCATGAGTCCAGAAGGGCTTGTGTTATACAATGGATGTAATAGAACTGTAGCTCCTCCATTTGACAAATACTCTCCAACTTTGCCCCAACACCACACTACGTCCTTCTCTCGACCTATCCATGTCTCTTGTGTGATTTCCTGCCAGAATCATCCATCCCAATTTGATCATGCTGAACTCTGAATATTTAAACATAAGGTCACACGTTTTACATTACAGTCATCGCTGAGAACTGCTGATGGCTGAAAAATAAAACCAGTTTGGTCTTTTGAACTGTAAACTGCTAGTGAAGCAGTGTAGCTCTGTAAACGTTTGTGTGTGTGTGGTGTATTCTGGACTGACGTGGTTTTGTTAGGCACAGCATGTGT
Source organism: Distichodus sexfasciatus (assembly GCA_032718565.1). Classification (NCBI taxonomy): domain Eukaryota; kingdom Metazoa; phylum Chordata; class Actinopteri; order Characiformes; family Distichodontidae; genus Distichodus; species Distichodus sexfasciatus. Next base: position 409,619 of record JAVGVS010000040.1, read on the forward strand.
AGATGCAGCATGTGTGCAGGGAGATGCAGCAGCAGCAGCCGTGTTCTGCATCTGAAGATAGGAACTTCAATCAAATACAGTCCAAATGCCCATGTGACTACTGAGCTAAAATGTGCCTTTGACCACACAGACCTTCACAAGGTGAAGTGTGTGTTAGTGTATGTGAGTTTCTACATTCATGGTAGGGAGAGAGAGAGAGAGAAAGCAGGTTCTTGGCTGAACTGACTTAATCCTGTGCATTTCAACAAGATATAAATTATGCATGTATTCGGCTTAATGAATGAAACATTTGAATCTAATTTGTTTTCCAAGCAGATTCACTGATTCCTTGATGCATGAAAAAAATGACATGACCTGATTTTATTGTGCAATTAAACCAAAATTGGATTCGAGACAATAGAGAGATTAAAATAATGTCTGTTATAGTGGTCATCAATTTAAATGTAACCAGCTATCACATTTGGCAATTGGTATATAACTAGGATGATTTTACATAATGCGGAAGAAAAGGTGAGGGATGGAAGAACAGAATGTGAGATGGATGCTTAAATTACAACACATACACTCTCACACACACGCAGCCTCGTGATCATATTTCATCAAGTTCTGTCAAAGCACAGCGACGGGCTTGGAGTAAATTGCATGTAACTGGGGCACCAGCTCCATCTCCAACATCAGCCAGTGGAGCAGCTTGAGTTCAGTCTAAAAACAACAGCCACTTATTAGTGTACACTATTAGCAGAGCTCCGCTCTCGTACCCACCACATTTTGTTATGCTATTTTGTGCCACTTTCATTTCAATAGAACATCTCTGACTCTCTCCCAGGAGAAAACAGCAGCTTTGAGCAGCCTGCTGGAGCAACTTTGCTGGTTTTAGGAGGAGGTTTTGCTGAAGGTAGTCACTGATGAATGAGCACAGCGCCATCTGCTGCTCCGTCTGAGGAAATGTCTGAAATACTGCAGTAAAGAGAAGGTCAGGATTTTTGTCCTGTTAGCTTAATAAGCTTCGCATTAATGGCTAGAAAAGGTACTGTCTTATAGATTAAGCCTTTTCTTTTCAAAATTGTTTTTATTTTGCATTTATTTATCAGTCAATGAATATTAATCACTGGATGAAAAAACAATCCGGAAGCTCATGACCAATCTTCAACTTAGTATTATTTCTGTTGTCATACTTCTGTAATTTATAATATTTTTAAGAAATGCACAGAAATTTCTGCAGTTAATCTCATAAATGTGTTTAAGTAGATATAAACAGGAAAAGTTGCATATTATGACTTATTATAACATTTCAGTGGATTCTAAAGAGAGTATATCTTGAAGACTGTGAAGAAAACCCTTAAGGAATAGATATTCTCACATTTGTGGTGTCCGGCAGTCAACCCAATCCAGAGTTCTTACCCAGAGAGACTTTATGATTATCAAGTACCTGTAAAATGCTTTTCAAAGCAGTGAAATAATCTGTGAAAGAAAGTGCATACTGAACTTTTAATAATGTTTCTAATGTTCAGAGATGCCCCATAAAGGTCATAATAAGGCTAATGAAATAACTTTTACCCTGTTAGTTTATGCACATAGAAATTAATGATGAAAAATATGCTGGATATTTGGATGCCATTAAAGTTTAAATGTCGGCACTGACTTTCTAATACATAATGCTTCATGAGGCTGCTTTAATAACTAGCAGAGTTAAATCTGAGATTCGTTTTATTTCATGCTGTAAAAAGTTTTATTCCTAACACATTGCCTAAATTATCCAACAAGGTAAACAAGCTCAAAACGACAATACTGTACTGGGCAAGAACATTGACAATGCCTAACCTGTACTGTATGACTGATTTCCAGATAATTTGCCTGATGTTTCCAGCACCTGCAGTCAATTGAATCTTTGTATCTGTTTGATGATACCTACATTTATAACAGCAGTCGCTTTTATTCAGAGCAAATCACATTTCTTAATTAAAGGAACAGTCTCTATGCACCACCGAGGTTCAAGTGGCATTGTTGATGGGTCCATTTACGGAGGTTCTGGCAATAGAACTGGATTTCAACTAACAACCTCTTGGTCTGTATTCAAGTATCCTAGAGTAATTTGTAATGTAATAAAGCATAAACGCAGAAATATGGTTATTTTACAATTTTTTTCTATGTGGAGAAAAACATTCTTTATTTGAAACAACTAGCGTTTTCTAAATGGACACATCAGATTGTCCATTTAGAAAACAGTATGTCCACAGTTGTCCACAGTATGTCCATCCCTGATGTCACAGTGAAGTTCTGCCGTGATTAATTGCCATAGGGTCCACAGGTGGATGTGTTTGTGATGTAGTCATCGCTCTAGTCAAGGGTGGAGTCACCTTGATTTATAGTGAATTTTAATTTGCTGCATAATTTAATGCACAAATCAAATTAAGATAATCTCATCTGATATGTTAGCCCTGCTCACCTACAGGACATGCACATAGTCACAGCACAGCCAGTTGTCCAGACCATTTTTAATGTTGATTGCTAGCAGTATACTAAGAATATAAAATCAATTCCAGCTCAATGTCCTGCATTCAGGAGCAGTTTAATCTCCTAGTAATTTATTTATTTATTTTTTTAATCCTTACCTGACATACTGTGCTGTCTGACTGGCCAAGATAAATCATGCTTAAGCCTCACTCCAAATGTTAACTGTAACCAGCAGTCATTCTAGAATTGTTTGTAATAGTATAACATCAGTCCAAGATCAGACAAAGTAATTTAAATTAAAGGTAAAACTTGCAGACCATTTAAAGTTAACCTAAATAGAGATCAAACCATTACATAAGTATTTAAGTAGTGAATATTGAATATTGCTTTTATTTTTTTTTTTTTTATTGCTAACAATTAGACACTGAAAACCACATTTCATTAGTTGAAAAGTAAGAGAGGAGACAGTATGAGGATGTCTTACATGTGCACTTTTATTGGAATTGAATTAGTCAGTGTACAGGTTGGCCCCACCAAATGTCTGGCACCGCCACGTTCCATACAGCTTTTACAATTGCCCAGGGGAATGAAAACCTTTGTTTCGAATAAAGGTAAAGCTTTGTTTTTCCATTTTGTAACACAAAGAAAACCAAAAAATAAACCAAGATTAAGGCTGAAAGTACAAAAACCCAGACATTGTTTTCTGTTACATAACTTACATACAAGCAATACTACAATGTTAAGTATGCTCCCAATTGCTGGGCAGCCTTCATAGAGGCAAATAAGTTTCTGAACAATGCATTTAACAAACATTTGGAATGATTAAACAGAAACAAAAAAAGAAAAATGTACTTTGAGTCCTCAGATGCATTGTAGAACTTCGGGGATGCTCATTTGCCAAAACTTTGCCGTCACCTTCACCGTTCCAGTTTTTAGATCCTGAGTCAAGCGCCAAAAATAACAAAAGCCATGCCAATGTCGTCGTTTCAGGTTTTTCTCTGCGCAGTTTGAGTCGGCGTGAAGTGGTAACAGTCTGTTTAGAAGCATTTGCGGTGGACGATGGAGGGCCCAGACTCATCGTACTCCTGCTTGCTGATCCACATCTGCTGGAAGGTGGACAGGGAGGCCAGGATGGAGCCTCCGATCCAGACAGAGTATTTACGCTCAGGTGGGGCAATGATCTAAGAACGAGAAAAGAAAAGTCAGTCAATATTTTATTTTTTTACAGGTTCAACCTCAAACTACAAGCCAACAGCTACTCAGGTCAGGCTGAAATGCAGTTAGTCTCACCTTAATTTTCATTGTGCTAGGGGCCAGGGATGTGATCTCCTTCTGCATTCTGTCTGCAATGCCAGGGTACATGGTGGTACCACCAGACAGTACAGTGTTGGCATACAGGTCCTTACGGATGTCCACGTCGCACTTCATGATGGAGTTGAAGGTGGTCTCGTGGATTCCACAGGATTCCATACCTGAACAAGAGATGCACATTTTAGACAGGCTCTCTTGCAAAGACTTTGCTGGAATAATCATCTGCAAGACCATGAAAAAGCCCATGCTTAATGTACATACCCAGGAAAGATGGCTGGAAGAGAGCCTCAGGGCACCTGAACCTCTCATTGCCAATGGTGATGACCTGTCCGTCAGGCAGCTCATAGCTCTTCTCCAGGGAGGAGGAAGAGGCAGCAGTGCCCATCTCCTGCTCGAAGTCAAGAGCAACATAGCAGAGCTTCTCCTTGATGTCACGGACAATTTCCCTCTCAGCTGTGGTTGTGAAGCTGTAGCCTCTCTCGGTCAGGATCTTCATGAGGTAGTCAGTCAGGTCACGACCAGCCAGGTCCAGACGGAGGATGGCATGGGGCAGGGCGTAGCCTTCGTAGATGGGCACAGTGTGGGTGACACCATCACCAGAGTCCATCACAATACCAGTGGTACGACCAGAGGCATACAGGGACAGCACGGCCTGGATGGCAACGTACATGGCGGGGGTGTTGAAGGTCTCGAACATGATCTGAAATGAGAAGAACCAGGTTTAGTTGTCGTCACAGAGACTTGTCAGCAGTCCATGCAGAGTTAGAGAACAGGCAGGTTAAAGAGGAGCAGAGTGCAAGGGACTAGGTTCCACACACACACTAGTGTGCAGCAAGAGAGAAAACCAGGCAGAGGGGGGAAAGGAAGTAACCTGTTGCTTCTAACGGATGGGAAATTCAGCTCAGATGAGATAAAGCCTGGAGAACATGAATGAAGGAATGAACTTAAAGGTGACAAATTAAAAAGGACAGACATGACTAAAGACTTCAGACACCAGCTAAAACCAACCTGTGTCATCTTTTCCCTGTTGGCCTTGGGGTTCAGGGGAGCCTCAGTAAGCAGGACGGGGTGCTCCTCAGGGGCAACACGCAGCTCGTTGTAGAAGGTGTGATGCCAGATCTTCTCCATATCGTCCCAGTTGGTGACAATACCGTGCTCGATGGGGTACTTCAGGGTCAGGATACCTCTCTTGCTCTGGGCCTCGTCACCAACATAGCTGTCCTTCTGTCCCATACCAACCATCACACCCTATAACAGAGCAGAGCATGGTTAGTTGAAAATGAAACATTCTTTAATCAATATTGCTCGATTAATACAAAACGGAAAATGACCAAACACACACCTGGTGCCTTGGGCGACCAACGATGGATGGGAAGACAGCACGGGGAGCATCATCTCCGGCGAATCCGGCCTTGCACATACCGGATCCGTTGTCAACAACCAGTGCGGCAATTTCATCATCCATGGCTGAACTAAAAGAGAGGGAGGAAGCGCGTTTACTACACAGGAATAGCATAGCATTGTTTCAAGTTGAGCATGTGACCAGCCTGAGGCAACTTCCTGTTTCAACCTGCATTACTTTTTTGTGGCCGCTAGATGGCGCTGGAGCGGAGCAATGCGCAACTACGACAGACGCGCCAGACAAAGGAAGTCCCTCCGCTTTCTCGTTATTACCATAAAAGGCAATGGTTTGAGCCGCTTTGCGGTTGCCAGCGGCGTGGCGTTCACATAAGTGCAAAGAAAGGTTCAATAAAACGGCTTTCGAAATTCACGTCCATGGCCACTCCCTCAACAAGTTTCGCATCCGCCTCCCCACAAGCCGGCTAAAAGCTTTTTTCCACCAGATTTCCGACCAGTTTTCTCGGAAAACGTTAATCTACTACGTCATTCATCTGCAGCCAGTCGTGACTGTCCACATTCAAATTTTTTGCGAGACACACCATGCAAATATTAAAAACCAATTGATTAAATTAAACCTACCTCACTTAAATCAAATTTAAAATATACTGGCCTTAAAGAGGAGTCTGTTGTCAAAACGGCGATGTGGCGCGACAATTATTAATCCGCTATTTCAACGGTTGATGAACGTTAGACTAATGGGCCACACCTCAAATTCTGTCAACTGTCTTATTTATACTGAAAGAGGTCAAACCCAAAAATGAGGCGCTGCCAAATTCCAACTTGGGGCTCGAATTAACTGGCACAAGTGGGCGTTTTACCTAACGGCTCTTACAACTAATAAGTCACACGCAAAACGGTCTCATTAGAAGGTATCAGCGTCACAGTCACACTTTGTGACGAGGCAGTCCAAGCGCGTTAGCAAATGCCGGTTAGCATGCTAGCTATCGTTAAGTAAGTAGGTCACACCCTGCTGCAGCACGCGCACAAAGAACTTCCCCGTGCCCGGCATCAACTACCCGCCATGAGCATTGACGACGAACTGTGTCGGAGAATATGGATTTATTAAAAAAATATATTAAGATGCACAATATAATATTCATTTACAAACTGCCGAGTGACTTTAAGCCATTTTAAGCCGTTGATCGTCGTGCACAACTTCATTTCAAAGACCAGCAAAAAAATAATTTAAATGACCAGTTCTAACATTTAAAATACTTAAATCCCTGTTCTTTGCAAGCATAATTGCAAAACAGTAAACTACGAAAATACTTAATTGTTCTCAATTATCAAAACTACCCATGTTTAAAGAAAATAATTTAATGAATTGATATGCAGATATTTTGCCTCAATCAAGAACATATAAGGTGAACTTGTCAAACAAAAGAGCTTACCTTAGGTTGGGGGGGTTTCTCGGCTTAAGAAAATTGGCTAAAGGCAGATGATATTCCGCACTAGCTGCGTGTGGAGGAGCTCAAAGTGAGGCAGCAAAGCGGCGCGCAGAGTTTTTATACCGCGTGGAGCGCCCGGCTCTAGCCATAAAAGGTAAACTTTCGGAGCTCGGCGCGCTGATTGGTCCAGCGTCACACACCCGGCTGTCGCGTGCACATTGCTACACTCGCTTGCAACTTGAGAGTGAAGGAAGGGGAAGCTAGTAGGTTGGTGGAGGAGAAGAGGCCTAGCTAACCCCTAATGATATTTGTCTTTTGGAATAAAAAAAGCACTTTTTATGTAAAAGCCTTAACATACACCGACGCTTAAATGTGATTAATCTCGGTTTTTTACAGTTGAGCTTAATTGGTCCAAGGCTGTGTTTACTTTTCAGTAGAGGACAGGCTTGGTTAGCTGTTTAGCACACTTGTTGTTCTGGGGTGTTTTTGTACGAACTGTGTAAAGACTGGCAACAAATAAAAAATAGAATTGCATCAGTGCATTTCTATTAAAGCGCAAGCTTGCACAATAGCATTGCTGCTAAAATCAAAAGGTTGATAGAGGGAGTATGTTTTCTGTGGTCTCTCAGCCTCTTTTAACAAATGTAGCTTTAGGGCCCAGAGCTTGAGAGACAAACATACGAGTTGCTGTGGAGTATGCATGTAACATAATACTCATTATGAGGAGAAGCATAGTTCAGATTTTATGCCATGTAACAGCCAAACCCTTTATGGCCTCACACACTTCATATCACTTCCTCGATGGCTATTAAACTTCTAAAGGTATGTGTCATGTATGTAAACATTTAGAGCTTAATCCTGACTTCTTGCATTGTTCATTCTTGATAATGTTTTAAGTGTTCTCATCAGCATGGGGTCTGTTAAGAGTCATTTTAATGGAATAATATTTATTCCAAGTGATTCAGCTCATTCAAAATTTGCAATGATAAGAAATTGTCCTAAGCAAGTACAGGAGTGACACTGATGCGCATGTGACTTTTTAAATATATAACAAGTGAGTAATGCTGTGGACCTGTGTCAAGATATTTTAAGTGGTAGATAAAAACAGAAACAGCTGATTATGTCCCAACCTATCAACTCTGCCCTGATGCCACTCTGCATGGTAAGCCAATGGGCTGTATTTACATAATTCCAAGCAGATCTCTGGTCCTCCCTATCCCTCACCCTGTACTTTAATATGGCTTTGTGGGGCTGCTTTCCCATTCGAAGAAAGTGAATAATAAAGTCAAGCAACTGATAAGAAGTTTGTTACATGTTACGTTTGATATATGTTACTTGTTTGTCTTAGCCTTTATTTGTAACTACGAGCCCATAATATTGTATATACACAAAAGATATCAGCAGCATTCACTTACAATAATGTTTTAAACATTAATATGTCTGTGGCACTGTTGTTAGCACCACATCAAATTAAGGCTCTCAAATCTGGGTGACGTAAATGAATTGACAGAGACAGCGATTTAAAGTTTCAAGATGGTCTCTAAGTTTTCAATAAAGGACATAATACTTTGGCACTCCCTCCCCCACCCCTCTTCAAAGAACCCAACAAGTCCAACCCCCTTTCAGACACAGTGGCTTTAATTACTTTAATTGTGTTCATGGATGGAGCATTTTTAGTTTTCACCAACATCCTGTACTGCAGTGTTTTTTAAAAATATATTTGACATTTGTCTTTTCGGTTATTGCATTTTGCAGCCACTTTTGTTTAAATGATCCAGACCTGTCTGGGGTCCTGTTACAACAGATGTGCCATGACTCCTTTGACGACCACCCCCATCCACTTTTCCAGTGATTATGAGAAGGTCTTATATCTCTCTGTTTCTGTGCCTCTGTTTTTAGTTTGAATCAAAACTTGTCGACATTATAATTAATTAACAATTTAGGCATTTTCTCAAGAGACACTAAATTGCTGAATTATGCAAATACAGATGGCCAGTAAGTTTTATGGTTGTCATTACAATGATGATCATGAATGTTCCCCATTACAATCTTTTTTGAAAATAACATTAATGTGTGTATGTGTCTTGCATTTAAGTACAAGCTCCTGCCAATACTTGCTGTGTATTATTGTTAGTATCACAGAAACTAGCCTATCCTCTGCATTACATAGGATTACACAGAAACACACCCTACCCCCCCTTCCTCCTGGAATGTTCTCCAGACACACCCTCTTAGCATCCATCCAGTTAGAGGCTCCCGTAGTGGCTGTAAATGAACCATTGATTGGCAGTATTGCTGCAACACATCGATATTTTGAATCACTTAAATGGGCATCTTGACTGGCTACATAGAGCTGGTGAATCAAGTCAGGAACAAGAAGCCGCTTCTACTCCACCAGCTGGCCTTTTAGTCTGAGGAATGGATTAGGCTCCGATAGATGGCTCAGATGGATTCATATCCTCTCCCTCACCCCTTAAAGAGATACCCTTTTCCCCTCTGACCTACATGGGGTGAAATTGGATAATGTTTTTGACTCATCAGTTTTGGAAAACATCCTCTCAGTTCTGCAACAACCAAAATGTGTGGGGCGTTAGATTTGAATGGTGATGCTATATGTGCTTAAACAATACTAGTGTTGTTGTATTCACCAACAAAGAACTATGTTGTATCATGGTTCATACTGTCAACCATTTAAATGGTCCCTGAAATAGGATATGATACTTCCCTTAAAAACACTGTTCCTCATTTGCCCTTTTCAGTTCATGAGTGACTCTATGTCGCCATGTCAGCCTCACTTCCTCTTCTTTCCGATGGCTGACAGTGGACTACAGGTGCCATTTATGGCTGTATGGATTTACAAGGTGCAGAGAACCTCCTGTCACCACATCACCAGCTCAACCAGCTTGGCCTTCTCACTTCAACTCTGGCAAGGTGACGAGTTTGGGCTTGTCACACATCAGTGATTTAGAGTGAGGCCACTTAATGCCACACTCCCGACATTGCCTTGGTGTGATGGCCAACATTGCCTGTTGCACATGGTGGGGGGAACAGTCTTTACTTCGGTCCGCAGGCAGATCAGCACAGATCAGTGGCTTACTTATGTCCTGCTGAGATACCCTGCAATATAGAGCTTAAAGATACACAGAGCTTCAGGAGACTTTCTGGGGGTTCAGGCATTATGAACTGTTTGGTGAGATCACTAGAAAATACAAATATTTAATCATGAAGTAAATTCCAAATAATGTTATACTAAAAGTTTCATATATGCTTGTTTTGGTCCTTATCAGCTAACATGAAAATCCTTGCGCATTCTGACAGTCTCTATCTTTGCATAAGCTACAGATTTGCTCTCATTATATATATGAAGGAATTGAGGGGCAGCTAGACTAATGGGCTGGGTTCTGGCAAGGTATATTTCGTTCACCCACAAACCTGGCTTTGCTAATCTTCTCCATCTGTCTGTTGATAAGGGGAGGGCCTAGAGGGATTGACTTTGCCCTGAGTCACTCTTGCACGCATGGGCCTGATGCATGCTCTGCTTTAAAACTACCACGGAAAAAATCTGTGGCCAAGAACTCGGGTAACAAACTGCCCAAAGTATACAGTGAAAGTACCTGATGTCAAGTGGTGAACTGGGCAATGGATATGTGTATTATCACTTCATTAGGCGTAATTTGCTGTTTGTTTTTGTTAAAACCTCTTATTTTGGAACGTCTGCCACTTGCATCAGGTGCTGACCGATACTTAATGCCTTTCACAGGATGTTGAGCAACGTCCGCATAGAACAAAGGAGCTCGTCATCATCAGCAAATTGACAATTGCTTCCACATCCTGGGATCTAAAACACGTCCCTCATTATGGCTACGGTAGTGTATAAAAAAGCATAATTGATATGATTTGCATGATATTACATGATATTCAGACAGCTTCCATTTGTTTAATTTGACACACAGGATGTCACGTTGCATTTATGCATGTATGCAGTGCCACAGCAGTGCACCATTAGGCCCAAATAAAGCAGCGGTCGTGACATCACATGGCAAGTAGGACCCACCCAATTATTACAACAACACAGAGATTAATAAGGTAACTGTCAAAGTAGGACCAGTGAAACCTGTGTTAGTGAAGTGCTCTTTGGAGAATATACGTTGCTGGTGTTTCATGACTGTAAAATGCTGGGCAGCCTGGGCATTATCAGTGATGACAGCCTGTGGGAGTCCTGAGGTGTGGCATCCCTGTTTCCCTGGTCCCTGTTTCCTTGAACCTGCTTCAAGGTTCCGCACTTCAAGGCTGGGTTCCAATGTCAATATCTGGCAAAGGGCTTTATTTGGGTTCCTTACGCTTATATTCCACCCTCCATTGGCACCTTTGCTCTGAGTAACCTTTAACCAGAATTTTTCATCATTCTTTACTGTCCAGGGGTTTTGGCTCTACAGCTCGAACTGATTTGTTTTAATAACCTCGCAAAAGTAATTGTTGCCATTTAAGCAAAATCTCTTCCCTAAAAAAGATCAGATTACATAGCAAGAGAGATGTAGTCTCCAGTCATAGGCCAATTTCAGTTGCCAAATAAGGGAAGGACCCAAGCATTCTGAACAGGAAGTGAATTTCTCAGGAATACCTTTTTTTCTGCAAGTTTGTACAGGAAATCACATTCGCGAAGTCAAAGCTGGGAGAGGGCACGGTCTACTCTGGAATGCACCAAGCGTCTGCGTGTGCTGACTGCTCTTAGACCTGCCATGTCTCAATCTGCTGCCTCGCACCGCAATGGGAAAAGAAAACAGCACATGAAACAAACAGACCACTTTTAATTATCACACTTTACACAACCACCTCATCTATTTACTCTGCTGTGTTTGACCAGATTTGGACTCTAAATTATGGGAAAGGTCTTTTATAGCATGCCCCCTGCTTACATATTTATGCTTTTGTGTCTTTTTTAAACCTTGTGATCAGACATCAAAGTTTAGCCAAACAATGTGTGCATGTCATGCTCCTTCTCTCTAAATATGTCAGTATTTTAGTTATTCTGGTTATTCTAGTCTGAGCTATGACTGAGTAACTATGATTGAGCTTTTGTCCCTAAAGAGTAATGAAGATTTCCTGACAGTACTGTAATTTGAAAGTTTTTTAAATACTGGTATCGGGTAGTGAATTAAGAGTGGCCTTGTAAACATATATGGTAGTTTTGTTGCCCTACAGTGTCCACCCATGGGTATTTCATATTTATCTCCTAAAGGGTTAGCTTTAGACCGCTCGTGCACTTTGGCTGTGTCGAGGCCTCGCCCTCCAGCCGATGTAACAGCAACCACCATAAAAGGAAATCTTTAAGTGTGTCACATGGTAACAATGTCAAGAATTCAAGGCCCTTGTCACATGGGACTTTCTCAAGGAAATCAGATTGAAACTACACTCCGAATGAATGAAGCTGTGCTTGCTAAGCGATGCTAAGGAATTTTAAGCAGAGAGGTTTTTCACTTTTATTTTGCTGCAGAAAAGAACAGGCACAAACAAGAGTGTTTTCCTTTTGAAGCAAAGTGAAATCTTTCTTTAAAATTTATATTTTTACTGTGCTGTTCTTTCTTGGTTACTGTGAGAATTCGAGTTTGCCCCGTAACATCTCTCTGCTTCTAAGTTGTTTAAGACACAGTGGTTCTTAATAACGTTGAGATACTGTTTGAAATATGCACGCTGGTGATCCACATCACAGCGAACAAGAAGGAAGTGGCCAGAAATGATGACAGCAAAGTCTTAGCCTTATATAGTCAGCCTTGGCAGAGGAAAAGATGACTGATGCTTTGTGTCAACTTTGGCTAGCTGACTTCATGTTTGTATGTTCTGTCAAACCCTCATTATCACACTTCACTGAGCTCCCATCAACACTACTTTTCATTCTTACACCTTTCCACAGTTTTACTTCTTTCTCAGCCTTTCTGTCTCTCTCGCGCGCACGCTTAAATACAAACGCACAAATTTACATGAACACACACACAACTCATTTCTTTCTCTTAAACTCCCATATTGTCACTCCTACGCTGTCGCCTCCTTACACTGTTTAGATGACAAACAATTGACCGTTCAAGCCCTCAAGGCCTTCTGGGAGGAGCTTCTCTCCTGTCCTCGTGTCTCATGTTCCATATATGGACAGGACAAGCAGGTAGTTTTTGCCAAACTTAGTCATCAAAGCACAGCACTCAGTCAGTGCACAGTCAGCCTGCCATGTTTTGCTGGAACACAGAGGTTGTGTTCCTCTGAACGCCAGGCCTCAAAACACACTTAATCCTGTTTACTGTACCTGCTTATGACCGTTCCATAACAATATTTTGAAGTTTCTTTTGAGGGCTGACTGTTGAAAAGTGGTTTGCACCCAGTTACTTCCTGAAATGAAGTCTAAAAGAGGACATGTCATTGTGTGGTGCTTTTCAGACGACAACCTTTAAACTATGTGTTTCTTCTAAAAGCTTGAGCACTGTAAAAGTGTTTTAGGTCAATTTTTGACAGGCTGGTGTAGATTATTAACTTGATGAGTGTATGTATGTATGAGTGTGTGTGTGTATACCCTGGGTGTGTTTGGGACGGAAACCTTAAGAAGACATACACCTCCCCCTAATCGTTGTGAAACACTATTGGCTGGTGAAGTCTTGTGAAAGTCAAGAGACATCAAGATTGAAACGAAAGAGCATGTCTACGCATGTTGAGATTCCTTGGCTATGTTAATTGTTCTTCTCGTAATAATGTCTGTAAGCAAGAAGACTGGCCATTCTTTGCATAGTTGTTTTGAGTCAATGACATCTGATTATATATTTATGACTATATATGTATTTAAACCTGCATTGTACAATGTAAGTGTGATTTGATGGGAAAACACCAGTCATACAAGGTCTACACCAACTGTTCATTTTATCCTGAAGGAGGCGTGGTGGGAATGTCCCCGGGTAGCCACTAGTATTACATGGACTTCTTATGTAACAAAAGCTTATTTACTGTTAGCTCATGCAACACAGAACCTGATGACCTTGTAATTAGGATGTGAGAAATGGATCAGACAGCTGTCTCAAGTAAACAGCAATCTATTGATGCTCACAAGGTAATTAGTAAAATGAACAAGTCTGTAAGCCTTAACTGGATTCAAATGGATAAACTGGAGGCAAATTAATTTTTAAAATGGTTGCTAACGAGTTTCAAACTGTACCAGCCTCGATTTCCTGTTATTGTAAAAAAGGAAAGTCCTACTTCAGACAACTTCCCTTTTCTTGCTTTGTAGATATAAAAAATATGTAAGTTACTGGAATCCAAGACTTTCTTCAACTGAAGTGTAAAAATTGTTTTGCATGACAGTGTCAGTGTTTCAGATTCTAGAGAATCAAGACTAGTTGTATGTTAGTTCTTTCCTGGTAAACCCCAGTTTTAGCAAGCGAGGCCCACTTAATGTGGGTCAGGAATCCCATCTTCATCCCTTCTCACTGTTACATAATGCAAGTTTCAGACTGCTGGAAAAGTTACAGCTTTTCCTTCTGAAGCAAATGAGAATATAATACTGTGGAAGCTAAGGACTTACGGTAATGAATAGCTGTGAAAAGTAGCAACACAGAAGTGCTGCATTTAAATGTGGGTTTAATTGAAGTTAAAACCCTGCAGCTCTTCACTTAAACAAGGCTGGGTTTCTCAGTTTCAGGCAACTGTTCCAGTTGTGCTCCAACACAAGTTAGCAGATTTAGTAAGATAAATCATCAATTATAAAGAGCTGGTGTTGTCGCAGAAAGAACTGACTTTATGTTGTGACCTACTTTGGGCCTGTCACGATGCTAGAGTTTGACAGAACAGGGAGAAAGGGACTGGTTGAGCATCTGTGAAGCATGGGGGAATTCTCTCACACTCTCTCCCTCTCCATTCTCCCTCTCTTATTTTCCCCATCCCTGTGGAAACTTTAAGGACTTATGTGGTTTACAGGGCACTGAGTCACAGACATTTGGTATTCTGGACGTTTCTCCGACCCAGACTTCACTTTTCCTCTGCAGTAAGAAAACCTCTTCGCCTTCTTCCCTCGCTCCCTTCTCAACCAGCCATTCATTCCGTCCTTCATGACTTTGCCAACCCTACTGCCACAGTCAATGTAAGGTCAATCACAGGCCTTTTAAAAGGGATAGGGGCTCACACTGTGACCAGGCTGTGACCCATAACTCTCAATTAATAGTAATAAAGTCCAGATTTTGCTGGTTTAAGATGCTATTTAGCTGGTTATCTATCTATCTATCTATCTATCTATCTATCTATCTATCTATCTATGTCTGTCTGTCTGTTAATCGTGAGTGAATGAGTATTTGTCTTTGTGAACACAGCGTAGCACAGCACACAGTGCATCACAACGAAATGTGACCTCTGCATTTGACCCATCCGTGGAGGAGCAGTGGGCAGCTTACATGTGCAGCGCCCAGGGAGTAGTACTTGGGGATGGTACCTTGCTCATGAGTACCATAGTGGTACCTTAATACGCCACCAACTGTCCAAATCAATCTATAAATCTATCATTCTGTTAACCCATCTAGCTTAAACTGTCTATTTGAACAAAGTTTTTAAAATCAAAGCAATGTATACAGTATGTCTGTAATTTGTAAGCCAGACATCAATATCATTATTCCACTTGAGACACAGGTGGATAATATGTGATCCCGCAGAAAAATGCAGACAGTACAGCAGGAAAATTATGAATTTTTGCATTGGACAATTGCCGCTCTGCCCCTGCAGTGATCAGGCTCTGAGCAGACAGAGGAATAAGGAGGGCGTAGAGGAGAAGGAGGGATGGAGCTGTGGGCTGCAGGGGGGAGAGACAATACAGAGGAAGGGGAATCCAGTGCTGCTCGCTGCAACTCTGTGACAGTCTTTCCCTAAAAAGGCAATCCAGTCCGTCGGCATGAGTGATGGGAGGAGCGCCAGCTTGGAAAGGGAGCGAGAAGGAGTGGGGCAGGGGCCAGGGTGGGCCAGGTGGCACGGCAGGTAGACCCAGGTCTCCTTCTGAGCCATTAAACCTGCAGCATTGAACAGTTCCGCAGACTCCAGTCACACCTTATGGTAATTTCAATAGAGCCGAGAGAAGGATCCACAATCCCTCTTAAGCCCATGAGCCTGCTTGTTGTGTTTACTACAGGTAAAGAGCGGCGCTCGTCCCACCTCCTTACCTTAAGCATGCTGCCTGACTAAATAAGGTAAAGTTGAAGGGTTGAAGGTTGACACGGGGGGATTGGCAACACTTCCGTGCCTGACATTCTTAATACCCTCTCTCTCTCTGACTGCAGGAAGTGAGATCAGCTCAGATAAGAGAGTAACTGAAGAGAGTGTGTGGGTGTGTGTATGTGTGTGTGTATGTGTGAGGGGCTGAACACAAAGCGCTTGCCTCTAGTTAGGAACACCGTGTAAGCTGATAACTCAGTGAAGTGCTGCTTGGCTGTTGCATAACTGGGAGATCATTGCGTCTGACACACAGCGCGAAGGCAAAGCCTAACGAAATCACTGATTTTATAGCTCTCATGGCCATCCAATCCTGCATTCTCACATGTACAGTAAAGGATGGGCGTGTACGATGCTGAATTGTCCATTCACAAACCAGTTATGGGTGTTGTTCGGTTGTAAAGAGTTGTTTTTATAACAGGACAAAGCGTAATTCGTTTGCATCAGCCATCCTAGCTGTCAGAAAAGCAGGTGCTTGGGCGTTAGATAGATCGTATGATCTCCGAGCTCACGTTGCAAGCATTTAAATGATTAACTTTGTCCCGGTATTCTCTAGCACTCCAAATCACAAGCATTAATAGCTCAAAGGAGACAGAGTGTGGAATCAAGCAGGCTGCATGCACTCAGCGAACCCTTTGTGGAGAGACAAGGACAAGGAGACATGCACTTTCTCTTTTTTAGAGATAGGTGGCAGAGTTCAGTTCTGCAGCAATAACCTCTACTCTTCTCCCTGCTTTTCCCTGGAAGCATTCCACCAATCATAAATAACCAATAAGTTTAATTTAAAAAATCAGGACGTCCAGGATATTGTTGCATGGAGCTGGATGTTTAGACAATGTGAAGCTAGGGCTCAGATGAAATATGAGGTGGACACTGGTGGACCAGAGCCAGGTCTGAGACGCGTGTCAGGATGGCAAGTGCCACGGGGAGCAGACTGTTGTTTGGCTAATGAATGAGAGAATGAGCGTCTGTACACGGCGGACAGATGGGCAGTGGTGCGCCTCCATCCCACAGCACAATGGCTCGGCAGGAGCAGAGAGGGTGGTGCCCGGAGACCCATCTCACACACACACACACTTATATATACACACCCTCACCTCCACCCAGCTGCAGCTGCCACACTGCCAGACACACGGCTCGCTTAAGCACTAATAGCCCGAAGCCTGTCTCAGGAGATATAGTATAGTGAGAGAGGCTAACGAGGGAGGATAGTGCACTAGGTGTTGACCAGGACTGTTGATCAGTTTGTGGTGGCTTTATCCTCATTATTTATCCATGCCATAATCTCAAAGTTTGTGAAATTTGTGTTAAGCAAAAAATTCAATAGGTGGATTTATTGTGTGCTCAAAGTGCGTCAGCCAAGAAGGCCGGGATCCAGAAGCCGCTGCAGACTAGTGATATCAAAACCGGTCTGCAGAACCCTCTTGGTCTTGGTATCACTAGAGTGTCAATAGTGGTGTGTGTGTGTGGTTGGTCATCTGTGACAGATGTTAATGAACCATCACTAAGAGCAGATGGTACGTGTCCCCAAAGCTAGAATGACGAAACTCCTGATCAGGGTCTTTGGACAGCATGCCAGTGGGTAAATATATGTTACCACAATAACAATCAGTTAATTAATAATTAAGGCCTGGTGTTTAAAAAAGTTCCTTGAGAATTTATGCAATAGTCTGCAGCACAGTTGATAAGGCCAGTGACTAAACCTAAAGTAAATCTTAAAAATTGCTTAATCAGTTCTCCTCTGCATCGTTTATCTGCTGGATTGATAAGCGTTAAAGCAGCGAGCACGCAGCTGGTTGTGGGTGGTGTGTGTTTTCCTCTGAATGACTGAGAGCTAGAGAATGGCTCCCTCCAGGAGTGTTACAGCTCTTTGTTGGCCCGGTGCATATCATTAGCATCTAAAATGCCTTATTGACCACAAGGAGCCAAAGAGGCTGTGTTTGGAGAGCAGGGGGAGGGACGGCAAACAACACTGCAAACATTTAATAGCTTATTAGACATCAGATGCTGAGACAAAATTATTTTTGTCTCACGCAAGAGTGTGTGGCATATACAATGAGTAAGACATATCATGAGAAAAATGGAAATGAAATAGGCCATATGCAAATATGCGTCCTGCACTGTGCAAGCCAAACCTCAAGTTGCCCCAGAGGGTTTTTCCATATAATTAAAAAGTGTAGGTCAGAGGTGTTAGCCAAAAAAATAATTAAAAAAACCCCAAAATATAAGTTTTTTTTTAACCAACATGAACATGCTATAGTATTGTCATTGCAGATGATGCAGTAGCCGAAAATCACCAGTAGGTGGAGTAATAGAGCATAGGAAAGGCTGCTTTTGGACCCTTTTACAAAACTGCTTTAGTGACACACCCCTCATTTAAGCCTCATGCATTTGAGAAAAGATTTCATTGCACTTCTTATTCACAAGGATTTCAATTTAACACAAATTAACATGAATCAGGTTGACCTCTGTGTTGAGACCCATATATGGAAAACAGAGAAAACCATCAAAGCATATTTGCTCCCCAGTTGCATCTCATTTTTATTAGGCTTAAAAAACCTGGAGACTGTTGTGCTGCTGTGAGCATGATGACCTTGAGCTCTGGATGTACATGTAATCAGACATTTACATCAGCAGCTTTATCCTCAGATCCTGTTCCTCCACCCGTCTCAGAGCTGCTCTCCTCATGCAGATCAATGGCATTGTGGGCTTTGTGTAAGGTGAGACAGGACCCAGTTTTATGGTCCATGCTGCTGTGCTGTTTGATGCCTCACTCTCTCCACTATCAACCATCCCGGAAAAGTCGCTGTGTGTGTAGGAAGTGTGGAGGGGGATAAAGTTCCGCTAAATTTGATACCTTTAATCCAGAGAGAGGTAATGAAACATTTGTGATGAAGTGTGTAGAAACAGAGAACATATGGCTTAAATTTACAGCCTGTAGTCAATATATAATGAATAGCCAGAGTGATGCTAGTGAGTAATATGACTTTGTCCACCAAAAACGAGGGGTAGAACTCAGACACACACTTTCAGATGTATAACTTGACCGTATCACCTGATTATTAATAGCACCTTCCAAACAGCCTTAGAGAGTTCAAATGGGCCCAGATTTTGGAGACGGGACCAAATAAAATTACCATAATCCAGTCTTTTGTAATTAACCTCCAGGCGTCTCTCTGTGTGCTCCTAATTACTCCCAATAAACCATATGGGATCACTCCTAATCTGAGAGGAGGCACCCTCCTGGCCTTTCATGTGGGGACTTCTAATGGGATTGGAGCAGAGGGGAGTGTAGCTTGCTTTAGGGGGTACGGGAGGGAACATGCTGACGAATGATCCATGGTGGCTTCAGACGTCTCGGCATACCACAATTAAGACCAAATCCCCCTCAATGCTAATGAAATTGTCACAAAAAGGATCTTCTGTAGACATCTGGAAAGGAGAATGGAAAGGAGAGGTCTCTGAATATACCATCTGGATGGCATGTGCTAGGTACCACACTTTCTGTTTTATCTCTAAACTCCATATCTATGCTAATCTCCTCAGCCATTGGCGTCCCCTGCTAAGTGTAGACTATTTTACCACATGAGAATCACCTTATCTTCTTTTCAATGAGTACCACTTTATCTTTCTGACAAGAGCAAAGTATGCGCTCAGTGGTGGGCAGAGGAGGAGCGTTTACTCTCTTCTGATAGGGATTCGGTCTCCACATCTTTACACATTGTAACTCTCCCCAGGCAACCACATGGACATTCTTATTCATAAAAGCCAGCAGAGATACAATGGTTCTGATGTGAATTTAGTACATAAGTGGCATAATTACCATGGCTTACATTACATTGGCTGATAAGACTGACATCATTAATAAAGGGATAAATGTAAGTTGGTCATGCACTAAAATATAACACTAAATAAAGACAGATTTATTTTTCACTGCCTGCCGGTCCTCTGTGCACTCTGTCTCCCATCTGCAGCATTAGAAAGAGTTGCAGAGGGAATCTATTCTTGGTTTTATTTGATCAGATAGCGAGATATGTAATCCAGTGCCTCCTTTGTATGCTGTGAAATTTCATTTGCGCAACAGGAACTGCCGCTCCTCTCTAACATTCTGTAGCTCTACAGCTCCTCTAAAGTGATCAGGGCACCTTTATGAAATGATTTGGTGAGAATAAAATGAAAACGTCACCGTGACATGAGCATCCAATGTCCCTTAGGCCGGGCTGCATTCCTTCCTTTCTGGTGTTGGGGGAGTAGCTAACTACAAGTAGATGGATAGTTTGGATGTAGTGAGCTTAACTGCTTCTAATCACTGATAGCTTGTAGGTCGAAAAAGGTGCAATTTAAAAACTGCTCTTTTCTTTCCTCTCTCTCTTCTTGTCTCTCGGCAGAATGCCTAAACCATCCCATTATCACCCCCTCCTGCTCCTCCTCCTCCCCTCCTCTCGCTGACTGGTCTGTCTCTGAGTCTGACCTACATCTGCCTGCTCTGGGACTAATCTCTAGATTCTGGAGCTCAGAGAGAGAGAGAGATAGAGAGAGAGAGAGAGCGCTCTCTGCCGCCCGCTGCCTCCATGCTGCCCCTCCCCACCCTCCTCCCATGCTGCTGCAGTCCCTGTCGGATCCGGGGAGAGCCCCTGCAGCCGCTGCAGGGCAGCCCCATCTCTCTTACAGCACTCCTGCCTCGTGGTGTTTCTGAGGAGCTTCCACCTTTCCAGAGGTGGACAAAAAAACAGTTCAGAAAGTATTATTTGTGCTAGTAGGACTGAGGGTTATCAGCCCAAATTAATATTACAATTAATTGAACAATTAATTTCACTGCTTCAGTCTAGTTTTGAGATGTAGATGTGGTAACTCGTGTCATTATAAAGCAGATTTGAGTGACTTAAAGGCACAAATAAGGCGATGAAAGCCTTATTTATAAAAGGTCGTCCCTACAGAAAAAGTTTGGGAACCACTGCAACTGAAGACTGGATGAAAACTAATTCCAAGATATAATGAGTTACAGTAGTCTAAGCAGGAGGAAATAAAAGCATGGATAATTATACTGGAATTTTACTTTCTGAAGCCAGATTTCTCCTCCTCTAGGCGTGCCTGCAGTAGGATTCGATGGGCGGAGGCGGAGGATGAGAGGAAGGAGGAGGAAGAGGAAAGGGGGAAAGCTTTGGCGTCTTCATGCCGCTGGGTGGATGGGTAGAGCAGGACGCTGCTCACCTCTCCTCCCCTCAGAGAAGCTCACCACAGCTGCTACTTCTGCTGATCTTGGCTTTGGAAACAGCAGACCGCTTTTTTGCAGCAGGAACGACAATGGTGGGTGGGGAGGAGGAGGATGAGGAGGAGGAGGAGAGCCTAGTGCTACCCCCCGTGCAAAAACACAAACCCCTGACCTTTAACCCTGGACTGCTGGAAGGGTGGGGAGACTTTCCACCGCTCAGAATCCCCAACGCTTTCAAGCTTTTTGTTGACCAGAAGAGGCCCAACAAAAAGGGGAGGTGGAGGAGAGGAGACCTTGTGCTCAAACTCAGCTTTGCTACATATTCCACACCCTTCACTACCACTCTCACATATAATGAAATTCGCTTTGTGCCAAGAATCAAACTTGAGCGTGCTGAGAGATTTGAGGTGGGGTGGCAAAAACGTGTGTGTGTATGTGTGTCTTTGTGCGTGTTTGTGTGTGTGTGTGTGTGTAACCTCTCCTCCCCTTGCCCCCCACCAACTCATTTCCTGAGCTCAAACCTTGTCAATCTTCACCTCCCCATCATCTGGAGAAGTCATTAAAGTGTTTTACCAACACAGTTTTTTCAGAACTTCCGTTTCTCAAAAAATTCACCTTAATCTGACACCTAAGGAGTGTTTCAGAGAAGAAGTGAAATCTTAACTCGAAACCATTCATGCATGCACATGCTCACACAGACATTCCAAATTTATCTTTGACTGTTATTTGAATAAAAACATAGTTTGCAATTTTGCAGATACAAAATGACAGTTTGTAAAGGAGGTGTTCATCAAGTTTAAATTTAATATATAGATAATATGAAAAGGAAGAAACACAAGCTATTTAAAAGGAAAAAGGAAGGACAGCGCTTTTCATAATCGTTGGTGTTAAAGATCATGAAGATAAAAATGCATTATGACAAATAACAGTAAGGTGGTCAATAAAAGGAACTGTTAATTATATTCTGATTACCACTTCTTATACTAGTCCCTCATTTTTTTCAACGACAGACTTTGTTGCTATTTGATTTTTACAATAAGACTATGACACTACATTAAACAATCTCAAGCGAGCACAGAATAAGCATGTCATATTTATTACATTCTTAATTTCTGTTTGAGACTGAGACTGTCTGTGCTGTTAGCATTTCTCTTTGAATTAGGTATTAAGCCACATAAGGCAACCCTTCATCAGATCTAGGTCTGCTGCAGATATGTGGGTCATCAGCATGTGATTTAAGCCGATGGAACATATTTATATTTCATGTTCTACAGATGACTACTCAGAAGCGAAGAAAGCATTTTCATGGTTAAGTATGAACTAAGCTAACTTGAGTCTGTAATCAGAGGTTATACTCTCCTAAACAACTAGGAATAATAGGATGTGGAGATGATGCAGTTCCTCTCCAAGTTTCCTGTGAAGTTCCAAAGGACTGGAACCATTGTTCCAGCCTCCACTTAGAAGCAGGTAAAACAAAGCTTTTAAAATCTGCTCATTTAAAGCATGAGAGGGCAAAGAGCTAATGCTAATAATAGATCCCCCTACTGTGTTGTCATGCAGTGCCCCATCATCACACTGTGCTTCTCTTCCCCCTTCTCTAACACTCCCAAACTGAACTCACAAGGGATTGTTAATCAGCTCATGAGCCTGGTTTGTTTGCTTTAGGTGTGTGGGGAATATGCACAAATTAGAAATATCTTACAGTGTCTAGGCACTCCAGCGTGCTTTGATCTGGATGGAGAATCCAGAATCATACTCTCATAAATGTTTCACTACTCGTTACGGGCATGCAGTTCAGTCACTGTGTGTAAGCAGATTTAGTCAAGTGTGTTTTTATTCTCCACTCCCATTGTTCCATAAGCTGCAAAACCTAAAAAGTCCTAAAAATCCTCTACCAGCAGAATGCAGATGGGTTTTAGCCAAGATTTGCGTCTCCAAATCTTCATGTTGCATGGGCGTGAGACAACACACCAAAGAGCATGACCCACAAAGACAACAGTGTATGTAGGTCAGTCAGTCAGTGCGAACACCCTCGAGATGGAAAGCTGCATCAGCCTGGATGTGTGGGAAGCAATTGGACGTCTAGCACACAGTCAGGGAGAGACTGAGAGGGAGGGAGGCAGGCAGAGAGAGAGAGAGGGAGAGAGGTGCAGGAGGGATGACACTGCAGAGCATTTCAGTGAAGCATTCAGGTCAGCAAGCTTTTGGGAAGGTTTTAATGTGCACGCAACAGTACACATCTTGCTGTGTCAGCTCTCTAGGGATATGAAGATGAGTAACAGCATCTCTATACTGAGGCAATGTCTTAACTGAGGTTATTAAAGCAAATGAGTGTGTGAAATACAGTATAATGATGGAAATAGAGTAAGTGGTTTAGAAGAAGTCAAGGCACAGCAAGAGTTATACTGATAAAGGTGTTGACCAGCAGAAAGGATGCAAGATTCATGATTCTTTATTAGTCACATTCATACAAGTACAATATGCTGAAAAATGTGTGAGCAATGCAATTAGGCAACAAATACTGTACATTAACAAGAAATTAACAAAAAGGATATCAAATATATTTAGAAAATAACATACATCACACAATAAACATTCAGTCGCTCATTCATTATCCAAACTGCTTAATCCCTATCAGCCGACCAAACCCAGGACCTTCTAGCTGTGAGGCGGCAGAGTTAACTACTGCGCCACCGTGCCGCCCTACAGTAAATAATTATAATTATAAACATTGTACAGAATAGAAAAATAGAACAATAGAACAGAGTATACATGTATATGTACTATAATTATGCATTTGAAAGTGTAGAGTGCTGGTGTGAAGCTTTATGTACAAAAGGCATAATTGTTATTTAAGGCAGATGAGAGTGAGAGTGTTTGCTACAACTTATATAGCTTATGGATAGAAGCTCCTGAGTCTCTCTGTTTTGGCCATAACACTCCTGAAGCGTTTCCCTGATTTAAGCAGTTGAAACAGGCAGGATATGGTGCAGAATGAGGATGTGACTCATGTCTCCCAGGGTTCACCATTTTCGTCTTTTTGTAAAAGCGCGGCACAAGGAAAGCGGCGGCTACTTCACGATGTTAAATAGTGCACACTCAGACAAATCTGATGACAAACATTGTACAATAATAACAGGGGCAGCTGGGACAATAATGACAGTGGCTCAATGCTCACTGTTAGCCCTGCGAGAAAGTGGCCAGTGTTGGGGAGGTAATTGAAATGCCAGTGTCAGACATTAGTCATCATGGCGCACAACAAAGAAGCCAGTGTAATCTAATGGCTCACAGAGTCTCAACACCCGGTTCATCCGAGGGGAGGTGTTAGGATGCAGAGCCGGCGTGTGATTGGTTGGTCGGCAGAGGCACATGGGGTTGATTGACACGGGCGATGGCAGAGGATGAGTTCCCGCCTGACGCAGTGCTGCAGCTCGCCATCGATATGCATGACACTGCATCTCTTCCTAAGAGCAACACCTCCACGTCTCAAATGGAGGGATGGAGAGAGGAATAGAGAGAGAAAGAGAGCGTGCATAAGAAAGAGAGGCACATACAGTACGGTGAATGGAGAGAGGGAAAGATGGAGATAGATAGATAGATAGATAGATAGATAGATAGATAGATAGATAGATAGATAGATAGATAGATAGATAGATAGATAGATAGATAGATAGATTACTGCAAATGGAGAGATGGACAAAGAAAGAAAAAGAGATTGCATGGGAAAGATGCTACAGCGAATGGAGGGATGGATAAAGAGAGAGTGCATGAAAAAGAGAGGTGCATGCAGTACAGTAAATGCTGGTAGGCATAGACAGAGAGAGGAAAACAAATTAAAGGATTTCCACAGACAAATCCTCTGTTTGGCTGGGCGCCAGTAAAAGCAGTTTTCAATCTGATTGAACACTCAGCCATCCAGAGGTTTGTATGCAGTTTTCACACTTGTACAGTTGCAGACATTTGCCTTCTCAGCTCATCAGCAGCACAGACATCCCTGTAATTCTGCACTGGCAACGGTTCTGTTTCAACGCCATACTGTCTGCTTCAGCAACTAAAACCCTGCTGCCCTTATCATGCGTAGCTGTCTGACAGCACAATGGCTTTGATCGACATCTGCATTTATTTAAAGCTTTAGTCAAAGGAAAGAGAGCTGTGTTGACTCTCTCAAAACGCAATGTAGGGCCTCACAGTTGATGCAAAATTAAAAGGGGAAGTTTTGGACTCTGCATGCAAACCTTTCACAGGAAGAACAAAAATAGGAGAGAGAGGTGGCGGTGTTTTATATTATACCTCATAGGTATAATTGGTGTATATATATATATATTTCCGTGCTTCTGCAACAGCAAAAAGCACGGTCTCCATGGCAACAGCAGTGGCTTCATTTCATGAACAAAGACAACTCACATCTAAAAATGCAGACGGATCGCTCATTTAACCATGCAAGTCAAGCATTCCACACCACAAATTCAAACACTGTGTAGCTGTCTATGCTTGGGATCACACGCTATAAATTATGATTAAAAGTGAGATGTTCCTTCACGAGAGTCTGTTTAGTTTTCAACAAAAGAGCAAACCATCTGGGATAAGAGATAACTTGGGCCAGAGTAGCAGGACCTAAATTATATAGATTGAAAGCTACAGATTTTTCCTGCTCTCTCACTCACACACAACTAGATTAGTTAACTACTGCTTAAAGAAAGTTATAATTTGTCATGTTTTCTAGTAAATTAGACCAAGATTATTGTGTCAAGGTCAAAGGAAGAGATGCAAAATAATTTTACCATGCAAAATAAGAATTTTATCTTTGTGCAAAATCTAAGTATGATTTTTATCTCAGTTATTTCTGTTCTTTGCCTTCCAGTCAATTCAAATGGTTTCACCTCTCCTTTCCAGCTATGCAAATTTTCTCCTTCATAGTGTGCTAACAGACATCTCTGTCAGATCATTTATTCACATTTACAAACTGAAGTTTCTAGAGTTCTTCAATTCTAGGTAAATCAATATCAAGACAAAGTCATTTAGTTTCTTTCCATATTGCATTGGTAAATAAACATCTGATGATTGTGATCTACAGTACATTAAGCAATGTGACGAACTAATATTAAAGTTAATGTTTAGGGTACTTTTTCAATTAATCGTAAAGTTAAATGGGCAAAGTGTTTCAGAATCACTGCATGACTGAACATGAAGACATTTCATTTATTGCTTACTGGCAGTTTGTGAAATTACTGTGTGTGATTCATAGGGAATTACCAAGATTTCATTAACACTAACAGTACTGCATTGTTTGATTTCCAAGACCTCTTTCCTTGTATTTTGTTTTTGAAATCAAGACTCATAAAAAATTCTGGAATTGGCTGTTGGAATAGTTTTTCTTGTTTCCCAGTGAGTAGAATCAGAGTCTGGTAGCATATTATAGTGGCACTCTGTGGTAGAAGTGATATACTATCACAGTTGGTGGCGTGACGGTAGTGTTCGCCTTTTGATCAGAAGGTCTTAGGTTTGAATCCAGGGCCGGTAAAGTTACCACTGAGGTACTCATGAGCAAGGTACCCGTCCCCAAGCACTGCTCCCTGGGTGCTGCCCTTGTTAGCTGCCCACTGCTCCTTCAGGGATGGGTTAAATGCAGAAGTCACATTTGGTTGTGGTGCACTGTGTGCTGTGCTGTGGTGTGTTCACAATGACAAATAATCACTCACTTTCACTATGTGTTTTGGAACAGTCTGTGAGAGGCACTCTGGCGTTTCTAATCTTAATGATTTCCCCTCATGCATACTGGTGATAAGTTACAGCATGTAGTCTGCTTTTTCAGATATCCTTCTTCTTTTATTATATATTGCACCCAGTTTGCATACAATGTGGTAAACACCCCTCAAACATATAGCAAGGTTGAACGTAAAAATGTTTGTTTGACACAGAGTTCTAGCTGGGTGAACATTCACCAGTTTTATTTGGATCGAGCCACTGTTTATTTGAAAGTATCTTCCTGAACCCTGTGATCTGCATGTTCAAACTATGAATAGATCTTTGTGTGGACAAACAGTCTGAGTCTTGTTTTCCTCATCCTCTCACTTGCCAGTGAAGTAGGACTCATTTTGAAGTCAGAAATGTTCAGCCCACTGAAAAGCACTTCGTGTGTTGTGGTGTGGGCCAAAAATAATGTATTCCTGTAGTTTTCTATATCATTATTAGACAGGTAAGAGAAATCCTTCCTAAAAAAAGGGTATAATTCACTAGGATGTACTTTTAAATACAATGTGTGAAAGCATCTTAACATATATCTGATTAAGGAATATCATATAAGAAAAACTACGACTACATATGCATCCCCATCCTCGTCCTGAAAAGGTACAGAATGAATATTCTCCATATTATCAGATATGTACCCAAAAGGAAGAGAGAGAGAGAGAGAGAGAGAGAGAGAGAGAAAAAAAAACTTTCATCCTTAGGCCAGAAAATAACCAGGAAATGACACCACAACTCTTCATCTTCAGCAACACAAGTTCAGAACTTCTTGCTCATCTTTATCTGACTGTCACACACTCGTTTAGGACATCTATCTACATGCACAACACTTGCACATTGCACTTTTTAAAAGTCATAGTTGAAACATGTGCAACTGAAACTGGTTATACCTGTATTTTTTTTATTTTTAGGGATAAAGTTTCCTAGATATTTTTATAATACTTAGAGTAGAATGTTCTTACATTGAATCTAATTGTACACTGTTGTTAATATTACTTCCACAGTCGCAGGAACAAGTGTATATATTACTATTTAACTTCTCATTAAGCAGTTAGCAAATCAATTAAATTAAATTAACGTTTAAATGAAGGAAATCATAAAAACAATAATCTAGCAAACATACACCTAATAACAACATTAATTTATTAACAATAACAATATAATTCATTGATTTATATAATAACTTAATACTATAAACATTTGTACAAAACGTGCACCCGTGCAAACTGTGCAAATGTGTGTCAACTTTCTTCAAGCAAATTTTTAATAATATAATTTCTTGCAAGGTCTGCATGAGTGCATCAGGCTGACATTTCATTCCACGTTGCAGTGGTGTAACTGTGTTCATCAACTAAAGAATCTTAAATCTATATTTTTGTGTGGTTGTGGGCGTGGTCTGTGCATCTGACGTCACTGTTCGGTATAAAAGCTGCAGCTGCGCGTAGAGGCTCGTGCTGTGAGCGGTTAGTGAATCAGGGCGCGCGCTCCCCAAACAAAGAGCATCAGCAGCATCATTATCATCGTCATCACCACCGCTGCAGCAGAGGAAAGAAAATAAAAATAATAAAATTAGTTAAATTTCTCTCTCTCTGTCTCCCTCACACACACACACGCGCGCAAAAGAAGCCTCATCTCCTGCAAAGCAAGCACCATGACGGCAAACGGCACCAGCGACATGCTGAAGATCCAGTTCGGACTGATCAACTGCGGCAACAAATACCTGACAGCCGAGACGTTCGGCTTCAAGATCAACGCGTCGGCCACCAGCATGAAGAAGAAGCAGATCTGGACGCTGGAGCAGGACGGGGACGACTCCAACCTCTTCTTTCTCAAGAGCCACCTGGGCAGGTACATCGCCGCCGACAAGGATGGCAACGTGACGGGCGACAGCGAGACTCCCGGTGAGGACTGTCGCTTTATCATCACGGCGCACGACGACGGCCGCTGGTCGCTGCAATCCGAGCCTCACAAGCGTTATTTGGGGGGCACCGAGGACCGCATCACCTGCTTTGCGCAGAGCATCTCCATAGCGGAGAAATGGAGCGTTCACATCGCCATGCACCCGCAGGTCAACATCTTCAGCATGACCAGGAAAAGGTACGCGCACCTGAGCTCCAAGGAGGACGAGATCGCCATCGATCGCGACGTGCCCTGGGGCGTGGATTCACTCATCACCTTGGTGTTCCAGGATCAGCGTTATCACCTGCAAACGTCTGACAACCGATTCCTCAAGAATGATGGCTCCTTGTCCCCAAAAGCTGACAAGAGCACCGGGTACACCTTAGAGTTCCGCTCCGGCAAGGTGGCGTTCCGGGACTGCGCGGGAAAATACCTCGCCCCCTCCGGCCCCAGTGGAACCATGAAGTCCGGCAAGAGCTCCAAGGTTGGGAAGGACGAGCTTTTTGTGCTGGAGCAGAGCCACCCTCAAGTGGTGCTGACCGCAGCCAACGATAGGAACGTGTCCACCAGGCAAGGTATTAAAAACGGAGCCACTTACCTACTAGCTTTCTTATATGTGTCACATTTTACCTTTACAGCATTTAGCAGAGCAACGTTCATCAGTGCTTACTGTTCACTTGTGTTCTTCACACCTGTAAAGCTAGTCTTAAATCAACAAATCATTAACTCATTAACACTGACAGGGTTTGTTAAGATGTGTAACTTAGATGGTGGCAATTTGGCTGAATGGCAGTTGATTTAAGCCTAGTTTTTCATGTTTGAAGAATAAGATGTGGATTACTAAGCACTGATGTACATAATAAAATAAAATATAAAATGTAAATGATGGACACTGATTTATGGCCATCATTAGAAGTGTTATAAAGGTTTATGATGCATTTGTGATGTGGGTAGTGGTTATGTGAGTGCCTCTATTGTGTTTGAGTATTTTAACCTTCTACGTTTTAAAGGAGAGTTTGGGCAGAAGCGGAATGCATTTTCCCATGAATCTTTTATAATTATACTGTTCCTGCTTAATTATAGATATTCCACTATCATCTCCCTGCCTTGTGAGGCCTGTGTGGCTTTGGGAAGAAAACCAATGGGTGTATCTGCCAGATAATAAATGAAAGGTCTTTTCCCCTCTTCCAGCTGCAGTCAGTCTGTTTTGCAGAGATTCTGCACTTTTGGCAGTGAATTTATGTGTAAGGTCTCTTGGGTTGTAAAAATGCTGATTTG
Organism: Distichodus sexfasciatus; assembly: GCA_032718565.1. Classification (NCBI taxonomy): domain Eukaryota; kingdom Metazoa; phylum Chordata; class Actinopteri; order Characiformes; family Distichodontidae; genus Distichodus; species Distichodus sexfasciatus. The sequence continues at coordinate 439,532 of JAVGVS010000040.1, forward strand.
GAATGTGACGTCCATTTTGTATTTCCTTTTCCCTTAATATGCCTGTGAAAATTCTGACATCAGACAGGAAGCTGGGTCTGAAATCTGTGTCTGAAATAAACAGTAAAGTATGTCTGGCTTTCTCCTTTGTAGCTAAGGCTGTCCCTTTTGTTGTGATCAAGCATGAGTCTGAGGTGTGGAGGCATCATAATGGACCCCATCAAAATGGGAATGTGCTTTGATGTGCTGACCCCCATCCCCCTCTAGCAGCTGATTTTGAGGATGACTGGCACGGTTGGCATTGTAGCGAGATGCTCGCTGGGTGGTTGCAGTGTGTTTGGCACACTGCATTTACCCTCAGGACAAAGATGCCCAGTCTTGTCCAGGGTCACGTGTGCTGATTGTGCTAGATGAGGCTGGTCGGTGGCAGGGTTCTGGGCCAGAGCCAGGAGCTTGGCAATTGCACGTGGTCTCTGCAGGTCAGAATGACTTGCCGAGTAAAAGGTCAGCCGACCTTGCTGGTTTATAGGGACCCTTATTTTACAGCCAGCGTAAGTCATTTTCCCCCCAGTTGGCTTGAGCACCCTTGACCGGTATTGATCTAGCAAATGGCCATCACAAGGTAGTTTAAAACCTGTTCTTGTCTAGGGAATTTTTCCAAATGGGTGGAACAGGCTAACTGGTGCCTTTGTTTTCTCCCCGATGCATGTGCTATTTGGTTGATGTGAAACACTGCTGTAAGCTGTTGTGCTTTAGTAAGGCACATTCTTGCTTCCTAGAGGTTATTCTGCCATGATTTCATTTTCAGGCATCTGGATTGAATTAGGGATCCCGTCTTGGGCAGGATCATCTGTGTGCATATGCTGCTGACTCCTTTTTTTCACCCCCTCCTGTGCACAATTGCAACACATCAGGCTGAACCAGTGCATTTTTTATTCACAATGGTTGTTATTCAGTGATAGACATTTGGTGGCAGTCGGGGGTTTCTTTGTTTTTTGCCCCTTCAGGAGATAGCAGGTTTGGGGGAGGCTGAGATTTTGAGCTGCTGTGTTGAGTTGAGGTATGCAGAGGGCTGTGCGGTCGGAGAACAAAGACGGGTTGATCTGCTCGAGCTCCCCAGCTGCTCGGCCTCATCGGCTGCAGTGCAGTGGGACAATGGGGCCTGTTTGGGAGGCAGTCTCCCCTCACACACAACCCACGGCTTGATTGAGAAGCTTCTGTCTCCAAGGTCTGTCTGAGAAAGGATTAGGTGCTTTCTCTTGCCCCCCTTTCGCCTGCTTCCTCCTGTGGTGTTGCGAGGATCAGTGGGTCAGTCCACCACAAATGCGGAAATGAATTCCTGCCAGCTTTTGTTCGTCTTCGTTGATGGTGTCTCTAGCATCGCTGACAATGCAAATGTTGAGGCGAGTGGAGTCTTAACTCAGGGGTTATGAGAACCGTCCAGTCACTGTGTAAATGTTGAGGGAGGTCTTGGGAACCGTATGATGAGGAATCTGGAAATACTGAGGGTAAATTTACATTACTGTTCTTAAGACCTCTGAGCAAATGCAGTTCTGGAGAAAGAATGTGCAGGCACTGCCAAATGTTTAATTGAAATGCTTATGTAGACATGAAATATTTTGGTGTTTAAAAAATACGCAAGTTATCCTTTTATATTGAATTATGTCGGCTATTAGATTGTAGTGCTTTTTAGTCAAATACCAGTATATTGCAACAGCCTACAGCGGAGTGAAAATCTCCTAAATCTCCTTTTAATAAAGGAATCACTAATTAGAACAAAAAATAGATAAATTGAGAGATCAAAGGAGAAGTCAGAGTTATGGTAGATGGTAGTAGCAATATGCAAAAAGGCACTATATACACCAGTTAAATTATGTACCAATAGTATTTAAATATCTGGATGTTGAAAACTCATTATAGCAAAGCCTGGACTAGGCAATGACATTGCATCAAAATATTCTGGTTAAACACAATCTAGCTATCAATTTTGTAGTAATATTCTCAATTTTTGCTTCGTTTTTTAAACGTAGACAAATCTGCCAAATGACTGAATATCTTCTACTATGACCAGCAGATCTTATATAAACATAGACATAGTTTTTGGACAGAAGAGAGAGTTTAAAAAATGGAATGACTAGATTTAAAGGTTTGGTGTCACAGAGAGCGTAATTATTATAATTATTTTAGTTTGGGTAAAAATAGTGTTTTCCTGATACCTAGCTACCATAGATGCACTAGCCTGACAGTAAAGATTAGCAGCTCCAGAATTGGCTTGAACTACGGCTGAACTATTAGTTAACTATTGTAGCTCATTTTTGCTATTGTGCCATTCACCAACTTAAATTATGAAGTCATTCATAGTAGCCTCAATTTTACCCAAAAGTTAGTTTTGATATTTTCACAGCCAGTCTAAAGCAAACATTCCAACCTTACAGTATTTGTCCAACAGCAAATGCCTTGGTGGTGGTCTAAGACTCTCTCTAAGGTTTTAATGAATGGCTTCAACTGCCCCAGTTGTCTTGGTGTGGACGGATCAACTGGTCATTTGTGAGTGTGGTCATAATGAGTGCATGTGGGGGTGGGGTTGTGGTGAGTTAGTTGCTGGTTAAAGATATGTGGGATCACAAAAATGTACAAAAGGCACATTTTGGCTAAGTTAAAGCTGGTTTCTTTTAGTGACTCTCCTCCACTGCTCCTCCATTTGCAGCCATGTGGTTCTCATCGTGGTCATTTATTTTCCTTGTTCATTCAGGCTCGCATATTTCTGTGGAAACTCAATCTTTTCCACAGGGCCAGGCATCTGTGCAGAGATTCTGAGCCATTTCATGGGGATGTTTTAGGAGCTTACTAAAGCTGGAACATGTATGTTCATAGTCAGCGAGATCACTAAAGCAGGGGTCGTCTCTGAACTTCTGTGTTTGAAAGATTAAACCAATGTCTCTGAAAGATAGTCATATTGCTGACTTAGCTGGTGTTATACTGCAATTTAATTTTTATAAGGAATCTGATAAATAATGAATTTAGAGAGGAGGGGAAAAATGCTGTTGTATAAACTAAGGCATTATTGATTTATCTTCATGTAGAAAATAGTCTTAAAGGCAAATGGTGTAACTTATGGTGTGTCCATAAGTGTTTTATAATGGTTTAATGTGAAGTGAGTCCAGACATTATTCTAGCTGCTTTTACTTGACCTTTGTTAAGCTTTTCGACATAAACCGGATGAGTTCTCTGGGTCTGAGTCACAACATTTGTCTCCCACTGAGCATTTTGGCATGTGTGATGGCGCAAAATTCCAGAAAAGATTAACTCTGTGTGGTGCTGTTGTGTGTGGGGCTATTAATTAGGCTTGATTGCTGTCAGTCTTAATAACCATAATGAAAATTTCCTGTATTTGCCAGATGCTATCAGTGTATTGTGACTTTGTGGTCCACACAAGAGAGCAACTTGCTCTAATCACATTATTAACAAAGCATTGATCAGATTTATTGTTAAAAAAGCTTGTAATTGGATTTTGCAGTTTCCAGCAATATTGGATTATAAACACTTGGCGTTATGACCACATCAGGCCAAAACCCGTTCAGACTAACTGTATGCTGTGATAGTTTGGTGAAGCTCATGTAGGCGGTAATGCTCAGTTACTTCACTTTGCCCAAGCTTAAGTGAAGGGGAGAACGAGACGAAAGAAGCGATTCTGGCAAACACAATGTGGCTGATCAGTTCTGAAAGGAAATCTTTGCTAATCTTAGAGATCAGCGTTTCTTATCCCCCCCATTAAGCTCGCATTCAACCCAGTTATAAGGGGTGACCAGATCACAGACCCATTTTCTGTCTCTTATTAATGAAAAAGTCCAGATCCTGATAATGAGGCTGTCACTTTTTTGTGTGCCAGGGATGGACCTGTCTGCCAACCAGGACGAGGAGGGCGATCAGGAGACCTTTCAGATGGAGATTAGCAAGGACACAAAGAAATGTGCTTTCAGGACCTGCACTGGAAAATACTGGACGCTCACGGATAATGGAGGACTGCAGTGCACGGCTTCTTCCAAGTGAGTCATTTGCACGTAGAAAAACATGACATTGACTTAGTGAAGCTAGCAATTTATCTTCTGCGCCTACCCAAGGCAAAGCAAACATTTTGAGGCTGCATTATTGCACAAGTGTTTGTGTTAACTTCAGTCTGTGTGGAAACATGTATTTCTAACATTAAGTTGTCTGCTTAAGAGGAAACACATTTCTTAGAGGCCTTCACACCTAACCTTATACACAACGTTTACAGATTAAACAAAGTGCTGGTTTTAATTGATGTGCTAAACAAATGGTCATTTTCTACTGGACAAACATAATAGAATGTGTATTGAAGTGTTTTGATTCGTTTCCTCCCCCTGACTGTTTGTATAGATCTGTGTTCTTCCTTACACTAAGGTGTTAATGTCTTTCAAATCAGGTCTGCCAACTGCCATTTTGATATTGAATGGCGTGGGAAGAAAATTACCCTCCGTGCAGCCAACGGGAAGTATGTAGCAGCCAGAAAGAACGGGCAGCTGGCCGCCGCTATTGACTCGGCAGGTGAGGTTTGCTTTCGTCATTGTCAACCTTCTATTCAACAATGGCACAATGAATGGGGAGAATCACTCCTTGATCCTGCCTTTATTTAGAAATTAATTGCTAAATATTATACAATGACACATTAATCATGATCATTTACAGATTGTGACAACTGTGTCCAAGAACGTTTCTGGAAGTTTAATTTTGTCTGTGGATATATCAAGTATTGATTTCAAATCCATAGCTTTTAGCAGTAAACTATAATGCAGATATCAGTGTTAGGCAAACAAATGCATTGTAGTGAAGAGGCACAAGTCTTTGAGTCATAGCCTATAGGATAGCAGCAGGATATTCAAGTTCGGGTGGTCTAGTGGTAGGATAAATGCATATGTTTCAAGGGGTCATGGGTTCAAGTCTGACTCTAGCACTACCATCTTTGAACCCCTGAGCAATATCCAGGAAGACTGTCCTTGTAATCAGGTAATAAGAGTCACTCTGGATACGAGCTTTGGCTAAATGCAATAAATGTGAATGTAAATGTAGGTTTCCAGACCATTTAGCTTGAATGTGTGCAAACATAATAATTGCATCTTTACTTCTCCCACGTTTCCTCATTATTCCCCATTATTTGGTCAAATTACTATAGTGCCTTCTGTACAAATGCATTTGTTTGACATTTACATGTACAGAATTTAGCAGAAGCTCTTCTCCAGGGTGCCTTTCATTTCTTAATTCCTGGGACAGTCTCCCTATAGCAACTTAGGAGTTAGGACTTTGGTCAGAGGCCCAACAGTGGTTTCTGGGATTGAAAAATTAGGGTTTGCGAATTTTAATGCCTTTTGCCGTCCTTCAGGAGAGTCTGAGGAGTTCCTGATGAAGCTCATCAACAGGCCCATTATTGTTTTGAGGGGAGAGCACGGCTTCATTGGCTGCAGGAAAGTGACCGGCACCCTGGACTCCAACCGCTCCTCCTATGACGTCTTTGGCCTGGAGTTCCGTGATGGTGCCTACAGCTTCCAAGGTGAGTAAATTTCTCTGCTCCTGATTGTACTTGCAGTCCTTCTAAAAAGCTTCTAAGAGCTCATTTTTGCCTGCTCTCCCTGTTTGTGTGGGGTTTCTCCGGGTGCGCCGTTTTCCTCCCACAGTCCAAATGCAGGTCATTTTGCTGATTAGCTACTCTAAATTCCCTCTAGGTTTGAGTGTGTGGCTGGTTGTTAATTTCTCTGTCTGCATTTCTCCTGTGTTCTGGGGAGGTCTGATTTAGTTTGAGAAAAGCACGTTCATGTAAATAATAATTAATTTCTGGCAACTATATCCCATCATTTCCACCTAGATTCCACTGGGAAGTACTGGATGGTAGGAAATGAGTCTTCAGTCATCAGCAGCAGCGACACCCCTGTAGATTTCTTCATGGAGTTCTGCGACTACAACAAGGTTGCCATCAAGTCGAGTGAAGGGAAATATCTGAAGGGTGATCACGCTGGTGTCCTCAAGGCCAACGCTGACGACCTGGACAGCTCCACCATGTGGGAGTACTAAAAGCACTTAAGTAACCACTGTGGCTCCCCACCTCCCTTAATTGTCCCTTTCTTTTCTGCATTTTTACATTTGAGTTTTCACCATGAATGAGCAAAAGTGGGTAACAAGGAGCTGTGGGTAATTGGAAGGGTTATATCTTGGTGATTTAAAAAAAAAAGTCTCTCTTTCTCTTAGAGTACGCCAACAAGTACTCCAGCAATGTAGTGCCATGCAATTCTAGCAGTTTTGTGCTGTCTGTACAGACTTAAGCTCAGTGTTCCAGTGCTAATTGTATGAGTTTATTTCTGGTCTCCAAATTGGTAGAATGTGATAATGCCAGGCCCACTTGCCTGCCCATCACTGGAATTAAAAGGAGTTGAAATGGGTCTGAGAGGGTTTGTTCCCAGCACATTATGAAGAGCCATTTTCTCACAGCATTGCTGGAGCTCCTCGGTGAGGTGGGATTTTTTTTGTGATGCCCATTCCTTTGCACAATTCTAAGAGCCTCTTTTCTCTAGATATATTGAATTGTAGGATAATAATCTGTATAACGATGCCTTGCCAAACCCTGTCAGCCTCAGCTTTGTGCTCAATGCCCTTTCTCCACTATATTGCCATTTATTAGCTTCTCAGTTGCCAGAAAATGAATGGCAGTATTTAATGGTAACTGTATGAATGTTGATCCATGACTATCTAGCCACACAACTTGCCCCAGATATAAAGTGTGTTCTTTCACCAAGGGAATGAGTGTCCTGAGCATTGACAATGCCAATGCTGACCTATTTGATTTTGTATTTTCGCTGTGCTGTTGTGTGTAGTACAGTATGTTCTGGATTTATGCTTGTGCCATTAGCATTTATTTCTGTGTAAAATACAGAACTGGACACATGATAATATGGAGAAGGCACATTCCAGTCGTTCATCTCAATTTGTTACTAATCCTGGAAGCACCAATGGGAAAGATGACTTGAACATGGAACGTTTCTGCAACTAAAAGGTTGATTGTCGTAAGTGCTGTGTAGATGTGAGATGTTTGCGATTTGAGGTTTGTTGTTGCAGGTTCAACACGATATTTATGGTAAATTAAAACCTCTATTCCGTTTGATCCAGGCGGATCAAGATGGAATGGTCTGTGTTCACTGCACACATAACTGGCATGGCTAAATCTGGAAAATGCTCTTTCACTGGAAAAAACTTATCTGTTCTGTTTTTTTTTTCACAAGGCACAGACATTATCGCAAACCTTAAAATATGGAGTGGACTAGTTAGCAAAGGTAAGGTAAAATTAAAATAAGCAGATGTAAGGAACATTTTATCCATTGCTGCATTCTCAGTATTCTAAAAGACTGTTACCACTAAATCCTGCCTGGTTCTGTAAAAGGCCACTGAAGCCTTTCTGTAAGACAAAACATGCAAAAATTATCCATTATTTCAAAACCTATGATGGTGACTGGTGCTCTTGTAGCTTTCAGGTATGTTTGAACAAACCATAACACCATACCCAAATGATGAATGCATGTAATTTAGAATACGTTTGTAAAAATCAATAATTTGTCCCTCATATTAGAATTTGAGATTTCTGAAACAAATTGGCCCCCACATACGAAGGACTGGTAATGACTGTGCCTTAATTAGACTCTATAAAATAATACTGGAAAAAGGAAAATTCACATCTATACTTTGTAAAACACACGCTTCCTTTTTTATATTGTTTTGATATTACTGTTGGTTTTCCTCATGTGCCATGGGTACAAACTACAAACAAAAATAAATTTGAATATGAAACTGGGTGGATTTGTCATTTGTTGTCGTAATATATTGCAGAAAGCTTTCTCAGGTCAAGCAGAATGTTGTTGGTCTTCACAAAATGGTGGGAAAATCATGACTATTACACCTCGATCCTCCAAAAAGCTGCAGCTCCAAGTGGCTTTCTCTCAGAGCTGCTGAATTCATTGAGGGATGACCACACCTTCTGTAGTTTATTTTGAAAGCAGATCCCTGTAAGCCCAGGACTCATGGAGGAGTAGAGTGTTTCCACAGGGCTGCGATTGCTCCCATGAGCAGTTTTGGGCTTTCCTGGCCGTGTTCTATTCATCAATGAGGGCTTTGTGCTGCTGCGTCGCCCAAAGGTTGTGTGCTGATTGCTCTCCCTTCTGAATTATTGCAGCACAACAAAACTTCTTTCCAATGCGAAAGGCCCATCAGTTAGTGCTATACATTTGAAGTTAGAGTCGTAATCATTTCAAGTGCTGTTGGACGTGCACACTAAGAAGACATCATACAGTCCGCTTAATGACTTTAAAAACATTTTTTGAACTGTCTGATTTACAGAGTACAACATTCCTCTTGGGAACATGTCTCCTTCCCCTCTTCCTCCAGCGAGACTCCTAACCCAATACGGAACTGACCCCCCACCACCACAGACCTTTAATCCACTTTACTGAGGATGCCAAAAACAGGGCAAGAAAATGTCAGTGAGGTTAATTACAGGAGGTCCCAGCAGTCCACCACTCACACACACACAGGCACACGTCACAGTGACCGAGAGTTAGCGATGCATTTGGCATGGAAATGTTGGCAGCAAATAAATAAAAATCAAAACTGTTCTGTAACAGTTAAACATTATGAAAAATGAACAGTAAAACCTAGAAATAATTGGGCTCATTCACTAATATTTGTTTTTTTCCTCAAATTTGTTCTTAAGAAAGTTGCCATTTTAATAGCGTTATGCTTTACAACTGTAGAACTGAAGAAACCCCAAGAAGCTGTTTTGCACAAACAGGCACACATTCACCGTTAATAGCTTCCTTACCTAAGCACAAATCTCATATAAGACAACACTGGTGAATATCTCATCGTCATGAGAACTTAAGATTTAGATTTAAATCTAGAATTTAAGATTTAATTTCTTCTTATGATTTGTGGGTGAATGAGGCCCAATGTTCCTTAAGACTGTAGCCAGCTCTTGTTAAAAATAAGTGGTGGGGTGAGCAGGATGAGAAATTCACACAAAGCCTTGGGTGGAGCAGTCTGTCATGAAGATAAAGCTGAAAGGGTTAAATTATTTCCAGCCTGGACCAAGGTTTCCATGGCAACTAAGCGTGTGCGGCTTGAAGTGGAAGGTGTGTGTGTGTGTGTGTATGCATGCATGTGGTGGGGGTCAGTGTTGGGGGAGGCTGACGGAGGCTCTACAAAACTGAAATCAAAGACGCGGGGTTGTGAGAGGCCGACATGCTGCAGTAATTACCCCCATCAGAATCCTGGCCGCTTTTGAAGGTACGAGTTACACACGAACAGAGAAAATCTGGACACAAGCTTGCCTCATTTCATTTTGATCCCAAGTTTGCAGGTCTGTAATTATGGGAAATGATTGAGCAAAAGAGCAGCACTGCAGCCAGACTTCAGATGAGGCAGCTGAATACTTTGGAATAAACGAATATGAGGAAAATGAGCTCCCAGCTCTGAGTGTGGGATTTGATTTAGATATTATAAAGTTGTTACAAACTATGTAAGGGAGTGGTGAATAACCAACCAGTCTACCATTAAGTCCAACAAGAAGAGTGTTTTTACAAGCAGTGTGGAATTTAAAAATGGACGGAAAACACAAGCGAAAGGTTAACGCCGGGCTGCCAACACATTGCGCAGTGGAGCTGCAAAAACAATGGTGGACATTTGCAGAATGCCACAGAATAACACATTCAAAATCTTTTCAATGACTAGGCATTAAAACTGAGAGCTCATTCAAACAGACATTAACCCTTTAATGTACCGTTTCCCTGTAGCCTGGAGCGAGTGATGAAAATAGCAGCCTAGATATATATGCGTACAGACATGGCTCCCTCACATTGTCCATTTCACAGTGGTTTTTTAGTCACAGAGGCTCCTTCTTCTAGTGACTTTATAAGATACAAACAGCAGCTGCAGCTATCACATGACAGGCACTGACCCCAGGAAGTTAATCAGAGAGCTTCATGCTACGTTTGACCACCGCCTGAGGCACTGCAGAGAGGGGGAAGGAGGACGGTCCTCTTATGAGGGCAGAGTTAACAGTTCAGGGTGAGCAGACAAATATATTACAGACATCAGTGCTGTCTGGATATGGACAAAGAGGAGATAAGGGGAGGAGGTACAGTTTGAAAGGAGATGCAACTGGTGGTGGTCTGAGGTTAGATGCTCACATCTGTCAAGAGATCATGGGTTAAAAGCCCACCTCCAGCATTTCCACACTGGGTTCCAGAGCAAGACTCTTAACCCCAACTTGCTCCCTTTAAGAGACTGCACCTAAAATTAGGACACGGAAGTTGTAAATGTAAATGCTGCAAAAGCAAATGTGAATGAGGTGGAGGGACAGGAAAGGGTGAGTTTGAGGATCGCTGTGGTCAGCGGGAGGGGCAAATATGGTTTTCTGATCATCAAATTTCCGATCCACAGATAACCTTCTGAACCTTCCATTCTGAAGGTTCACAGGACTGATTCACATGCCTTATTCAACTCCATTAGCTACCTGTAGTCCTCCAAGGTCTTCACAGGCTGAAAATCCCATGTGGCACTCCAGCATCGGAGTATGACCCTCCATACTGTATGGTAAGGTAATGTTCAGAAGTGGGAAACATCCAGGTGCCGAAAGTACAAATCCTGCCAGATTTTCATCTGAATCTCATTCAATTAAAGGGAAGCTGAGCCAGAAATTATATTTGAAGTGCTAAGAGTTATAGAAAGCTTGCCAAGAACTTTAATAAGGGCTCACATTCACCCTAAATTCTCCATTTGCTTCATTAGTAGTTAGCCACATTTTAACCTTGAATAATTGAGGGTGTAAGAAGAAAAACCTGACAGGAATTTTACTTTCTTAACGTACGCTGATCTCTTTCTGATAAGGCTGACAATCAAGGTCTAAATAAATCAGAAATGAGACGTTCAACTGTGACTATAAGCTGCTGATCCAAAATCTCCTACTAGCCAAGGCACTTAACCTTTCTTTCTAATCATTTAGCACCAAGCGCTAACAGGCTGGAAGGCACAGCTCCAGTTTTAGGAGCCTTTCCTGGCAGTGGGCAGGCTGTGAGCAAGCTGCCGTGGTCACTCCAGCACACTCGTTAAGCTGACCTGGTGACCTGGCCGGCAGATGGAAAGTCACAATGTCAAACAGGGCCACCTTATGGTTGGATCAATACAAGCAGCAGGTAAAAGTAAACCTGAGTGAGCAACACCAAGACTGAGAACCATCCTGTCAAGCTGTTGCAGGACACCAGAACTGACTTCACAGGCAAAGCAAGCTGAATATTTGCTTCACGCTGCAAGGTAAACCAACATGTAGAACTCCAAACCATTATGCAAAACGTGACATTCATAAAAACAGTAAAGCAGTATGTCGCTTGATCCGTATCGAGAATAATTCAAATATTATCAAGCCAGCAGATCACGCTGATGTATATCAGCACATGACCTCGCCAGGGCACAATACCATATTCTTAAGTTCCTGCCGAGTGGGATTTTTTTTTTACTTTGCATAACATTCATCCAACACAGGCGTCAGAAGTTGCCCTTCCAAATAAATGTTCATTCTACCTTTTACAGCAACGTACCAGTAACAGTTTTGGCTAAATACAAGACAAATTTCCTGGAAAACAAGGGGAGAATCCCCCTAAAGGTCAAGAAATACTGAGTTTTGAAAAAATACTCAGAGGCTAGAAGGTAATGATCAGTTTCTTTGCTGCAAATCATGTTAAAAAATAATATCACAGTTTAAAACTAAAGTTCTATCAGTTTTTTTAGACCAGGCCCATAGTCTTTAAACAGCAAAAAAATCCTCACAACATGTTCAAACTGAAAACAACTGACTGGCTCCTTCAGTGTCCATGAACTGAACATTCTGTGCTTCTTTCAAACAAATCTGTGTCATTTCAGTGAAAAACGGTGAGAAGCAAGTCAGCAGGTACTAATTATACAATAATTCTCAGATGTTTCGAAAGAAACGGTGCAACACATCATAGTTGACATTGATGTTCATTGGGTGCAGGGGGATGTCGTTCATCTGGTGCACTTGGTGCACTGGAGGCTCCTGGGGCATCTGGTTGATCTGAGGCATGAAGGGGACGCCCAGGTGCTCGAAGAAAACGCGTGGGGGCCGGGGCAGCACCAGCGGGGGGATAAACAGCGCGGGCTGAGCGGGCGGCTGAACCACTTCAGGAGCCGGAACCACCACCTGAGCCGGGGGCTGGAAGACTTGCTCAGTGGTCATGCGAGGTCTCTTACTAGGCCTCGCCTCAGGAGGTGGACCCACCTTTTTCTTTGAAGCTTCTAGGAGAAAGACAGAAAGAGATTTGCTGTCATTGTTTTTGCCTATTAGGGTAAAACAGTTGCTGCTGAAACTCTGTTTAAATACTGCCACATGTTTCATTACAATACATACATCAAAAGTTTTGCAGGACCTGATGACTTCAACTGTTTTAAATATAACTGTAATCCATTGTATATATACAGAACTGTGCAAAAGTTGAGCCACCTCTCATTTCTTCATATATTGTCTCCAAAGAGCCAGACTTTCTTTCTTCTAATAGTGTTAAGGAATAGTATTCACATGTTGGCACATTCTGCAATAAATTACTGTGCTTGCCTAATTTCTGTGCAGTACTGAATATATACACACATACAAACCTTAAACAGCTTCCAAAAAAAAACCTAAATCAACTAGACTATCCATCTATCCATTATCCGAACCTCTTAATCCCAAACGGGGTCACGGGGGGACCGGAGCCTATTCCGGGAACTTATGGGTGCAAGGCGGGTACCAACCCTGGATAGGTGCCAACACACTGCAGGGCACACACACACTTCACACTCTCACCTTTACGGGGCCAATTTAGAGTCGCCAATCAACCTATATTGCATGCTTTTGGGGTGTGGGAGGAGACCCACGCAAACACAGGGAGAGCATGCAAACTCCACACACAAAGGCCCTACAGCCGACCCAGTGAGTGCACCCGGGACCTTCTTGCTGCGAGGTGGAAGCTCTGACCACTGTGCCACCATGCCGCCCGTTAGACTATAAACACTATACTGGAAAGTGATTCTTTCTTCTTCAATGATGTAAGGAATTAATTAAAATTCTCCTTCTCTTACCCTACAGTCAAAGTCAACTTTATTGTCATCTCTGCTATATACTGTACAGATACATAGAGAGACGAGACGACGTGGCTCCAGGTTATTTCCAGTGCAAACAAACAAAGAACAGTAGAACAGAGAATAAACAGGCAGTGGCACGACTAGGCACATGGGATAGACAATAAATAAGTAGAAATACTAAAATATACATTAAACAATATACATTTTAAACCAGACAATATGCAATAGACAATATGCAATAACCTTTGGTTAACTTATTATACCACTACATTTTATATTAGTATTAATTGAATTATATACATTATTATTGCCCATTGCTCTTTAAACGAGTCTATTTTATAGCCTGTACATTGTTAGATCTATATTTCTCTATTTATATCAGTACCCTTTATATACAGTATATATA
>JAVGVS010000040.1:1103970-1426470 GCA_032718565.1 Distichodus sexfasciatus
AAAACGGTCGCTTGGACCGCCATTAAGGGTAAAAACCTTCACAAGTTTCACAAATGATAAGTTTCATCAATTTTACATTGATTTAATTGACAAGGATATCACAAAGTCTGCTATGATACGATTTCACAGTGGCTTCCATTCATGTCGAATCACAAAAAGCAACTAAAACATGACTTAACATTTTTGTTCCTGACCCCTACGAGACATTTAAATGAGAAACAATCTTCTCTCGTAAAAAGTGACAATATGTATGACGTCTCATTGATGTTAATGCTCTGATTCACTTTATCGATGAATCAAAGTAGATCGATGTATCGTTACGCGCTTAGTAAAAGCAGCTCACATATTTAAGTAGCTACAAAAGCTCAACGCCAGCTAAGGATCTCTGCGTCCTTCACTCGAGTGTTTTGTTCCGGAGAGCTTGAGATGTAAGAGAGGGTAAGCGTGATTTCAAAGGGGCTCTGTCAGAAGCCAATAGCCGTGTTTATTCTCCCAGCATGGCCATGCGAGCGCTGATAGGATTACAGGTCACAGGCGAAGTGAGAGCCAGGGGACCCTGCGGCCCCTAAGAAACGGCATCGTGTTGCTTGGCGAGAGACGCCACTTCAGAAGATGTCCGCTGCAGGATTTATATCAGGGGAAAAAAGCCTTCTGCTCCAACTGCAAATAAAAACAGTGTGTTTTCTTCATCTGACTACAGTACGCAGATACAATTTCCATCATATGTAATGGATTTTGGATCAGAAAGGATGAAAACGGCCACACTGGGGTGATGCATTGAGCACTGGGTCTGTGGCTATAGAACACTAACTGGAAATGTTAAGTTAAATGAGACTTCATTTTTGCATCCATTGCATCAGAAAGACAAGAGAGTGAGAGAAAAGGAGAAGCAGAGAGAGAGATGGATGACTAGATCTTTTTCTGCGGTGTAGCACTCAGCATGACTCTTCTGTTTATTGGTAACATATTTAGAAACAATAGCTCAGCTGGATTCCCAAGTGGAAAGGTTTAACAGACTGTGGCCCTGGCAGGACTAAAACACTTGCATAATGCCTTTTGAAAAGTGTGCCAACTGGAGTCCATTAGAAACCGAGTCCAGAGTGACATCACAAGTAAAAGTCAATTTTTCAGGAGAAACGCTGGCCAGACATTCATTGCATTTGCGTGATTTTCAAACCCCTAACGGACAAGGATTATTCAAAATAAACTCAGCGCCTCAAATCTCAGAAAGAATGCTACGGTCAACTGGCACTTGAATACCGTAAAGCGTGAGACGGCCAGTCATCACCAGATAAATGGAGTATGTTTAAACGGTTCAGTATGCAGAGCGGAATAACAAACAGTAGGCTGCAGCCAGATAGGAAAGCATCAAACGCATGCCCTTATACCCAGTGTGTGGTGAGACAAACGGAAAACCGCTCGGATCTCGTCCTCCCATCCAGATGCTGTAAGTTTAACTGGAATCTTCAAAAAGTTTTGGGAGAGAGGGGGGCAGAAGGATGGTTGGAGGGATGAAGGAAAAAAGACAAAGATGAAAATATAAATAAGAACCAGATGAAAGGAGGAGGCATTCGTTCCACACGCGGCTCACTTATCGCCGTCAGAACCTCGCTGTGTGTTCTCTATTTCAAGAGGATGAAAGCCATTTAATCAGATTCGGTCACTGAAACTTGAATGGACGGTTGAGATTAAGGATAACGTTGCTGCCTGTTGGAAGATGCCTGTCGCTAACATGCCATTTAAACATTGCATGCTAATATGTCCATTTTGCAACAATTGGCATTTAGATTTTCACAGTCTTACAAAAAATCAGGGTACATTTCACTACATCTTGTAGCGGTAAGTAGTTGTAGTTGTAACACTTAAAAAGGGCAATATAAATAGCATTGGCATAATGGTCTCCAGCCTGACCAAACCCCACGGGATCCCTGATGCTCCTCAAGATGCTTGTGCCAACTTGCCAGAGGTCAGACTGTGCCACGCTCATTAGCGTGCAAGCTCCGGCATTCTTGTGGGCAAGTGGTCTGCCCTCAACCCGGGCTTTCATCCCCACGGAATTCGGCGAAGAATCTTGGATGTGGCGGTGCTGGTGGTCGGGGGGTCGCTTTGAGGGGATGAAAGGGAGAAGGGAAGAAAGGGACGTTTTTTGGTATTTTAGTCAAAGAAGGAGGGAGGTGTGTGTGTGTGTGTGAGGTATTAGAGGGGAAGGGTTTTTAAATCCAGGGTTGCAAGCAGGACTTTCTACAGTTTTAGCCCCGTTTTTAACCACATCCATTGTCCCCGCAGTCTAAAGAAGGGCCTGCGCCAAAGCGTCTGTGCAGTGGAGGGAGAAAGAAAGAAAGAAAGAGGCTGATGATCTAAGAGGAATGGAGGGCGAGGAAGGGGGGTGGGAAGAGACCCCCTCTGCCCGGGTTCTCATACTTGTTTTAATGCCCTTTGTTGTGGGCTTCCTCAGACGAACAGAGGGCACTGTTCAGCCGTCAGTATACCACAACATATGATCCTAATCATTTTTCCTAAAAAGAGATTCACTGTGAGAGCATGAGGGCTGATTTAATTAATCTAAAATAAAAGTTTAGAGTACTTTAACCCTTTCATGGGTGAATTTCAATTCACAGATGCGATTTTTTTCTCATGCTGGCTTCTGATCTGATCCCATTAGAAGAAATCTGAATTTAAATAGCTGTGCGCTCAAGTGGACGCGATGCATGAAGGGGTTAATAAACTCAACCGGTGCTATCCTTAAATCCCAAAGCACGGAGCTCCGGCTGGTCCGATTGGCTGGTACCAGAAGAGCAGGAGTAATTTAGTTCCACCCCATGCAGCTGTAGGCCTCGTGTCCGGGGTCGCGCTACGGCTACTGCGGCCTCTCCAGCGTCCAGGATCAGTCAGTTCAATAAAAAGCGCTAGGGAACACACAAGTGTTTAAAGCCCCACAAGGTCAACTGTGAATAATTGATCTCGACACGCTAGCGAAAGGCCTGCCTGCAAATGTGACCAATTTTTAAAAAATGACTGCATTTTTTTTTTTGCAGTAAACACGCTTACACAAAATGTCAAATGTCACAGACATTATACACGCAGTTTAATCCCAATGTGTTAAGATGCTTCTGCTTTAGATGTCTTTACACGTATCAGTGATGCACTGACTGAGCAAGTTTCTAGGAAGTTAATTATTACCAGAAACACCTGCACACTGTGCGTATGGGCAACACACATGTGCAGCAATAAAGGTGTGAAAGTGACACACGTCCCAACCGCCAAGTGGAAACAAGGCCAAAGTTGAACTGTTGTGCCGTCCACCTGCTGCATTTTCCAGAAAGATGAACTTATGAAAAGATGTTATCAGTCGACAGCACCTGCCTTACTGTCTTTATGTTCAGTCCTGGATAAGATTTTGATCTACACAACAAACACAACTTTTTTTCTTTTATCTTTCCTTCCTTTTTATAGTATGCTCATTTTGCCCAATGTAGTACATGTCTATCTATTGCTTTACATGCTGTAATTTGACCAAAACACTGAAATAAACGAAAATGTAACATGTTTCGTTCCTATGTGCATAAAATGACTGACTTGGTGAAGTAATTTTAAGTCTTTTAAACACTGTCTAAAGTCAAAATTACATTTTTTTAGGGGACAAGTTCTCACAACTACCTAAAAACTTGTGCAACACACGCTCTCTATTCTTGTTATATATTTTACACACACATACACTTGTTGGGATATTTCATAGACTCCCATAATGACTAGATGTATATCATTTTACACGTACACCTACCCTTAACCTTAACCTCCGTAACAAAAAACACACCTTTTACCTCCTTTAGTTTTTCAAAATTTTCTATAAAGTCATTTCTCCTCATGGGGACCTCTCAAATGTCCCCAGAAAGCCCAAAAAACTAATAAAAGGGATTTTAGGCGACAAAACGGCCCCAAAAGGTCCCCACAATGCATAAAAACATGGTATTCACACACACACACACACATCCTTGTACTTATATAGTAGTGAGGACCTTCATTGACTTCTATATTGCATGTAAATAATACTACACCTAACCCTAAACATAACCCTAACCTCAGTAAACAAAAGCTAATCTTTCTACACTTTTAGTTTTGCAAATAAACTTGTATTATTTTTGTAAAAGCAGTTTAAAGAAGTGAGGACCACTAAAAAAAGTCCTCACTTCCCAAAAATGTCCTCACTCTGCTGGTTAAACACTCATTTTGGTTCTCACTAAGTAGCAAGTACAAGAACACACACACACACACACACACACACACACGCAGCCACGCGCTCTCTCTCTTCTTGTCTTTGTCTCCTCTCACACACTCTCTCTCTTTCACACACACACTTCTCTCTCCACCCGCCTCTTATCAAGCCCCGCCCCTTACCCGAAAGCCACGCCTTAAGCCACGCCCAGTGGGTGGAGCCCAAACTCCAGTCCTCACACTGTTTCAGCTCCAAACTCGAGGTTCCCACCGCGCCAAAACGACTCAAGCCCCGCCCCCACTAGGCGTGGCCAAACACGCGGGCAGTTTATAAAAGCCCCTCTCGGCCACTACGAGGAGTTTTTAGGACTAGTCACAGTCGCGGAGAGTTAGTTCACATGCCGCCGAGGTGCACAGCATCATCGCCTCACGCTCCCGCCAGCATGTTGAAAAGTTACAGCAGGAGAACGGTGCTGTCCGCAGCCGGGACGACGCTGCTCGCCTGCCTGGCGCTGCTCCTGCTGCTGCTCCAGCACCAGAGGACAGAGCCGGAGAGGAGGAGGAGGACGCAGGAGGAGGAAGAGGAGGAGGTCGGGAAGCAGCGCTCCCTCCAGAGCCTAGCCCAAGCCCAAGCCCAGGCCGCTCAGAGCTCGGAGCCCGGGGAGGACGGCAAGAGGGGATTTTCCGCCTATTTCTCCAAGCTGACGCGGAGCAGGAGGGAAGCGCAGATGCCCAGCGTGACCGGCGCATCGGCCACAGAGCCACCCCCCGCTGAAGACTTAGGCGCCGAGGACGTCTTCATCGCCGTCAAGACCACCAAGAAGTTCCACAAGTCCAGACTGGACCTGCTCCTGGACACGTGGATTTCCAGAAATCTGCAGCAGGTCAGTTGTCAAACTCATGATTGATTTTATTTTAAAGGTTAGAACCCTTAATTTGGGGTTGTCATTTTCACGTAATGAAAAAACAGATTGCATTAATGATTTTTACTTATATGCATCATAAGCTGTGAAGTGATAGTGATTTATTGGTAGAATTATTGGCTATGCACCATAAGGTTGTGGGTTCTTGCTTTAATCTATCCTGCCTCTGGCACTACCACCATTGTGCCCATGTGCAGGACCCTTAACCCCAAATTTATCCAGGGAGCCTGTACTGTCCCTGTAATTTGGGAATATAATTTGCACTGGATAAGAGAGTCTGATAAATGACAGATGTAAATGTGTTCACCTCAAGCTGATTTTGGTGCCAAGAGTTTTTGGCTGGCAGAAAAATGCCCATAACTTACCATCTTAAAATTTGTTCAGGGTTTTGCAGGTCTTTTCACCATCACTGTCTCTAAACTGTAATAAAAATTTTATGCATTTTACTGCTCCTTTGGGAAGTCCATCATCCACTGATGGTTACCTAAATTTAATAACCGTTTGGCACGTAGATCTTGTTTTCAAATGGCTTTGCAGTATAAACCTGTCACTGCGGCCAAATGCAGTATTTTCTCCTGCCTGGCGTAGAAGAGAGAGAACAGCTTGGGAAAGCTCTCCCACCTCTCCTCTTCTCTCTCTGCCGCTCTGTGCTACCTCCCCCACCTCTCCGCCCCCTGCCCCATTGTTTGGGGTTGTCCCCCCTTGAATACACCGGGCCAGGAGATGCATCGCGGCTGTGGCCTCTCGGCTGTCCCCCTTTTTTCCCTGGCTAACAAAGCGTCTTTCTGAAGGGGGAAGAAAAGCTTTCCCAGCCCTCTGCCTCCCGCTCTCCATGGGAACCCGGGAACCGAGGCGGCGGCTGGGTCAAGCAACCCCGAAACGGTGGGAAACGGCCTTCGTTAAGGCGACGCTGGAGAAAAAGGAGGAGGGGGAGGTACAAAGGCATGGCGTCTGTAAGCGAATTTTGGAGTTTGGAGGGGCACGCTGTGTGAAAACGCTGCCTTCTTTTGCGACTGCCAACAAAGGGGCTGTCGGTGCCTTGATGGGACCAACCGTGCAGCAGTCAAAGTGATTTTATCCTCCAGCTCAAATAGTCATGCATACTTGTGCAAAAGTCAGTTTAATTCGCCTCGGGCACTGTCAGAATCATTGCTTTCCCGCATTAGCTATAGGGTGTCTCTCGCCAAGCCATAAAAAATCCCCACTGCTACTTTTATTATTGGGATTTGAATATTGCTGTCAGGACTCTCTTCGTCTCTTTGTCACTTCTGCTTTCTCTTTCCTGCTTTCTTAACACAAAAGACAATGCTGCCAAGTGCATCTAAGGGTAGACACATGAGACGCTGACGCTTAGCAAGTTCTCTTTGCTGCAAAAATGTTAAATAAAAGAGCAGAATCAGGTCTTTAAAAAACGGTCTAGTTAGAAGCTGTTTCAATCTGCCCCATCCCAGCAGTTCCCAGGCTTATCAGACCTCAACGAAGGGCTCTGAAGCACACCGAATTTCCCACAGGCTCTGTGCCGTACAGTGAATGATGTAAGTTAAGTCGGTGTCGGGGAGAGTTAACAGCAGGCTCTTAATAGGAGCAGCTGCTTGAGGGCGCCGCCATTATAAAAGGCTCAACACAGCCCAGTATACAAGTGGGAGTTCCTGGAGGACTGGTGCCAGGTGGCTGGGCCTCCCGGAACAATAGGGCCATCTCTAATGCTATCCATGTGAAGCCTCACATTCCCAACATGCACATATGGACGTCCGGAGCCAGTTTATTTCCACACGCAGTCCGGCAACACCTGAGCACGTTAAATCCCACTAATTGTCTTCTGAACTGGCTGGGGATTGGTCCGAGCTCTCGCCTGTGCACCACTTTGGCTTGATGCCACAACTGCTGCCACCAACGTGATGGCAGGGAGCCGCCGGTCATTGTTACAGAGACGGTGTGGGAACCTTGCGACATATGTCAGTGGATACTTTAGGCTTACGTGGGCCATGAGGGCCTGTGAACGTTTCCGTGGCCTCAGAGCGTCCCAGGAGCCAATCCCGGTTCGCGCTGCGTCACGCTCCGAGTGCTTCTTTTACGGGTGAGAAGCAGCTCGTTCCGTAACGCTGTTTACATGTAAACAGCTTGGCTAGATCCGATCAGGGCTGCACTGTTGATACTGCGCTTGCCAGTGACACTGCCTGGCTGGGAACCAAACTCTCTCTGTCCTTCCTCCCTTCCTTACTGATCAGACTGAGTCAAGGTCAGCTCTGCCACAGCTGTCTTCACATCATCAGAGATCAGGCTTCACAAATCAGATGTCACTTATGTCAACTGCATTTGCAAACACTTATCAAGGGGGAAAACTCGGACAGCTATTGTCCTTTAGGTGCAACATGAGCTGTATTATTTTAGGCCCACAATGGCACAGATAAACCGCATTCAGACTTTTTTTTTTGAGGAGGCAGTTTTCACTGAACAGGCTCATTCTTTGTGCCCCGCTGCGAGGATTGTTTTGCGACGCCGTGTTTGGCTTCCGGTGTTTCTCTGAGTTTCCCCCCCTGGAACAATGCACCTTCCCGCTGCGGTAACAATGTGCGAGGGGAACGGCCTTTGCTGTGCTTTCCGGTGTCCAGTTACACGCAGGTTACACTAATGCCATATACTCGACTCCCCACCTTTTTATTTAACACAAAGACGCCCCAACGTTATTGCTGGTGTTAACTCTGGAATGCGTGTCATTCTCTGGATAATTAATACTGTGTTTCTACTCCCCGTTCTTCTGTCGTGTTTTAATAAGGGCTGGAGAGAGGAGGAGTGGGCGTCTGTGGCTTGCCTTGGCACAGACAGGAAAGTGCCCTGTGCGGGTGGTTAATGGAAGGAGGGGTGCTGATTTGTTTCCTTCCCGGGGAGCTGGAGACAGCCAGCCAGGCTCCGACCTCCCTCTCTTTTTTTCCCCCCCACTCTCTCACCCTCTCTCTCTCTGCCCCCACGCCAGGCCCTGTGGTGTGGTTGGCCCTCTCCACTCCCACCACCACTTCCTCTGAGTTCTGCCCACACCAGAATCGTTTGCCTAAAAGTTTAGCGTTTAAAAGGTGCGCTCCACACTGGATGGAGCTGACGCCAGGAAACAGGCAGGCGTGAATCACTGTTTGGCGTCTGGCGTGTGATTTTCCTTTGATGATTGCACGGTACGGTTAAAGGGAGCGGGGAACAAAGGGAGAGGCGAGTTTGAATCGGCTTTTTAGTTAACCACTGCAGCTGTATGCAAATGCAGGCAAACATATTCCCAATTTCCCCCAGCAGAGACTTTTAGCCGGCTTGAAAACACTACACATTGTTCTGGGAGAGCGCTGGGAAAAAAAGGGGGGGTGACGGGTGTTGATTGAAGAGAATTAGGGGGTGAATGTCCACACATGTGCGGACGCACGCACACACACAAGCGCACACACACACACAGCGTGATATCTTTGTGAGGAACTTCCATTCTAGACTGCCACAATAAATAGATCAAAAAAACTAAACCTAAAATTACATTTAACTTTGGTAATCAAAGTAAATTTTATTCTTAAATTTGAATAAATTTGCTTACATTTTACTCAACGATGCTGGAACTTTGTTGGAGGTTTAACTTTTAATATAAAAGTCAAGCATTTTACCTTACGAGGACATATCCTCATATACAAATGTCCTCAAAAACCAGAAATATCAGGAAATTTTAGGTTTTCCTAACTTCCTGAAGTTCCCAGAAATGCCGTGAAACAGAGGACGCCTCTAATAAACTAATTGGTTCGAATGTTTCTCTCCTCTCCTCTGTATTGGCTGTGTATTCTCTGCTGGCAGCTGCCCGTGTCATTAGTCCGTCCTTTCAGATAAATGGGGTCTAATGGTACTGGCCTCTGATCCTTCAGCACTACAACCGTCAGCGCTCCATGTGCAAACAGAGACAGCGGCTACAGGCCTCCCGCGCCCCGTGCTCGACATCTGCTCAAAGTTTGCTCTGCACACTTATTAAACACGCTCTGGCAGCGGTGAAGGTTAAAAAAGACAGGGGTGTGGAGGAAAGGTGAATGAGTGTGTTTGTGTGCAACTTTTGGCATGCGTTCAAGCAAGTTGCAAAAATGCTCACAGTTATCGGACAAGTCGATTAGGCTGCTGTGTGTGTGTGTGTTTAGACGGGCTTGTTCTGACACGTGGCTGTGATAAAGCAGCAGGCGGCAGGTGCCGTCTCACCTGAGCTGCAGTGTAAACAGGTTATGGCGGCGTGAAGCCCAAGCCGGGGCTGGAGCCGGCCCCCTTTCATCATCCCGGGTGAGGAGTGTGTCGCCGGGGGCCCCTTTAGAGCCAGGCCTGCCGCCTTGCACCTGCTCGGTCTTATCCGTCACAAAGAGCTCCTAATCCAGGCCCTTCCCTCCCACCATTCTCCTGTTAACAAAGCACGGGAGGCTCTCACATCACTCCGACAACATCCCGTTTTTGCAAAACTGTTTATCTCAAACTGTACCGTCTGTAGACGAATAGCAAAGAGAGGGAGAGAGAGAGGGGACGCAGCCATTTTCAGATTTTGCTGATTAATTTCACGTTTTTCTTTTAGAGCACTTCTTGAGTGTGTGAAGTGGGTTTTGGGGGCTGACGAGGGGTGGTGTGGAATGAGGAAGGCTGTAGATTGGGGGTGGGGGGGCTGTGGTGTGTGTTTGAGGGGGTGTGTGTGTGTGGGTGAGTGGGGTCGTCTGCTCCCCCTTTTGTTCTGTGTCTGGGATGCTTTGGGGGTCCGGAGCAGTTGTCATGGAGAGAGTGAAAAAGCAGCAACAAGGCTCCTTTTATTCGAGAGGGGAGAGTTTGGCTTGTTTAACCGACAGTTTTCCATGGCGTAAAGTGGAGACAATGGCTCCCAATCAGCTTGCTTGGGATAAATAGCATGCAAAGACACATTTAGGCCGAGCGCCGGAATGCGCCAGTTCCTGTGCCTTCTCCTCGGAGTTGCGCCGCTCCATTGATGAACTGTAATTGATGTGAGTGGAGGGAGGAATAAAGAACTAACCGCTGTCACTGTTGTTTCTACAGACGTACGTCTTCACGGATGGTGAGGATGAGGAGCTGAAGAGCAAACTAGGTGAGTTTGCCGTCCTGACACAAACGGGAACCAGGATAGTTGTGGTACTTGTTCTCATACGAGCATAGAACTAGACCAAGTTAACTTTGTAGACATGTCATAAAGAGTAACTGTACATGTTCATGTTATGGGTTTTAAGTAAGCAGCATAGATTTCAAGCTAGTTCTTCATGCACAAGAACTCAAAAACTCAGTTAAAAATGGCTCTTTTACGACCACGTAATCTGCTACCGAGCTAAAACCAGCTTAGCACTTGCTGGATTTAAGTCTGACCGGATATCTGATCTCATGCATCTAAATCCCGCCAAAAAGATGTTCATGAGAGCTTAGGACCAGCACTGAAACGCTTGAGTGTCCTCAAGTTCAGCATTAGCAGCAGTAAACGTGTTGTTCATATTTATACTGACTGACCTTTATCTTGTTTTTCCTCTGTGCAGGAGCTCACGTCATCAACACCAACTGTTCTGCAGCTCACAGCCGCCAGGCTCTGTCCTGCAAGATGGCTGTGGAGTACGACAAATTCATCGAGTCTGGCAAAAAGTGCGAGTCACCAGTGTTTTCCTGCTTGCCAATTTCGACAACTTATACTCTTTACCGGAGTGCCTTTACAAACCATTAACTGACCTTCTCTTCTGCCTTCAGGTGGTTCTGCCATGTGGACGATGATAACTACGTGAACGTGAGGACGCTGGTCAAGCTGCTGTCTCAGTATCCACACACTCAGGACATGTACATTGGAAAGCCCAGCCTGGATCGACCCATCGAGGCCACGGAGAGACTTGGGGACAACAAGATGGTAAGCGGCCAAAAAACATTTGACGTTAAATATGGCGACCTCCTTTCTCTCTATGCCACGTCGAGATGAAGCAAAACATTAAAGATGGTCATTTTGACATTTCTTTTAGAGACCTGTTAACTTCTGGTTCGCCACTGGAGGAGCCGGTTTCTGCGTGAGCCGCGGACTGGCACTGAAGATGAGCCCTTGGGCCAGGTAAACTCGAGAGCAGCTTTTATTTTCACATTCCAGCACAAATGGTTTCTTTTTAAAAAATGAAAAAAACGTCTGTAAATTGACCGGTTTCTCCAATCTCTCCCCTAGTGGTGGGCATTTCATGAACACGGCCGAGAAGATTCGCCTCCCTGACGACTGCACCGTCGGCTACATCATCGAGTCGGTGCTGGGGGTTCCGCTGACCCGGAGCAACCTCTTCCATTCCCACCTGGAGAACCTGCAACAGGTGTCCAGATCTGAAGTCCACAAACAGGTGAGGATCTGAGACTTTAACAAGGGAAAAAAAAACGCTAGTTCAGGAGAGGAATCAACTTGTGCGCAACCGATTTAACGGTAACCTCATTTATTTGTTTCAGATTACGTTGAGTTATGGAATGTTTGAGAACAAGAGAAACATCATCAACATGAAAGGGGCTTTCTCTGTTGAGGAGGATCCATCCAGGTAACGGTCCTTCAAATCCTCCACAATCCAAACCCAACACAGACGTTTACTGCAAGTTCTAAAACGCCAAAGAAGCATATTTACGTCAATGCGTTTTCTCTTTTTTTTTCAGGTTTAAGTCAGTCCACTGTCTACTCTACCCGGACACACCGTGGTGTCCTCCTCAGGTTGTCTATTAAAGGCAACCGGCCTCAACTCGTATCCTCGTCCCGACCGAGCCTCGGTATCTGAAAGGCGTTCGGGACCAGTTTGGTATTGGCCCATGTGGCTGCTGCGTTTTTCGCCGTAAAAGAACACGGCTTCGTGTGTTTCTTTTATTCTTCTTTTTTTTTTTTACTGGGCTGCTGTGCGGCCCACCTTCGGACGCTTCCTTCCTGCCTGCCTGGCCTGTGAGCTTCCTGTCTGTGGCCGAGGCAGAGGGCCCCCCCCGGCCTGCTCAGGAACAAAAAATATGCTCCGAGCGCCTAGCAATCAGCCGTGCTTTACGTCCTCCGCGTTGCTTGTATCCGAATTTGCAATTCTCATAGAATGTATGTTTATATCGTGTCCATGCCAGCTTTTTTTGCCAGCTTTACATGTTTAGTTCATATTCAACCCCCTTTTCTTAAAATTCCAAATTCAGGATTCTTCCCTCAGGTTCGATTTGAGGGTCTTAAAGAGGGATTTACAAAATGTGGGTGCTTTTTTAATTATTTTAGGTTTTGAATGACTCCGGAGAAAAGAATAGAGATGAAGATTATTTCCGTTGTTAATTTCATTTTCAGAACCAGTGTTATAGTCTTATTGCTTTTATAAATATATACATACATACATATAATAGGATATGATCATTTAAGATGATTTGTGCTGGCAATAGGCAGTTTTCCACAATGTGCTTTCAGGTTATGTGAATCTGAGGCACATCGGGATAAAGCACTTTCTTCCTTTAACTGCTCTGAAAATGATGACGATGACGAGATTTTTTTGAAAAAGCTGTGTAATGTAACGTGACCCCCCCCCCTCGTGCCCCATCAGAGTTTTATTCTATTTAATGCCATTACTTGCATTTAAACAATCTTGGCATATATAGTTTTTATGAGATTTTAATAGAATATCTCGATTTGTTAGCTTTGCTCTGTGATCTATTTAATGGGAAGTTGCACAGCTTGTTTGATTGGACTGTGTGTTGCTCATGTGACGTGTTCAACAGGTTCGGGCGTACATGATGCTAAAATTAAATAACCGGCAGAAAAAACATGTACGACGGCGACTGCTGCGCTTAATAACTCGTCCCTGCCTGACCTCTTACATAAAAAAAAAACAACTGTACTTTTTGGCGCTACACTGACCCCTACAAACACAGAACCTGTGTGAAACTTCACATGAGCATCAGCAGTGTCCTCCACGTAGAGGTTTTCTCCCTCTCTGGGGACATGACCCACATTGGGTAGACTGTATTTTATTATAAAGCAGTATTTCTTTACTGTGCCACTTTCATGTGTATATTGTTTAGATGATATGCTCCCCCCCCCTCTCTACCTGTGCATCAGACGTGAGTCTGGTGTCTTCTCTATTTTTGTTTATTGCTTCAGACTGTGCTAACGGCTGTAATTTATACTCCAGTATCTGGATACGCAAATGCCTGTCTGTCTCTCAGGGATCACAGTCCTGACAGGGTTACCATGATGTGCCACTGTGGTAACTGTGCATTCAGCTTTCGAATAAAGCGGCATACTCGCTGAAATCCTACATCTGTCTCTGTTGTTTTACTTGAGCCAGCTTCCTGCCCACTAGCCCAGAGAAGAATGGAAATGGGCCATGTTTATAACACGGGGCAGCACTCCTTCACCCGCTATTTATTATTCTGCAGCAGTAGGGGAAAATCCGTTTTCTAGTTTGACAAATCAAAAATAAATTCGCACTGACATATAGAAGTATACAAGACATTTCAAGTTAATGTTGAAATAAAACGAGTGTAAAAATTGCCAGCCATGTTTGAGCCAGTATACCTTCTGTTACCATATACAGGGGCAGTTGGTGGCGTAACGGTAGCGTGTTCGCCCCACGATCAGAAGGTTGCAACTTCGAATCCAGGGCTGGTAAAGCTACCACTGAGGAACTCATGAGCATGACCGTCCCCAAGCACTGCTCCCCGGGCGCTGCCCTTGTTAGCTGCCCACTGCTGCTTCACAGATGGGTCAAATGCAGAGGTCGCATTTCGAGGTGCACTGTGTTCACAATGACAAATAATCACTTACGGTCACTTTTTTCATATATGTGTTAGATCCACTCA
Organism: Distichodus sexfasciatus; assembly: GCA_032718565.1. NCBI lineage: Eukaryota > Metazoa > Chordata > Actinopteri > Characiformes > Distichodontidae > Distichodus > Distichodus sexfasciatus. The sequence continues at coordinate 1,117,920 of JAVGVS010000040.1, forward strand.
AGAGACTTCTCCAATGCTCAGGGTCTAACAATAATGAATCATAATTTTTTAAACTTTTAAACTGTGTAAAAATCTTGAGCCAAACCTCATTTCTTCATATTTTGCTCCCAAAGAGCCAGACTTTCTTCTATTGTTGCTGTCGGGCGGAAACCTTTTATGTCCAAAACGGTTCATTTTATGGAAATTGGGGGAAAAAAGTGTATATTCTAAATATATGAACATTGTATATAGATACGCACACACGCCGTCAACACTTCACTGGCTAAATATTTTTGTCAAGCCACATGAAGACTAGAATTGTAGAAACAAGTAGAATTGTTTTATGACAAAAAACAAAATTCCACCCGAAGGCAATACAATGCAAAACATCACTGTACCTATAGTTTCATTTTTCTAGCAAAATCATGAACTGAGGGGTGGCTCAAGACTTCTGCACAGTTGTCATTAGAGGTATATAACGGAGTTTCCATGTCGCTCCTGTCTCACGGCACTGTCCACAGTATGTTTTATCGTCTGCTTCTTGATAGAGCTTTCAAATGTAATTTATAAAGCCTTGACACTGCGGCACGCTGTGTCATCTTTAATCTCGCGCTCTGCACTATTTATTATGCTTGGGTAAGACATTGTTTTCCAGATAGATGAAAGGGAAGCGACCACGTTTTTACGAGGAAACATCCATGCTGCTTTAATGGCGTAATAGAGTTTATGTTCCTAAGCCACTCTTTGCCTGTTTCCCATGAGTCCGTCCGCAGTGTGTGTGGAAGATCTCAACGGGGTTTTTTTTTGGGATTTTTTTTGCATTAGTCTGTGAGAACAACAGTGAGCAAACGCGACCGGCTTGCAGAAAAGCTGACTTTCTCACAAATCGAAGGTTAACTAAAAGAACTCACAGAGTCTGAGCATCGCATGTGGACGTGGAGGGCCGGTGCGAGTTAACAGCTATGTCATCAGACGTGCTGGGGGTTTGTGTCCTCACCCAAAACATGGAGACTGACCAAAGTAGTGATTAAGGGTTTTGGTTTGGATCCCGGGGACTCAGTCTCACGTGGTTAGCCGGGCTTTAGAAGTTGTGAGAAGAGACTGTTCAGCATGTGAAAGCAGGAAAAATAGATAAGTCAGAGATCAGAGACAAGGAGAGCAGTGATAGGAAAACCTGCACATATCAGTCAACAATCTCTCTCATACACACACACACAGCTCCTTGTATAAAATGTCATTTACAGGGGTTTTTCCATTGATGTAGAGTACGTCTGACACACTCACAACTGACCTTTACCTTAAACTAAAAGATTCAAATATAACAATTTGACTATCAGCTAAATATCTGCACAACATCTTTGTGTGTTTGTTTTTTGTGGTTGTGAACACCTGATTTTTCGATAGAGATTAAAAAACAAAGATATGCTACAAGTTGCTTTGTGAGGACTGTTACTTTAAATAAAAAAATATCTAGCATTTATTAGGAAAAATGAGTCTAAAGATTAGCTTTTGATGGCATAAGTTAAGGGTTAGGCGTTGTGTTATTAGGACTAGTCATAATGAGAGTCAAAGGAAGTGTCTTACAAAAATAGCAAGGTGTGTGTGTGTGTGTGTTTAGAGCCGACACATCTTCTCACTCTCACACTCACTGACACACCAAATGTAAACGTACATTTTCAGAATATCCCACAGTGCTGTGGTGAAACACAGACATGTAGTTGTTGTAACGTATAATAAGCAGATTTCTGTGTTTTTGGTTCTCTAGGGGCTTGTGCCCAAATCCTCCCTCCCCCAAAATGCCACCAATGCCAGCCTTCGTCTCCCGTGCCCCGTGGCACAACTCTGCCACCCACTTGGCACTATTGGCATGGATGGGACCGGCGGCGGTGAGAAAGGCTTTTAGGCAGCGTACTTCACTTCCGTTCTCATCCTTGCCTTAAGTTCTCATCTGTAATTAGGGCCTCGAGGGCTGTTATGACTGCTGGTGCAGCGATGCGTGAAACACAATGGCACGACTCAGTCTCTCTGGGACGGGAGAGGAGACGACGGGATATTTATTTGACCATACAACTGTCCTCTACATCTTTTATAACACATAGAAAATCAGTGCTTCACAGGCTTTTCAGAATGGTGGGAACCAACAGCAATAACAAGTGGCATTTTAAAGAAAAGCTTTTACAGTCCTGCAAACTCTAATGGAAAAAAGGATGTCAGTTTTCACTATGAGTCAGACGGCTCCAGGCACCTAACACATTTGTATTTTGGAAACTTTTCCATTCTTGCTATAGCTCATCACAAAGGAAGCACAAGTTCTAATAAAAGGGGTTAGAAATGTTTGTTTGAAAATTTACATCTGCTACAGACTCCATCAACAGCAGTGGGATTAATGCCTTGTTCACATTCTTTAATTTTCATGCCGTAGTCAGACAATGACCAAGCAGTGGCATTAGGATATAACTCAGGAATTTTCAACTGCTTCTGTCCCAGAGACCACCACCAGTCTGAATGGGAGGAGAGTATTTTTTAGATATGTAACCCTTCACGGCAAAACCAGTCGCTTGTCGCAAATTTTCAAAATTGAGTTATTATGTTTCCATGAAAGTGCATAAAATCAACCTTCAAAATGATGCCTATATCGAATGAATCGGACGACATATGACTGAGATATCAACATTCAAAGGAGTCGGGTTTCTCCTGTCACGCCAAGTGAGAAACGGAGAAATCTGTCTTTGAAGTTGACTATCGCCGTAGCACTCACAGACGCTTGGTGCGGTCGCGGCTACGTTTGCATTTACGGTAGCCTACGCTGCATTCACAGCCACACGGATAGCCTACCTGCGTTAGATTAACTGAACTCGGGAGACGAAGATAGATTCCGGAGAAATATCTTCACGCTAGTCAACCAGTGGATTTAGCGTAAATATTGAAGTAGAGCGGTCAAAACAGAAACTTTTAACATTCTGCTGGAATTGAATTCCTCACCTCAAGAAAGTCACGTTTTTAGGATGGAAAGGGTAAGTTTTTCAGCCAAATTTATTCACAGCAGTACAGTATAGACCTTCCACTGTTTCAAAACACTAAAAACAAAAAATCCCAAATTTTACCCCACGCAACATAAACGCTTGTTTTTCTTGGAAACCTCCGTTGCGACAAGCGACTTGTTTTTGCCGTGGAACGTCACATATTTGCATTAAATTGCATTATTCATAAAGATGCCCAAATCATCTGGAAATGTTTTGAAAAATGACAAATGAATAATTCTTTTTAAAAAGTGATTTCAGTAGTGAACGTGGATTGCATGTCATGGACCACCTGCAGTTCAAACGCGGACCACTAGGGGGCAGGTTGAAAACCTTAGTTGTAATCGATTATGGTCTGCCATTACATCGATGCGGAATCGTCCACATCTGCATTGCGATGCATCGATTGTGCGACTAATTATAACACTGCTACTACCCACTGCATTGGCTTCTGGTGGTTTATATAACTTGTTTAAACATTTTGGAGCTCTACGTAGCCATAACAGAGTTTACCAGGCACTTAGTTTGGGGCAGCAAGGTCTCGTAGTGTTACCAGGTATCCAGCTAGAGACGTGAGGAATGAGACTTTGAAATGAAGCCGAGGTTGTTGACTGTTTAAAAAGCAGCTCACTATTTTTATGCAGCCTTTTGAACACAAACAAGTAGTGTCTGCTTGCTCTTTCTTGTTTTATTTTTACTGTTACTTTTAGTGTTCTTATTATTTTCCTTAACAAGTTATAAATTTGATTTGTATCTTCATGTTTGATTGTTGTATAGCTCTTCTCGTCTGTAAAAAGGCACTTTATAAATATACATTACTTACTTTACATATTCATAAATGATATTTTTACAGGTGCTGAGTTCAGGCTCAGTTTTGGAACTTTTGGAAGTTTTAAGGCTGGTTTCTTGTTCATGGTTCTTGGTCTTGGACTAAATTGTAGTATCAATGGAGATTTACCATTCAAACTCAAAGCTAGTCTAGGACTAGGCTTAATCCTCGACTGGAAAACTGGCCCTTAGTGCCTAACAAACTTGTGTTTTTGTAACAAGCACTGAGCAAATGACTATGCAAAAGTAAAGTCTAAGCAGGTCTATGTTTTTTTTTTCTCCCCACAACGTGTAAATATATGATAACGATCAGAGTTTGAGCTTCCTGCAGTGCAGAGGAACCTTTGCACCGAAAGTGTTCTTCCTACACATACTGCATCTTTCCAAGCTCAAAAAAAGGCTCTGAGCTCAACCCATGCAAAGAAAAAAACGCTGTTAACATTTTCACCGCAAAGGCCTCTAATGACTTCCATTTGCCTTACCTTTGTGCAGGCTTCTGACACATTGCCGCTGCTGAGGCGTTGACGGTGGCAGCTAGTTTGGTCATACGGTCTCTAATGTGCAATAACAAAGTCACTTGGACCCGACTTAAGCCCACTAAATGCTGGGGATTAACGAAATGCTAGTGACTAGCACCCTGTCTCCAAGTCTTCCCCGGACAAAAGCGTCTAATTAACACCGTCGGCCGCTCCGGCTCCCAGTGCCAGGCTGTCGTTCCGGGCCTCCCAGCCTCAGACCGCGGCCGTAATCCCTCTCAAACATGTGCTCCAAGGCACTGAATGAGGTTCGTCCTAATCCGGCTATCAGATAACCCCCGGCCGGAGCGCTTACACGTCCCAAGCCAAATACCACTGAGGAGTGTCACAGAGTGTAGTGTTATCTTCCTGCCATAACTGCCTGCTGAGAGATGTCTCCTGGGTGTAGTGGGAATCAAGTGCTCATACTCAACAGATTATGTGTTAAGAGCCGGACTTTTTGCCTCCTCGCCAAGGCACACCGAACAGTCTCTCCTTACACTGAGCAAACAGGAGAGCTACGAAGTAATAATGTGAGTGATTATTTGTCATTGTGAACACACCACAGCACAGCTCACAGTGCACTTCTGCTTTTGACCCATCCGAGAAGAAGTAGGGGGGAGCTGACATCAGCAGTGCCCGGGGCGCAGAGCTTGGGGACACTACCTTGCTCATGAGTACCTCAGTGGTACCTTTACCTGTCTGGGATTCGAACAGGCGACCTCGCTAACAATCACGCTACCAACTACTGCCACAAAGTGTGCTTCATTAGACACTTTTAAGCCGAGAGCATGGGGTAAAAAGATTTTTGTTGGTAATAAATGTGCTAAGTTTCATGCATAGAATCCACTTGACTGGACAACCATTCAGATTACTTGGTGGCACATGAAAAGATTTGTTCTAGGTTAGGGGCTCACTACCAACATGAAAATGAATTTACATCAATAAAGACCAACATAAAATTATAATAAAACACACAGCGTTGGAAAGCTATTTCACAGCCACAAATTCTTGCTTCCACCCTCGTCAAGCTGAACTCCACCATCGGACTCCACCTCACAGCCTCCAAGAGTGCACTGTGACGAAATGACCATCACAATAGAAAGTGTTATGTTTCATTTTTAGATGTGAAAATTACTTAGGGAAAAGCTACATCATTTCAAAAGTAACTTTACTACAAATAAGCTAGCGAAAACAGTAGGCAGTAGCACTGCTGATTTTATTCAGAAACATTCCAACGCTGTGAACAGAGAAGCACATAAGGGCAAAGACTGCAGCTAACAGCTAATGACCGGCAGCATTGTTTGAAACTGTGTCCTTTTACAGCCTAAAGTTTGCTGTGGAAATAATGAGACTAAAACGTAACATGATAAATACATCTAATACAAGCCCTCTTTATGCTGTCTGGTTACAAACGCTGCAGAACAGCATCAGTCATTTTAATGTAGAAATCTTTCAGGTACTTTCTCTATGATATTAACTGTCCGGTCTTATAATTTATGGCCTTATCCAGAGCAACTTCAATTTCCTAATTACATTTACGTTTAATTTACAGCATGTAGCAGACGCTCTTGTCCAGATTCACTACCATTTTCCTAATTTCAGAGAGCAACTTGGTGTGAAGGGTCTTGCTCAGGGATCCAGTGATGGTGGTGCTGAAGGTAGGATTCGAACCCTCAGCCTCTTGGTCCAGAGCGAGTATCCTAAGCACTAGACCACAACCTGCCTTAATTACAGATACAGTCTCTCTGGAGCGACTTGGGGTTGAGGGTCTTACTCAAGGACTCAATGAAGGTAGTGCTGGACTAAAGACGGAGTCAGACTGGAACCCACACCCTCCATAACTGCGCGTCTTACAGCTACACTAGCGCCGTCTACATCAGCGTTTCTCAGTCCCAGTCCTCACAGACCACTGCTCTGCACAGATTCAGTATTTCGGCAGGTCCTACATTGTTAAGTAGCTAATCAGCAGCATCAGCTGTGCTGTGGGTTGGGAAACTCGAATCTGTGCAGAGTGGTGGGATTGGGATGTTTTATGTATATATATATATATATGAACTGTCGCATCTTCACAGTGTTTGTAAGGTCCCTCAGCGTCAGCGTCCTAGCTCCTTGTTTCGTTTTCTTAGAAATGCCTGATATTAACTTTAACAGTGGTGACTCAAAAAAAGAGAGAGGATTTGAAACCACACAGATGATGAGAAAGATACGGAGGGTGTGTCTGTTTTTGGGGGAAGTTGCTATTTTGAAGGTTTGAAGGTTAACCTCCGGTTCACTACTTGCTACTAATGATGAGATGAGTTTTGGCTTCCTAAAACATTTGGAGGAAGCATGAATAGTGAAATATAACTTGAAATTACTCTTGGCCAAGTTCTCTTTAGGATCAACACCAAAAACCATTTCCTCCTACACTTTATAGATTGTAACTATTCTAACTAATGCTATTTTTATTAAAGCAAGATTTATTACATCTTCAAATTGCAAACCTATTTTTGAGAATTAACAAGCAATAATTTTACTCTGCATTCCTATTTGTGTGTGTTTGTGTGTGACTACGGCATGCAGTTTGCCCGAAAATGCAAAGCAAGATGCAAATAAGCAGCAATTCATCTCCAGTAACAGGCGTCACGATGCAAGAGTCACTTCTCGCTTCTGCTGAACATTTATCAGCTTCCCATCTGTCAGCCTACACGCAGTTTCATGCCAAGTTTAATCTGAATGTCAACACAATGATGGGTGGAGTCAAAAATATAACATTATTAAAATAAACACGACAGTTGGAATGTTTATTATCCAGATAATTGGCAAAAAATGCAAAGCAATTTCGCTTCAAGTGGAGTTGCCCCAAATTTCTAACTGTCACAGGGGGAAGTTTTGGAGGGGGAAGTTTTTGGGACCGTGAGAGCATTGAGGGTCAGCGGTGCGAGTTAATGTGGAGTTATGTCCTGCTAATGTCCTCTTGTGTCTGTGAGCCGGCGGCCAAACAGGGGACGTGAGCATAAATCGAAACACAAACACAAACACAGCTTATAAAAGAGGGTAAAAAAACAGGAGATGACCCCCCAGAACAAGCAGTGTGTGGAGGATCTGAAGGGATGAGACACGAGGTGAAGAAGAGCGTCTGGAAGTGTGTCTTTATGCGTGCAGCTTTAATGTGAACCAAACTCTCAATTATGAGAGTACATAAAGCTTTTTTGATAGTGTGGGCGTATCCTATAAAATTAAGACTGTGATGAGTATATAATAAATACATAAATACACAATAAAGACATGTTTTCATCTGTGTGTGTTTTTGTATCTGTTGTGGGGACAAATTTCTAAATTTTAGACTCTACATCTGGAGAAAATGGCTCTGTATAGTTTTAAATATGAGATATATATCTTTTATGTATCTTTATATATATTTATATATTTTAAATATTTTGCATAAAAATTAATGGGAAAACAACTAAACTTTAATTTTCACTACATAAGGCTTGGATTAAGCGTAGAATTATACATCTACAGTAATCTTTATGTAAACAAATACAGTGACGAATGGGTGTTGATGGTCTACAGGTTAGGACACCCACCTCTAGACTAAGAGGTTGTGGGTTCGAATCCTACCTCCAAGCACTACCATCACTGGTTCTTAACCTCAAGTTGCTCTGAAGGAAACTGTCTCTGAAGTTAGGAAAATGGAAGTTGCTCTGGATAAGAGAAAATGCCATAAATGAGAGTAAATGTGCGTGTGTGTGTGTGTGTGGTCTTTGAGTAACAGGCCTTTATTACACCGCACTTTTAAACTAAGTGGAGGGGCAGTTGCTCTTATTAGACCGGCTCTGTCTTGCTGGTGGAGAGGTGTGTCCAAACACACACACACACACACACACACAGATGCCCTTCTCTATGGTTCCCAGCCACAACATACCCCATTGTCTTGACTCCTGAACTCCGCCCCAAAGGACCTCAGAAAACAAAGCAGTTGACAGGCTCTTAAACATTGGGAAAAGTGACCAGAACAATGCCAAGATCACACACACTCACACACAACACTGACTGAGCCCAAAAAAATAAAGTGACATCTGCTGAGGCAGTCCCCGAACACCAGATTTCACTCTTAAAGCAGATGGTGGGAGCTGATTACAGCCCCAAAGTGGCTGCATTTCCCAGGGAACGACAACGATGAGGACGATAATCATCTCCTCGCTCTTCATCATCAACCCATTCAACATCACCCATATGCCCCTGAGGTTTCCATTAGCGATGCCAGTCCTCAGCCCTGGCACCGAGGCTACAGAGGCACAGCTTTAAAGTATGACATCAGTGCTGTGGGTTGAGAGAGGACACGCACTAACGCACACTAACACTTTCACACACACACACAGTTTGTGCCGAAGCGTTTCAGGAGGGAATTGCTCTCCCTGTGGTCACTCATCCAGGTTTGTGCATATGTGCCATGTTGCTGCGCGCTGACAATTGAACCCACTTCCATTTAACTACAACATTCATTCAGTGTGAAATGTTATTACACCCCATCTAAGTGAAAATGTGTCACCGCTCTCTAGAAGTTCTTCAGGAAAAAGATTTAAGGGAAACTTTGGAAATGAGTTTTAGCTGGTAGTTTGTGTAGATGCTTCACTGGTTTTATTTGATATCTATGTGATCAAAAGAGGGGAAAGACACAATAGGAAGAGAGAAACGACACTATCAGGGATCTCGACGCTGCAGTGAAATAATTCAGAAAATCAGTCCACTTTTTCCAAAGTTATTTGCAAATGTAGGGAGATTAATTTTTTTACTCACGGTGCATCTTTTTGAACATTGCTAATATTCTGAATCGTACTAGTATAAAACAACCATTTTTAAATTAATAATTAATTTAATTATTTAATTTAATTTAATTTCCTCCTCATAGTTTAAGCTTATCTACAATGGACCATAGCATCAAATGTAGAATAATAGGTTCATAAAGAATGGCAATAGACTGCATTCAGACAATTACAGAAGCACCCAAAAAACATGTCTGGACCAATTTCCATGGTTGACCATCGCAGTGTTTAGGCGGCGTTACAATAACAAACAGGAAAAGTAATGAATACATACAAAAAAGTTCTGTATCAGGTCCAGCTGCAGAAAAGGCCATAAAAGTCTTTAGTACAATGTGACAGTTAGAGATGAATGCTTATTGTGGAGGTCCATTTTACTCTCCTCCTCAATTTGTGCTTGTGGGCGGTCTTTGTTTTCCCTGTACTCAACTGCTTTCCTACACACACACACACACACAGCCCCACAGCTGGCTGGCGGTCCACAGGAAACGTAGTACGGCGGGCCTCTGTCCTGTTTGTGACACTGACCTCCTGACTCTGGTCACCCCACTGAGGTCACCAACACAGCATTGCCTTTCTCAGTCCCACACACACACACGCTGGCACGCACACACTTTCTCGTTCTCTGTGTGTGTGTCTGTCGACTCAGACAGCACACTCCCGCCATTGTGCATTGTAGAAAACAGAGCGGCACACAATAACAGCACAAACGGTCCACTATCGCTGAAGCATACAGATTTGGCTCTGCTTTTATTTAGGCTCTAAGATAATCAGTTTAGGAATATTTGAGATGAGATTAGATGCCAGACCACCAGCTGCACTCAAACTATGTGTGGCCCCACTACCATGGACGCAAAATAACAGGAACTTCTCGGGAGGCAAAAAAAAAAAAAAAGATCAACTCATTAATTAATTTTGAAGGGTCATTAGTTAGCGTGGGTCTTTACAAGGCATAAGGGAGAGTGAAGTAATCTGTGGGACTTTCTACTTAATGTTCTGTTCTATGATGCTATTAAGTGTTTTAATTACGATGCCACATTGATGCCCCACAGGTGACTGTCGACACCTAGTGGTAAAAGAGAGTAACGTTGTCATTTCACTGTTTATCAGACGATCTTTTCCTGACTTACATTATATTACATATGAATTTCTGAGTTTCTCATTTTCAATATTATGATAGTTTTATTCACTGTGTGTTCATACTTTGCCTTTTAGTTAGTTACTGTTTTAGTTTGGTTGAGGTACCTGTTTCAGGAGTCCTGCAGCATCCAGTTTAACTGAACCAGCTTAAAATCCCGTTTAACCTTAAATATAGTTTATACGTTAGCTATTGAAGGTGTGAATTTAGTTCTGTCCTCTATAGTTACACCACACAGACACAGGCAGTGTTCAACTCCAGTCGTATAAATAACTGTAAAATGAATCAATACCTTACCTCAGAGTAATTTTGTGTTGTGAAAGTCTTGGACTCCTAGCATATAATAATTCAACACAAGACACTACGCTGTTTAGACATAATTTATGGTTTCTTCTTTTCCTGTCTTTTCTGCAGCTCCTATGAAGGGTTCCCTTAGCAAAAAGTAGTTTATTCAAGTGTACTACGAGTATACTTATTATATATTAAAACTGAGGCAGTATACTTTTTATATACTATATTTTATATGCTTAAGAATTGTATAGTGAAGTATACTTGACTTATACTGATAAGTATAAAGAAAAGTCTACTAAAGTCTAAAAGTATACTTTTGTAATCTTAAAATGACCTTATAAAGTATACTCAAAGTATGCTTTTATAAACTTAAAAATGTTCCAATTTAGTCCGAAGAAGTATTAAATTAGTATACTCTCTAGCACACTACAAGGTACATGGTCCGTAGTATACTTGCTATACTTATACTCAAGCATACTTATTAAAATGAACTTCAAGTATACTACTTTTTGCTAAGGGTTATTATAGTCGATCATCATTGTCTGCATATTAATTTTATGTTAAAAGTTCCCCAAATCAGATGCCTGATGGTCTTCTTAACCTTATTCCTCTCCACTGATCTGGGCTTAGGACTGGCGCGAAGATACACACTAACCTGAGCATCTCAGTGCAACTAGTTTGCACACAGACCCAAGTGAAAATCGCACACCACCCTCAAGTTTTTGTTGCACACTGTGCTTTGTCATGGTAGCAATATGAAGGAATCATCATTGTTCTGTTCTGTATTGTTCATATCAACATTCTGTCCTGTTTACTGTTTATACAGGTTTTAAACATCTACGAATGATCACTGCTTTAATACTGGAAGCTGCCATTCTGTACAGGCTGATCATTTTGATGTGATTTTTTTTACTACCTTACTGTACTGTATTATATATGTAATAATATTAGTTTTCGTATCTATAGTGCACAGTATCATACAGTGCCTCAATGTACATACTGCTTACGTTGTCATACTGCCAGTACTTCTTTGTCTTGCCTTGCACAAGGTCATACCTTGACTTAAATTTTTAATTTGCACTACATATTTATTACACTTGGGACCCTGAACTTCACCATTTCATCTTACTGTGAAACATCTTTAAGTTAAATATATAATGTAGTGTTAGTCTTATAACTTATTCAGCTGTGCAACAGTGAAACGTGGTTCTGCAAGTACATTCCGGATGCACAGTATGCTGCCTGAGTGGGCTCTGATTTTATTTCCCCCCTACTTGATCTGATTATCAGATCATGGTCTGGCACATAGGGGTCATGCAAACACTAGTGTGGAGATTAGGCTTCCCACGACTACAGAGATATGACAGGCAGTGCATATGTACATATGACTTTATAGATGAAAGGAGACAAGCATCACAATGACAAAGAAATCCAGCTGTTCTTGTGATCAGAATCATACTCACACACAGACCTACCAACACCTCTAGCTGATGAGCAGGGCTGGGCAGGAGAGATCCAGCGCTGGTGTAATAAACAGGGCTAAAAATGGATCTCCACAGGGAGCTGGAGCTGCAGAATCCCACTCCCAGCTGAGCCCTGAGCTCCAGGGTCCGGGTGTGTGGATGTTCCAGCTGAATGGGGTTGTGCAGAATAAACTTGTGGGTTTACTGGAGGAAGTGAGAGAATTAAGGTGTGTGAATGAGAGAACAGGGACTGGAGAGGTTACTGCCAATAGGTAGAACGACTTTCAGATTTCATTTAATGAAAAAGTCTCAAAATAAGGTACTGAACTTATAAGGTAATGACCTACATAGAAAAAGTTTCAATAAAAATATATTTTATAATAAATAAACCCATTGTGGCATAACTACCACTTTGCACATTATAACAATAAATAACTTAAAAAAAACCCCAACAATTTAATAATTAAAGAGTTAACAATACGTTCAGAGAGAACTGCAAGTTTAGTTTGGTTAACAGATAAATATTCAAGATCTAATCGATCCTAGTTTAGAAATGTTCAATTATAACATTTGGTAATGATAAAGAATGAATATGATATTGTGCAAAAGTCTTGAGCCACAGCTAAACTATATTTTGCTAGGAAATAGAGACAGCAGTAGTTTATTGCAACATGGGAAAACACAAATTCTACTCAGAACTACTTCAAAAACAAAAAATTAGCTTGAGGGAGAATTAATGGGAAACGGATCAAGACCTTTGCACTGAACTGTATTCAGCTTTAAACCTGCAACACCAGAGTTAAATGTCATCAGCTTTTAGTCGTTTTACTCTTCACTGCACAACTGTTCAACTTTTGCTGGGTGTAAAAATATGATTTAAAGACAGCAAAATCAAAAGTATGTGCAGATCTGAGGCATCTTCTGTCAACATTTATGTCCTCTGACTTCTTCCAATTTATTTGCTGAGATGCTGCCATCTAGTGTTGCTGAGAAATTAAGTAAAGCTACAAGGCAGCCATTTTGTCCAGCAGAAGCCGTTTACCGTCCCAGAACAAAGTCACGGGATGGTTCGTATTAAAGTATCTGATGAAGAACAGGGCCACATGACATCTCTCTTTCCTGCGGTAAACCTCAGCTTACAAACTTCAGGCTGATGTATTGTCTGATCACAACCCACATCCCCGAAAAAGCCTCAACCTCGCGAGCACAAGGCCTGAGCCTCAACATCAACAAACGCAACCAGGACAAGAACCTAACGACTACGGAGTAAACATTTCTAGATACATCCTCTCAAAAAGTAACGATTTAAAGATTAAAAACAGAGAACAGATTCATCTGCCAAGTAAACAGTTTAAACATGAAATAAAATGACGAGTCCTCAGTTAATGTTACTTTAATCAGAAAACACTGAGTTCAAGCTCAATTAAACCACAGGTTTAACATGTACAATAGTTTAGTAAATGCAAAAAATTAAAAGGAAAAAAGTAAAAGGAATTCTACAGTGAAGTTTATCAAAACAATTCAATGAATTACCAAAACTGATTTATTTATTCACATGAGACAAAGATTTTTTGTGCTTACTAATCAATCTAAAAAGATGTCACAAAGACTAGAAATTGATTAAAAAAAGAACCATAAAATGAGATGACCGTTTGCACTATTGCAAATTCAAAGTCCTTGACACAAGCCATTTTCTTCATTTTGCATTGTATTATATATGGTATATACATCGGCCTAGCAGTACGATATTAACAGAGTATGCTGATGTAAAAACGGGAAACCAAAATATTGCATCACTAACAAATGTCCATTCACATGAAAAAAAAATACAATTCTTAAAACATCGGGCTCATGTTCACAGGTGAGTTGGTTGCTTGCTTGCTTGCTTGCTCGGGCTAGGCAGAGCTGTGAATGTAGAAAAAAAGGCCCATCTGAAAGAAGTGAAACATTTAAAAGAGAGAGAGAGAAAGAGGTCGGGTGGGGGTCGTGGTTTGGTCGTTGGCACGGTCAAGGATCCTGGCTTCGTTGTTGATCGCGACAAAACGTATCAATGCGGGGAAGGGGAAACCCCAACGCAAGCATCAGTAGCACACGAGAAGAAACACTGCACACTCCACGCTGGAAAGGTCACCATGCCTCACGGGAGGGAACGAACAAAGCTCACATAAGTCCAGAAAGCCAAGGATGTTTTGGGAGTTTCAGATATAGAACACGACCCCACCCCCGGACTCGCTTTTTCCACCCACATATTCGAGTTCCCTTTTGCTCCTTTTCCCCGGTAAGTACGCTCTCCTCCACAGGAACATATTAAGAACAGTCCTCACAGCATGCACACCGCTGTTTCTAAAAACTGCCTGTACAGTGATCAAGTCTGGCCCATGTGGCACTGGAGAATGATTGTTTTAGGGCGACACGATCCTCCTAAAGCGGCGCAATGTCCAGTGACGTCATAGAATCGACAGCAGTTTGGGAGGAATACATTAAGAGAAACCTCGGTGGCGTCAGGGAACAGGGGGTTAAGGAGAAACTGTCTGGACCTGCTTGTGTGTGTGTGTAAGAGTTTAGGAGTCTTCTGAGGAAAGAATCTACAGCTCCATATGGCACTCAAACCCTTCAACCAGATGTGCTATTGCCTGAGAGTTGCATCTCTGGTTTAGAGAGCTGACCCAAGATCAGTCCTGGTCCGTCAAAGCTCAGAACGCTCATTGACAGTAATTAACATGGCAAGGAGGAACTGATCAGAGGTCAGCGCTTGAACCCAGATATACAGACTCCCTGATCTGGAGCCCGGACGTGGTTGTGATGAGAAATTCAGGGTCTTGGAGAGTCGCGGGGTGACTATCCTCGTTTCTGGAGAAGTTCGTTTCGAGTATCTCTCCTGGGTGAGCTCACGTGGTTGCTTCACAGATGAGAGAAAAGTCAAACGGACCGGCAGAGTCCGCATCCGAGTCCGCTCGCTTGGCGAGGCGTGTACAGTACAGACAGTACAGTTCTCAAATACGATCACGAGGCTGCTCCGCGAGGGAGAGCAGCTGCACGCATGCAAGACGAAAAGAGTACACCACCGATAACGTCTCGTGTCCTTCTGGCAAAGTCTTGTACGACCAAAACCGAACAGAACAGTGGTCCCCAGGCGCTCCACGTTTGGGGAGCATCACGATGAATACGGCGTCCAGTTATAGACAACAGCAGAGTTGTTTCAGGCCTTGTAGTCCAGTGGTGCTGTGATATGTCTACGTAGCTTCGGTCAAGCACCTTCGTACTGCTGAATGGGTCTGACGACCCTCTGCGTTTGACCTCATACTTTTTCTTGTGGTCGCTGTGGGTTTTCGGGGAGCGTTCCAGCACCGGTACGGTAGGCGGCTCTGGTGTGTCCGGACCACCTCGGAGTCGAAGTTTATCCAAATGATGTCAAACAGGAAGGACAAACTAACAAAGCGGCTTTTGGCAGCTGCCCACAACAGCTTCTTTCTATTTTTTTTTTAAATCAGTGTCACCCCACCCAAAACTCCCCCACCACAAATCTAGATCTAACCGCCCAAATCTGCTCGTCACCCCCTCACCCACCCCCAAGCTGTATAATATTGCTACTACTGGTTCCCCCTTTCCACAAACATATTGGCAGTATCCGTTTCAGATTTTCGTCAGGAAAGCTAGCACCACGACATCAGTGAATTTAAAAACATGCTGCGCTCTCAAACCAGTCATCTGTATTGCAAATGTCACGTTCTTATTCCACGCCACACGTTAGAGCACGGCGGCAGAGAGAATACATGTCCTTCGCCGGTCAGGCTTTTCGCAGCAGACATCGCTGTTGCACGTCAATGAACAGAATGGTCCTGTACACATAAGATGTCACATGACGAGTCATGCAGGAATGTGATCCGAGTCCCGTTGGCCCCCTATCTGTCTTTGTGTGTTTTATTTTGAGGGGAGTGGGGGCTCCCGGGGGCTCTGACAACAGCACCACAAAGAAAGCACTGGCAGCATGGACAAACGAACACACACACACACACACACACAAAAAAAACACACACACACACTCTCGTTAAAAGCGAGCCGCCACTCCACCGGCTCCGGGTTGTGGTTAGAACTGCGGCCTGCCTTCTGTAAACAGGGACTTTGTTTCTGGGGGGTCGGGGTGTGTTTCCATGATGGTAGAACGCTCCTGTTGTAAACGGAGATTGGCAAAACACTCATCTCTTGTTTAAAGGGGCTGACTGGGTGGGTGTGTAACTGTGTGTGGGCATGGCGCTGAGGCCGGGCTGGGTTTCTGGAAGCGGGAGTCTGTTTGGACCGTGGGAATAGGGGCATATCTGTGAGTGTGTGTGAGCAAGTGAGTGAGTGAGTGAGTGTGTGTGTGTGTGCGTGGGTTGGGAGGAAAGGGCCTTGTGGAGGTTCTAATGTGCTGCAGTGGTGCTGTTGGGCTCCGGTCGGGCGTTGGCAAGGTACTTGGCCCTCATGCTAGACGTGTACTGTGGAGAGACAAACAGAAAAATGGAATGAGAAAAAACAATGTATTCCCAATTTCTACAGCAGGTCAAAGTGAGAACAGAGACAGTGATATTCTGAATATTACACAATGATTGCCTAAGGAAGCTGAAAAAAAGGACCCCAAAGACAGAAAATATACACGGAAGTGCTGTCATTGCATAGTTTGTCCACCAGAGTGCACACTGCCTTTTCTAGCTGTTCTGTGTCAATTAAAATATTTATCAGCAAATTATTTTGTTGTGCTTTGGTAATACTACAGCTTATTAGCGCCATTGCAGATTAAAAACAAAACAAAGGGGGTAGAATCCAGAGGAAAAAAACCTCAGAAATTCCAAATTGAAGTCTTAGATTTACAAAAAGGTTTTTTCCTCATTAATTTGCCACTTCAATCTCACAGAACATCTGACTCTTCTTTTCACAAATCTACGACTTCATTCTCTGAGACTTTTCCCTCAGAACTTTACCCCCCTTCTTTTTAATCTACAGTGGCTCTAACACACCGTTGTATTGGTAACAAAGTGCTATAAGTAAAATAAATTGTATTCTTAAATTGCATTATTTGATGTTATCTTTGTGATGGCTCTTTAACTAGTATGTCTAAAATTGTTAGGAAAAATAAGTTCATATATTGTGTTTCTTGTTAAAAAGAAGGCCGATATACAATGAACAAACTTCCAATTGTCGTAATCAGTTATCAGACAGACTCTATTCCCGATTTATATTTAAATTATTTTCTACAGCTGCTTTGTTCTCGATCACGTCACACAGCATTATTGTCGTTCTTTTTTTTGATTATTTCCTTTTTGGAGTCAAACATTTTGGTTTTGGAGTAGGACTTTAAACCTAATATAAAAATGAACAGATATTAATAAAACATCTTTATGAACTGAGACAAATACATGCATTAATATGCACTACATATACAGTATATCTCCACCTCCAAAGGGAAACCCGTTCATTCTCTCTGTCCTCTATAGCAGAATTAGGCAGGAAACGTTAAGTATAATTTCTCACAGATGTACAGATCCATATCCACATGCCACTGACGCCGTCTTTTATTTGCTATACAGCCGTCATTTGGGCGTAACAAATATCAAGGAGACCATTACAGGTCTCTACCGCGTTAAAGACGTTAAACAGAGAACTAAAACATTTTATTCTCATCTCTGAGGTGATTTAGGGCGATTTATGTGAAAGAATGATTGATGAATTGAGCGTCAACATCAACACAAGTCAAGCAGAAGCTTTAAATAATCACTTGCAGTGAAAGTCATTTCAACAGCCTTCAGACGTAAACGTTTCTGCTGCCGCAGTGCTGAGCTGAAATCAGGTCACGGATGAAGTGAGTCTGACGTAAAGGAGGACTGCAGGAGCTTACACGCACGCATGCACACACACACACCATACACGCATGCACCGTACACACACATGCGCACACACACCATACATGCACACACCATACACGCACGCACCATACACACACATGCGCACACACACCATACATGCACACACCATACACACACATGCGCACACACACCATACATGCACACACCATACACGCACGCACCATACACGCACGCACCATACACGCACGCACCATACACGCACGCACCATACACACACATGCGCACACACACCATACACGCACGCACCATACACACACATGCGCACACACACCATACACGCACGCACCATATGCGCACACGCGCACGCCACACACACACCATACACGCATGCACTATAAACACACACCATACATGCACACACCCACCATACATGCACACGCGCACATGCACACTATACACACACACCACACATGCACGCACCATACACGCGCACATGCACACCATACACTCACATACACACCATGCACACACGCACCATACACACATGTGCACACACCGCACACACCATACACACACACCATACACGCGCACATGCACACCATACACTCACACACACCATGCACACACGCACCATACACACATGTGCACACACCATACACACACACGCGCACACCATACACGCGGACACGCACACCATGCACGCACACACACCATGCACGCACACACACCATGCACGCACACACCCACCATGCACGCACACACACACCCACCATGCACGCACACACAAACACCATACACGCGCACACCATACACGCGCACACCATACACGCGCACACCATACACGCGCACACCATACACGCGCACATGCACACCATGCACGCACACACACCATGCACACACCCACCCACCATGCACGCACACACACACCCACCATGCACGCACACACACACCCACCATGCACGCACACACACACCCACCATGCACGCACACACACACACCATACACGCACACACACACACCATACACGCACACACCATACACGCGCACACCATACACGCGCACACCATACACGCGCACACCATACACGCGCACATGCACACTCACACACCATGCACGCACACACACCATGCACGCACACACACCATGCACGCACACACCCACACTATACACACGCAGATGCACACCATACATACACACCATGCACACATGCGCACACACCATACACGCACGCGTGCACACACACACCATACACACACATGCACCATACACACATGCACACACGCACACACACACGCACATGCACACCATGCACACACATGCACCATACACAAGCACACATGCACATGCGCGCACACACACACAATACATACACACACACACACCACACACAATACATACACACACAATACATACACACACACACACCACACAGCATGTACAGTCTAAGTGCACTTTTGTCAGTCATCCCAAAGAGTCTACGGTACGTAACAATACCGCAGCGGGTGGTCACACAATTGACTCATGTACAGAAGCATATTCTCTAGTCTGAGGATGTTGTATATAACATACTGGCTGCTAATGGTACAAAGAAATGTCAGATGAATAGCAAGACAAATGTTGGTCTGAGCTCTACAGTAAAACAACAGCTGCTGTGAACAAAACTGCATTTAAAGGCTTAACATCCTTCCATTATCGGGGGCCGACGTTAAGCATTTTGCACATTATCAGTATCTGTGTTTAATTTTGACCATCGTAGATATTAAGCAATTACAAGGTGCGCTACTGTGGCTCCACTGCCGTCTCTTCTCTCTGTGCCGTTTGCTCTCGACTCACTGCTTCATTAATGTCCCGCCCACAACAGTCTCTGATTGGCTATATGTCACACAAGCAGTAGCCAATCAACACGGAAGCTTTGTTGTCACTCACACCGTGAAGCTCCGAGAAGGAGAAGAGGAGAGAGGGGAGTTTCAGCTGAGTTTCTCTTTTTTTTCATGTCTGTTCCAAATATCGCTTATCGGCCCCGTTAACTAGCAATAATCAGTATTGATATAGCCCCCTCTAGTCTAAATATCTCTAAATGAAAAAAGAGTCGCTCAGTTGCCTCTCTTAAAACTACAACCTAAAATCTAAGTGTGGCAAGAGTGAGTGTGTCCATATAAAACATTTTTTAAAATATATCACGATGTCACAAGGCAGTGGCGTGTTTTGCAGTGCAGGGCAGTACGTGAGCGGTCACAAAGACTTAACTTCTTGTAAGCTGGTAGCAAATTTACTGTGATGGTGCATGCCCATGTGTCAAACATCAGAAGCTTGCATGCAAAAGTGAAGGTGAGTTATTATTTGTCATTGTGAACACAGCACAGCTCACAGTGCACCACAACGAAATGCAACCTCTGCACTGTCCGCGTCCAGTCAGTGCTTTGGGACGAAAACTGCAACAATGCTTTACTGGAGAAAAATATTATTGCTCAGTAACCATAGTCCAAATGATGTTTGTTCATCCTCAATCTACCTTACAAAGAATATGTATTTGATATTGTGTAGTGCAGTGGTTGACAAGCTTTTTCTGCAGGGCCCCTCTTTTGTAAATATTTTTAAGCCCTAACACAAGTCCAAATATTTTTTATTCCAAATGCCACCGGAACTTTTTGAACAAACCAAACCGATAACTCTCCTTTAAGTGAAATTATTAAAAAGCTCATGCAACAGCATTTACTGCTTCAACATATTATCTCAAGTGAAAGTGAGTGATTATTTGTCATTGTGAACACAGCATACAGTGCACCACAACAAAATGTGACCTCTCTACATGTGACCCATCTGTGAAGGAGCAGTGGGCAGCTGACATCAGGGTATCTGCAGGTTTAAGGAAGCCAAATTTAGGACTTTTTTAAGGCCACTTTGCTCAAATTTAAGACCCTACATTCACAAAACGGCAAAGAGCATGTGACCGCCTTACAAACAGTTCTGTCCAAACACTTATTGGAACTGAAAGCGCTGAAAAATAACTGCTCTACAAAGCATGAAAGTGCATGTATTTCACAACAAAAACATTACAGCACTAACAAGTTCTGTGAACTGAATACAGGGAATAAAATAAGTTAAATAAATTCCAATTACATGAATGTGCAAACTGAATATGTAAGTGAATTGTGCTACAACTTCCACAATTATGGCATAGAACCAGAAATGTTGGCGGTTCCGCTCATTCCGGTCTCATACACAAAAATGCTAAACACCAATTAGAAATTCGCCAAATTCTTTAGAGATTACCAGAAAAAAATGTAGCAATCTTGTTTACTGGGTCTGTGGTATTTTAAGACCTTAATTTAAGGCCTTACTAGTCTTTTTAAAAGATATTTAAGGCCTTAATTTTGGAAAATCTAATTTAAGACTTTTTAAGGATCCACGGATACCCTGTGACATGGGCAGCACCGGGAGGAGTGCCTGGGGACGGTACCTTGCTCACGAGTATTTCAGTGGTACCTTAACGGTCCAGGATTTGAACCGGTGACCTTTTGAACATGGGGTGAACTCCCTAATCATTACGCTACCAACTGCACCAAAATAACCTTCGACACAAAAATGGATTTAAAACCATTTCTACTATCTTCCTACAATATTTGCTATCTTTTCAGGGACTGGTGAGATCTCGCTTAGTGTTGCAGATCTTCTCACATCGGTGTTGCAGTAGTGAGACTGCCACACTCGCTTGCCCCTCGGCAATAACGCTGCTTACTCCTAAGGGGGTGCGTCCCCCATTTTTGGAACCACCGGTGTATTCAATTTAATTCAATTTTCTTTGTATAGCACTTTTACAGATATTGTCACGGAGCAGCTTTACATATCACCGGTCCAAGCCCCTAATGAGGCGACAGTGGCAAAGAAAGACTCTAGTGTAGTGGGATATTCCACCTCAGGAAACTGAGAATTTCTCCAGAAGGCAGCATCAACACCACCTGCACTTCACATCCAATCCAAATATTCACAATCCACAACCCCACACCAACAAGGCTAAATCACGACCTACACAATCACATCACAACGTCTCCTATGATCTCATCTAGACATCAGGAGGGCGCTCTAGCACACGACTTCATCCACAGATCTCTGCTGCGAGGTCGAGGACGGCTCTCTCAGCCACTAGTGATGCCAGACGGGGCGGGCAGCTGGTAGTGAGGACGGGACACCACAACACACAAGTGAGGGTCCGGGGAGGAGTGCCTTAACACACACTCGGCTGGGTGTCTTTAAGGGAGGGAAGGGCAAGTCAGGAGAAGGAGGAGGAGGAGGAGGGTGTGTGCTGGAGGGAGGGAGGGTGAGATGTGTTCAGTACCTGTTGGAACACCAGTGGCGGTTACCAAAGCGAGTGGGAGCTCTCCGAGGCCTTTAACTGCCAGCTGCGGCGTTGGGGAGCGTCCGTGGCAGTCTGATACGACTGCGCAGCGGAAAGAGGGGGGCGAGCAGAAAAGAAAAATAAAAAAACGACAAGAGAGTGTAGAACAGACAGATATGGCTAGGGCTGCGCGACATGCTGATAATATTTTTAGAAAGCAGGTCTGGAACGAAATGCTTTATAATAAATACACTGAGATTCTTATCGGCATGTTACTGGTCTGCTAGTTTAATCTAGGAGAAAGAATCCAATCACAACAATGCTACTTAGGAAGTGAGCTTGAGGGTTTCAGGATGAAACACTGCAATAAAATCACTATGTAAAAATGGTCAAGTACGTTTCTAAGGGCTCCAAGAGGGTTTACACTACCAGTCAAAAGTTTCTGCACATCACAGGATTTTTACCTGTTTTCCATTCATTTCACAAACTGCAGATGTTTCATTCTTGCAAACCATTGGAGAGTTGAAAACACAAGTCAAATAAAACAAGTTTCCTTAATAACATGGATAAAGTATATAAATTTGACATCCTGTTAACTGGAAATTTTTACGCTGTCCTTTAACAGTTTAAAGTTGGAAATCTGCGTAGGCTTGAGTGGAATTTGGAATCAGAAAAGCTACCATAGCATATAGCATAGCAATAGCCACATGCTGTTCCATCAGGAAAGAGTCATTGGTCAGCCATTCTTTATGCAACAGGACAAAGCCCCCTAAAGATATGACATGTTCTTGCTCATAAAGGTACTCAAATGGTGCACATTTACTTGTTAAACAAGAATTCTGAGTACATTTTTGGTAAATATTATTTGAGGAGCATGCAGATGTGGACAAAAACCTAGTCGTATACAGTACATCAACATGTGACACCTCAGACACACTTCACATCAAATGTAAGTCGGCCTGCACAAGATACGAGGCAAAATGCTGTGTCCTGATGCAGCGTAGACTCTACCTTGTGCCGCTCGGTTAATCCCTAAAATAAACTGACCTTCCCTAAGTGTGACTTAGTAATATGCACATTACATTACCCGCTCACCTACCTACTCAGTTGACTAAGATGTTTTTTGAGACCTCCCACCGTCTATAGCTGGTCAAAAATCGTGATTTCTCAGTATGTGGAGTAATTTAATCCCACTGACTTTGATGTTGTTTGGCATTAGAAAGCCTCGTTTGATATGGGGTAACAGCCATTACCACTTGAATATTTCCCACACCCCCCTGTTTACATTAACAGCGTTTAGCAGATGCTCATATCCAGAGCCACTTCCACTTCCAGTCTCCCTGGAGAAACTTGAGTTTAACAGTCTTGCTGAAGGACCCAATGATAGCAGTGCTGGAGGTAGGATTCAAACTCACGACCGCTTGGACCAGAGGCGAGTGTCCTAACCACTAGATGACCATCAAACCACTCCTGCATGTTTTCACTCGACTTCCATCTGACGACGTACACACACAGGTAGAAGGGAAAGCAGAGTGCACAGTAGAACTGGAGGGGTTCAACTCCTCTTCCTCCTCTAGACCGTCACGTTCCCTCCATCTGTCTCTCGCATTTCATCCCATTACCATCGACCCTCGGCAGCATTTACACACTCTGTCTGATTTATTGCCAGCTCAGGACAGGGAACCAACTCTAAATGACCCCAAAATACCCTTTCACGTGATGTGGGGAATCTCTAACTCCGACAGACAGCCTGTCCAGAGCAGTCACACAGAGTTCAGCTACCTAAAACACACACACACACACACTCACTCCTGACTGACAAGCTGTGGCCTTTACACTCGCTGTGTGACGTGACGTGACTGTAAAGGAAGCTAGAAAGTAGGCAGACTGTGCTCTAAATTGGGTGAGGGGGTTTACCACATAAAGCTGTCAAAATGGCTCTGTTGAAGGTGTGTGTGTGTATATAGATAGATAGATATATATGTGTGTGTTTTTTCACTTTAAAGTGACTTACAGAAGGGGGAGGGGACTCTCTGCCGATGAGAGGGGTGTTCTCACAGCGGGGGTTCTGGAAGTTTGCATTCTGTGTCCTGCATGAGTAGACACACACACACACACACACACGGACAAATGAGCAGGTACACACACAGACACACATGCCAACACACACAAACACAGCACTCTGAAAACCTACATCTTAACTCAGATAAACATCCTGCTTTAAAGTGTTGCCTCTGAAGTGGGGGTCGACCGATCTGGGTTTTAAAGGGCTGATGCCAGTCGTTTATAATCAAGGAGATTGATTACTGCTGTAAAAAAAAACTGCTCTTAAATTTTACAACGCCAAATACTCCAACACACAAGTTCTTTTAAAAGCCTTTGGGCATGTTTCATTCTGAAAATTCAATTCTTAACACGAAAAAGTGCAGCTTAAGTGTCAGATCGCCAGCCTTTTAGTGCCTTTAGTCTTCAGTGTTGATACACTTGTGACATTCAACAAATCAGACTTTCTTCTAGACGAAGCAGATTACTTTTCCGGTTATGAAATGAGTCTCCAAAAGGCAAAATACTGGCGCCGATAACGATGCCGTCTGATAATCGGTCGACCCCTACTCTAAAGCAAGCTTACAGCATGCGTGTACAGTACTTTGCTAGTTCTAATTATAAACTGACTGATAGCTGCTCTTGATGGAAGTTAAGCACTGCTCTCATTGAGAGAGAAAATGTTGATTTCCCAAAGCTCTTTCTCGTTAAAATCTCCTGTTAGAGTAGAAGGTGTTTGCTTCAAGTCTTGTGGCTAACAGAAAATCTTGTGTGTGGGGAAACACTGACACAAAGTCTGATCTCTAGGTCCCTCTGCTGGTGGCATTCAGTTCACCTTCACCCTTACGTGACAAAGAATCTGGCTTAAGACCAAATTTAGTTTGATGGACGACCCCCCCCCAAATATTTTATATAAAACATGCTAAATGTCTTAGCTTTTAGTTGGACATAGAGATTCATCCTTGCTAATATTCTCTCATTCAACAATTGTTCCAGCCCCACAATATCATAGGTCTAATATTTTAATAGTGTAACAAATAATCTAGTGTGTATCTGTAGTCAGGGTGGTGCAGTAAGGAGTCAGACATCCCTCTGCACACACACTGGGACAGTTCTGCAAGCCTCCACGCGCTGCACGTCTACTCAGCGATCTGGCAGGATGGACAGCATGCATGTGATCAGATCTGCTCTGGCAGCGCATGGAGTTGTGTGTTTGGCGTGCGTCTAACTCACATGTACTCGGTAACGGGGGCGTTGCTGACGGTGTGTGCTGCTGCAGGGATGCTGGTCTCACTGCCGTAGCTACTGCCACAGCTGTACAGGCTGGGCATGTGGACCCGGTACAGGTTATCATGGTTCTGCCTTCCTCCAGGGGCCCCTGAGTCATCCTCACTGTCCTCATCAGGCCTACACACATACACATACGCACACACACACACACACACACGCACATACAAACAGGCACGCAAACGCACACACATATTTATTTGTCTCTTGAAACCAGAGTGAATAAAATTTATTTTATCTGTGTAACTATCCATACTTTTATTAGATGCTTAGCAAAATTGAAAAACACTTATGAAAACTGTGGTATTAATTTTTTAATCCCATATATTTATTTAAATTTTTATATTTACTGTTACTGCAATCCTTCACTTCCACTGTACTGTTTTGCCAAATTGCACTTTTGGTTAGACGTCAACTATATCTCATTGTGAGTAATTCAAGTTGGATCTAACCTAACCTAACTGATACCCCTCAATTCTACATTTTCTAACACTAACCCTTACCTTAGAAGCTGCAAAGGTATATTTAAATATATATATATAAAATATAAATATAAATATAAAATATATTTATATTTTATTGCTTAAATAAATTTAAAAGTGCACCAAAATTTTCTATGAAAAGATCAGCAAAAACATGCTCACTATAGCAAAATACAACTAGCAGTATTTGTGAAAACATTTAGCTTTCACAAAGGTCCTAAACAACCACACACACACACATGCACACACACACACACACACACTTCATCCAAACTACACCCTAAAAACACGAGCGGAAGCAGCAGAGGTCGATGTGGACAGCAGGTGGTGCTCTTGCCTATTCTTCCTCTATGCAGATGGCTGCGGTACACGAGAAGCACACACTCACTCACTCACTCACTCACACTCGTCCCTATCTGCAGTCCTCCTCACTACCCACAACGCCACGGGCAACAACAAATGCTGCATTCACTCTCCTCCTGTCCTCCTCCTTGCTTTCCTCTTCGCATGGCCATCTGTGTTAGCGCTCAGAGGGCAAAACAGCAGCTCAAGGTCTCACTCCTGATACCGCTCTCGAATTAAAACACGAACGTTTGATCTTTGCCCGCTGTCAGATTTGCCTCCCGTTCTGGAGCGCACAGTAAAGTAAAGCAGGAGACCCGGTCACCGCGGCCGATATTTACAGCTCCTTGGCTCGACGTATTTCACTGCAGATGGCTGGAAACAAACCCAGAGAGCTGGAAATAGACGTGGGAGAGGAGTGGATGATGTCATCCTTTTTGGCTCCGGCGCCTCCTGCTGGCCGAAAGAGGAAGGGAGCGCTCTCTGTTACACGCTGCGGCACATGACAAGGGCACTACGGTCAGGAGCGGATCGGGGCTCTACAGCTCTCTCTGCCTACCAGTCTATCAAAACAACACTCCTCTGCTCCCGGATACACACACTCAATCCAGCACGGCAAACGGAGACAAAGGTCTATTGTCCTGTCAAACACACACACACACTCACACACACACACACTCTCTTCTCCCTCTCAAACACCAACACAAATGGGATGATGGAGTACAATACTTTCTCCAAAATGTTTCCTACATGAATCCTGTTCACATAATCAACAAAAACCCTGTGGTTTATGTAAACACCGTCCTTCAGATCTCTGGCCGTTGCTTTAAACTGGTCGTGGGCTTGTGCAGGGGTTATGAAAGAGAGGTGAGGGAAGCGCTCCAACATTGGACCTTCACATGAATAAAGTGACGTGAGTGATTGTCATTGTGAACACACCACAGCACAGCACACAGTGCAGCACAATGAAATGTGACCTGCATTTGAACCATCTGTGAAGGAGCAGTGGGCAGTTGACGGGTCAGTGCCTGGGGAGCAGTGCTTGGAGACAGTGTCTTGTTTATGAGTACCTTCGCAGGTCCGAGACCAAAACCAGCGGCCCTCCGATCACGTGACGAACTCCCTGACCCTTATGGTAAATGTACACATCTGTTTTATATACTGTGATGTTTGCCTGCTGTTCAATTTCAGTACTGACGGCAAACAGATACACACCGATTAGCCATAACATTACTACCACTGATATGTCACGTGAATAACACTGATTATTGGGTTACAACAGCACTAGGCAGTGAGTGGGATATGTTAAAACATGGGCAAGTGTAAGGACATGAGCAACTGAACAAGTGCCAAACTGTGATGATGTCTAGACAACTTGCTCAGAGAATCTCCAAAACTTAGCTCGTATAATGTTCCAGACTCTGCTATGGTCAGGAGTAGAGGTCAAGCGATATTGGTTTTTCGGGGCTGATATTGACTACTGCTAGTTAACGGGGGCGATAACCAATATTTGGAAACGATATGCAAAAAGATCAAAATTTTGAATTTTACAAACTCTAAATTTTGAGCTTCACACTGTGCTCGTGTGTGAGCCTGATGTGAGTGACAACAAGGCTTCAGCGTTGACTGGCAAACGGCACAGAGAGAAGAGACCGCACCGTGTAATTACTTAAAATCGGTGATGGTCAAACTTAAATACTGATAACGATAATCGGCAAAATGCCTAATCCCGGCCTCCGATAATTGCCTCAGCCGATAAATGGTCGATCATTAGTCAGGAGCAACCAAAAGCGGTCCAAGGAAGGAAAACTGTTGAACTAGTGACAGGGTGCTGAGTGGCTGAGGCCTGTTTTGTCCAATCCCAGAGGAGATCGAATGCCAGTTCCGAAAGAAAGTTGTCACAACACAGTGCCTCGAAGCTGCATAGAAGCAGACTCACTCAATATTAGGTCATAAAGTTATGGCTGATCTGAAAATAAACTCAAAACCAAACAGATGGATGTCTCTTTAAGCGTTTCAGGGTTCTGGCTCGGCTCTTTCCGATCAGCCATATCACAATCTCAGAGGGCTTCGTGTCATTAACGCACTTCGTTAAGCCTGCGTGTAACCCACTTAACCGCTCCTCCCCAGCTGGGTGATTGACAGCGATCAACAGCGCCGGCGTTCTGCAGCGTATCCGGGGGAGAGAACCAGAAGCAAGGTTAATTACTTATAGCGGCTAAACCGACGGCCTCTTTCCCACAGCGCCCTTCTTAATTCTGGCCAAGCCTTAAAGCAAGTACGGTCCAGGAGGAACAGGAGGGGGGCATCATCCGTAAATCGTGATGCGGGGAAATGACCACGTTTTGGGAGATCGGGGCTTAACTGCACATGGACGCTTCTGCTCTGTGCCTGCAGAGAGGAAATGATAGAGCGCAAGAGGGGAAGCAGCTGCGTGTGTGTCTTGCATGCCAGTAAGTGTGCTGGAGAAGCTCAGTGTGTCAGAGATGACCAACCACAGCAGCCAGAACACGCAAAGTCATGACACACACAGACAGACACACACACACACATATATATCTGTAACAGGAATATGAGTGTGTGTTTAAAAGACTGGAGATAAACATCTCCCCCAACATGGGCTCTACTGGAGGATTAATGGAAAAGCGTTAAGCCATTAACTGAGACAAATAACAGGACGGGGAAAGCTTTATCATAGTTCTACAAACACACACACACACAGCCACAATTATACACACATACGCAGTTTTCTCACCTCCTGCCCTGCCATGTGTGTGGAACGCTGCAGACGATGGAGCTGAACATGAGAGCGGTGACGAAGGAGAAGAGGACCAGGTAGATCAGGCCCTCCAGACCGTCATAACACAGCCCCGTCATCGCCTGCACATAGTCCTGCAGAGAGAGAGAGACAACGAGAGAAATCGTGTCATTTTTTAGCTTTTCTAGTAAATGCTGGAACTTAAATCAAATCTTTTAGAGGTCAAACAGGTTCTCGCACTGCCAAACAAAGCCTACAGGTACAAGTGTTGACCAAGTGTGGTCTTTTTTTCAGGGTCATTACTCATCATTTCTAATCAAGGAGACTGATAAATCATATTTTGAAGAGATATCTATCGTAAAAATGAAAACTGGTGTTAGAAATTTAATAATAAAATTATTTAATAACAAATAATGCATTTTTCTAGATTACAGAATGGAAATAAATATTTTCTGATTAAGGGAAAATGAGGAAATGCTGAAGTTTTGGCAATTTTTCAGCATTTGCACTCATTTTCGCCTGTAACTCTTTTTCTGACTCATTTCTGGGAGAGAAGTACATTTTTGTCATGAGGGTGTTCCATATGAGAGCCGCGGCACAATAGCGCCGTGGACGTGCGTCGGGAATGAATTAATATCAAGTAAAAGGCTGTTCTGGCGAGTTGAACGCTGGTTGTTTTTGTTATTTATCAGCGAAAATATAAGTCTTGTCTGTAATAAATGGGAAGATTTCACTGAAGGTTTTAGTGAATGTTGGGACTTTCCCGTGAGAGTCGTGTGCGCTAACAAACGCAAAAATATCATTTAATGCGTCATGATTCCTCATGGTTGAAGGTCAAGTCGCAGAGAGCATGACGTAATGTACCGCGGCGCAAAACGTAACCGGAAAACGTCGTGCTGGGAAATGAGAATCAATAACGATGGAGGTGTACAGTTCCAATGGAACTGATCAATTGGAACCGGTTTTCGATTCCCAACCCCCAAGTTTGATGGTAATAAAACAATTAATTCAGCGTTTTATTAAATATATAGCTTACTTTAGGGAACCCCCTAATCTTTCTGTAAAATTATTACAATCATTCAACCGTCCCAAACCCTAATCCGATTATGTGGACGTTTGCATCAATTCACAACGGTTACACAACTACGATAAACAATATAAAATGCTTGATACTGACGCTGAAAATTGGCCGTGCCGTTTATCAAACATACACATAACAGCCTGAACATAATCCCGCTGAGGAAGATAGAGTAAAACATACTCAAGCCACTGCAGAGAGAGCATATTAACATACGTCATCGTGCCTCACATAATCCTCCACACAGAGAAAGAGAGAGGGAGAGAGGAAGAGTTCCGACTTAAACCCACTCTTTTACACTCCCACGCTCGAAGCCGCAATCTTGCCGTCGTGACCAGACACAAGAATGTGGTGTTTCAATTGCTATCCACAGCCACATTCCATAGAGCCACATTCATACACACACACACACACACACAGCACGTTCAACGTTCTGAAATCTCCAGCGCAGCGTCTCTGCCGTCTGCTGCAGCTGTGAAGGCTGGAGATTTTCTCGGCTCTTTAATAAAATATTCAGCTCCTCCAGCTGAAGGCAGCGCTGCAGATCTGACACAGGCACCAACACGGCCGCGTTCCCTCCACCTCTTCGCCCTCTGTATTCACCAGCCGACCGCCTTGCAAACGTCTCCGACCCAACGGCTGTGTGTGTGTGTGTGTGTGTGTGTGTGTGAGGAGCGGGGGTCGCTCTTCCTCTCATGATCACTACGCTAAACGCGAACAACTCTCTCTATAATAAAACCAAGCGCTCTGAGGCAGGGGAGCGATTACACCGCAACTTCATTAATAATGAATGCTGAAGGAACGTATGCTTGGATTTTTAAAGTGTGTTTGCGCCAGTGATTTCGGGGTGTGTTCCGAGCACAGCTCGCACTCCTCTCACCGGCCACAGCACAGCAGACTCTATTTTAATGTTACAGAACTTAATATAATGGCCCGCTAATCAACCTGCAGAGCCGCTTTAGTTTGTGTGTGTGTATGTGATTGTATGCGAGTGTGAGTGTGTGTGTGTGTGTGTCACTCTTTTAGTGAAAATTTGGACATGACAAAACACGCACTTACCATGTGTAAACTGCGGCAGTCCACCAAGGCGGTCAGCTGGTGCAGGCCAATTTCTGTGGTGTTCAGAACTCCCTGAACCTGCTCCAGATTGGTCTAAATTCACACACAAAACACATATTTCATCAGAAACTCGTCTCACATTCTGTTTCATCTGCTGAAATCTGTCAAACGCAGTGTTACGACCAAAACATAGAAACTACGGATGGGCTTTCGTCCTCAGCTTGCAAGGTTCTTAACTAGAATATGACACCACAGCTTTTAACTTCTCATAACCACACTGACAGATAAACTCATGTACACTCTACCTGTCAAACACCTGCCGTTATGTGTGCTTACTTAACAATACGTCACTCTAAACCTTACCCTACTACCCGCACAATGTGCAGTCACCGTTTACAATCTTAAGGCCAATATTTCACGACTACATATTTTATCTTCATTTATTAATTTTCATTTAATCTACTGTCCAACCTCAGTTTGAATCTGCACAGTCTTAGGAATGATCTGGCTACATTGCACCACACGTCATGCCCTTGTATAACTAACATAAACTGGGCCAGTCCAGTGTCCACGCAGTCTCAAAGTGTGTGCGTGTGTGTGTGTTTACACCAGAGAGAGACCAAATGAAGTGGAGAGAGAGCAAAAGAGGGAGATAATGCTGGACTTAATTTAGTGGCCTAGTTACACTTTAGACTTTACACATTGTGCACTCAAATATTCATATTTCCCCACAATCTCCTCTGTGCACACCATGAAACACACACACAGCACTCCATTTTCGTAAGCACACGGGAGTTGTTGTCGGCCTGTTGTCAGAAACTGACATCCGGCCCCGTGTGAAAACTTTCCATCAACTCAGCACTTTTCCCTCCCACAATGCCCCTGTGCCCACGAGGGTCAGAGCTTTGGTTCACACAGCCGTCAATTTTGACCCCACACGCTCTCACACACACGTACAAGCACAAGGATCTCCCATGTCTAGCATTAAGCAAAGGAGAGTTTCTACTTTAGATAATCGGAGGTGTGTGTGTGTGTGTGTCAGGTGTGGAAGGCAGGGGTGTGTGTGTGTGTGTGTTTGTGTTTCAATTTCCGCACCTTAGTCTGAGGATACTCTCGCACTGCAGAACGCAGGAGTTCCGACACGTCGTCCTGCATCTCTACCAGAGCCTTGTGGCTTCCAGACAGCTTCTACAACACACACACATACAGATACACACAAACATACACGTTTGCACACAGCACCTTGCATAATACATCGCCCCCCTGCCGCACTGAGAGCTCTGAGTGATGGCCAGGCGGCTGAGAGAGAGAGAGAGAGGGAGAGAGAGAAAAGCTCCACAGCGAGCAGTAACATTACAGTACAGCACCGCTGCTGACGAAACGGCGAGGTCTTGGAAAGGGAATGAATATTTGAGAGACGACTTCAAATGGATGCGGCAGCAGCTCGGGCTTCTTAGCAACAGCTCTATTTTTAAAATCGGCATGAAAGACTGGAAAATTACAGATTGGAGCCGAGGGGGGAAGAAAACAAAGAAGCGATGGAAGAGTCGGTACGGGCTGTTCTGCGCCGGATTCGCCGCAGTGTGATTTGCTCCGCGTCAGATCAATAAAGGCTGCTAAGGGTTTTCTTTTCGGAAGCCGTGTTTTGTCGAGGTTTTTGAAAACGCACAAAGAAATGCAGCTTTGGCTTCAAAAACCAGTCGTCCAATGAAGACGTGAAGCTCCTCCTTGAGTGTGGCGCAAATGGGACCCAGGAGTTGGAATAAGCTTCTTGAAGATAGAGAAACTGACGGAGCTGCCCACATCAACAACGGTCATTTAGATGATAAAGAAAGTCAGGAGCTGAGCTTCATTTAGTTTGACTGTTATACAGGGGTGAAGAAGGGGAAATGAAGAGCAGCGCGGCTACGGGACACTAAAGTAGGCGAGAGGGAGAAAAGTGAGCAAGAAAATGGAGAATATGGATATGGAGAAAAGAATTAAACATATATAGTTTTAACACTTACACTTATGTTAACTTTGTTTAGAGAGGTAAAGGTATGTCCATGTTTAGAGGAGAAAAATAAAAGAAAGAAGAAAGGGAAAATGACAAAGAAAGAAAAGAAAGAAAGAAAGGAGACAGGGCAGGAAGAGAATCAATGATATGCTAGAAAAAGGCATTCTAGGAATCAAGCGACATCAAAAAAGAAGGAAAGAAAGATGGCCTTTGGGGTAAAGGGGTCAAGAAAGAAAGAAAGACAGGAAGAAAGAAAGGAAAAGAAAGAAAGAAAGAAAGAAAGAAAGAAAGAAAAAGGAGGAAAGAAGTAAAGTAGGAAAGGAAAGAAAGGAATGAAGGAAAGAAAGTAGAAAAGGAATGAAGAACGGAAGAAGGAAAGAAAGAAAGAAAGAAGGAAAGAAAGAAGGAAATATGCTAGAAAAAGGCATTCTAGGAATCAAGCGATGTCAAAAAAGGAGGAAAGAAAGATGGCCTTTAGGGTAAAGGGATCAAGAAAGAAAGAAAGAAAGAAGGAAAGAAAGAAGGAATGAAAGAAAGAAGGAAAGAAAGAAAGAAAGAAAGAAAGAAGGAAAGGAAAGGAAGAAAAGAAAGACGAAAAGAAGGAAAGAAAGAAAGAAGGAAAGAAAGAAGGAAGGAAGGAAGGAAGGAAGGAAGGAAGGAAGGAAGGAAGAGGGTACCTGTTGGAAGGGGTTGCTCTGGCCCACGTTGCACTGCAGGTAGTAGTGCAGGATGTCTGTGAGAGAGGAGGGAAATGAGAACGTGTGACTGAAGTGTGAACAAAAACCAGATCCAGATCAACACTGACTAAACCTACACCTAATCCTAACCCCAACCTTAACCTCAGTAAACTAAAGCACATCTTTTTCCTCTTTTACTTTCTCATTTCTCCTCATGGGGACCTCTCGAATGTCCCCACAAAGGCCAAAAAAACAGATAAAGGTGATTTTAGGGGACAAAAGGTCCCCACAATGCGATAAATACATGAACACACACACACACAGCAAAAGCATTCCGCATCCACTCCAAACCCCCAACACACCTAACACAGGACACAGCACTACCCCATCCCAACACACCCAACGAATGACACAACACTCTCCAAACTGCTACAAATCCACCACACATCCAACACACAGAAATACACTCCATATCCACATCACACCCTCCCATCTCCCCGCATCCACTCCGAAACCACAACACACCCAACACGAGACACAACACTCCCCAAACTGCTACAAATCCACAACACACAGCACAAGTCTTCTTATCCGTACTACACACACCAAACACACGGCAAAAAAGAACAAACTGGGTTCCAAAACGCCTCAACACACAACAAAAAACATCTGCTCCAAACACAGGGCAAAACCATTCAACATCTGCTCAACTGCCCCCCTCCCAACACACACACACACAGTCAGCTGCACTGGCACAGGAAGAGGAAAGTCTTCACAGGTCACTGGTCTGACCTACTGACTCATTTCATACTCACTAACCACAGATTTCAGGACACACACACACACACGAGAAACAACACATATACACACAGCCTGAGGCGGATACAGCTAAACAGTAGAGCACTGTAGCCCACCGTGTGCCTTCATCAAGCGAATTGAAAAAGAGGATGCTCAGTCTCTCAAAACTCCGGCCCCGCACCACCCCCGACACCCCCTACACACACACACCCCTTTCCCTCCTACTGTAGAGGTGAAGAGTGGCCTCAGAGGCCTCGGCGGTGCCTAATTAGCCTGCTAATGAGAAACGAGGGTGAAGGCTGTCTGAACAGAGTGGGATGAGGGGCTGAAATACGCCAACACACACACAAACACACAGATTTGGATCCGAGGGGACTCTGCTCGGCATGCGTATGTGTGAAGGAGACAGGTTTATAAAAAGCTTCCCACGCTCTATTCCTGCACAGGAAATGTGGTATGTTCACACCACCCGCGACAACACTAGAACACCAACGTAATCGTGATCTGAGCGCGCGCCGAGCTGCAGGGTTCTTTGCGTAGACTGATGAATCAAGTGGAGAGCGATCCAGAGTGAAATGAGTCAGAGCAGTGGGCCCTGAGTCTGGAGGAGGGACGAGACTCATTCTCTCTTTCTTGGCCAAATGCAAACAAGGCGAGCATACACACTTGTATATAACGTTGTATTATCTCTGTGTGGTATTTGTCTTTTTTTTTGTCAGAAGATAAATGTCCACTCAGTTTCAAAACCATCATATTATCCTATGATCATGACTAAGATCTGCCTCCATGACCACACCTTTATATCTATTTAACATGGGTTAGGGCCTGTGTCCACCAAAAGCTTTTTTTGTGCTGGCAACGCCTATTTTTACTACAAATCCTAAGAACCTAAGCGTTCAGAGCGCTAAAGGCCATTAGCTGGAAAAAAGACGTCGGTAGAGACGTTTTTTGCCACAGAGCTCAGAACGCTTTAAGCTGAAATCCGTTCAACTTTTGGAACAGCGGTACAAGAACTCACTAACAGTAAAATAATCTCAATGTTTACATGAAATAGCAACGAACATCGGAAGTGCCCGATGACACTTTTCATAACTGAGCAATAGCAAGCGCCGAGAGAAGTGGCAAGAAAGTGCTCAGGAAGTGAGGTTTTCCATTTGTAAAACACACACACACTCAAACCCTTCTGATAGTGGATGAGTTTATTCAGGTCTCCCCCTGCGGCGACCCTCCTCACGCTCCTCCATAAAGTCTATAACGAGCCAGTGACGAGGAGAACAGAGGCATCACTCCATTATGTCCAGACATCACCAAACACAAGCGGCACGAACAGAGGAGTGCTTCTTTACGACTCACAGCAGCCCAATAGCCCCAGGCCGTTCCCCGCCTGCCTCATCCGTCATCTTTACTAGACCTTCAGTAATTGGGTCTAACGCTGGGTGCTCAGGGATGTCGCGACAAAATGGGCCAGGAAAAATGGAGGGCCGACATTAAACGTGACCCCAAAGAGGGAAACTCTAAATCCCTACCGCCACCCGGTCGATGCTGCTGACTCATGAGGAGAGTGTCTCGGGATGCATAGAGCCTGTCTGATATACTGTCCGGCAGAACTTGCAGCAGCAACAGATGCTTGCTGAAGAGTGAAAATCAAAACCCTGATTTTAGTCAGCTCTTGAGTGTTAGTTTACAGCAGAGAAGTGATTAGTAAGAACAGTGAATGCAGGACGTTGACTGATATGTTGTGTTTAGGCCCCATTGCAGATTTTGATCATTACTAATGGAGGATTATAACCAACAATCTGAACAGATATATACATAAACCAAAACTTTATTTAAATGGCTTTTAGCATTCATTTAACTCTGCGAATGTTTTATAATGTTCTTAGCGCAACAAGGAAAGGGAGCTCCCATCAGTCCTTTATAAATAAAGCTAAACAAGTAAAGCAACACAGAATAGACAATTTGGGAAGTTTAATAAATTCACAAAAGGAGTGAAACATGAATTTCTAAATTAAAAGTCCAAATTTACCAGAATCAGGTAAATGTACAGAAAGCTGTGCTTTCTGAAAGTGAAAGAAAGTGATTATCATTGTGAACGCACCACAGCACAGCACAGCACACCAAATCCGTGAAGGAGCAATGGGCAGCTAACAAGGGCAGCGGCCGGGGAGCAGTGCTTGGGGACGGTACCTTGTTCATGAGTAGCTCAGTGGTTATTTACCGGTCCTGGATTCAAACCTGCGACCGTCTGATCACGGGGCAAACACCCTATCGTTATGCCACCAACAGCCCGAGACAGACCGAGATACACGGCTGTATCAGAGTCAAAACTAGCACATTTTTAACAGTAATTTTGACCGCGTTTCGGTTAAAAAAATTAACATTAAAAATGCACAAAAATTTCTGTGTCGATACTGGTTTTAAAAACGGGCGAGCACAAGGATTTGAGCAACTTTTTATAAGGGCCAAACTGTGATGGTCAAAACTTCTCCAAAAGCTCTTGTGTAGTGTTCCCGGCCTGCACTCACTAACTTCCAAAAGTGATCCTAGGAAGGAAAACTGGTGAGATGATGGACGGTCGAGGCTCACTGATGGAGGAGGGGAGCGAAGGCTGGCGCGTGATGTCCGATGCAACAGAAGAGCTACCGTAGCTTAAACTGCTGGATATACTAATGCTGGTTCTGATAGATGAGTGTTGGAACACACCGCGCATCACAGTTTGTGGCATATGATTTTGCGTAGCTGCAGACCTACTCAATCATAGTTGGGTGGTCATAACGTTATGGATGATCAGTGTAAACTGACCACAGCATCTATATAGTGGGACTTCTCTAAATCTAACATGGCCGATAAAAAGCCGCTCTTGTAGATTTCCGTGCTGGTACAGTAAGTCAGACATGAGGGATGTATGTAAGCTATGGGTCTGCATAATGCATCAGAGAAAGAGAAAGAAAGAGGAGAAGGAGAAAGAGAGTGTGTCCCAGCTGATAGTCACACTTCCTGCCTTGCCCATTACCCAGAACTCTGTGCAACGTGTTGGATCTCTTATCAGCGTTCTGCCTTCTGTCTGTGATGCCCTACTTCCGCTCACTCCCCACTGCAGCAGACTGGCTAAATACACTGCAGGCAGCGCAGGACACGCAGACCTGCTCACACACACGCACGCGCACGAAGCTGATCTAGGACAGAAGACAACGTGAGAGAAAAAATGTCTTGTTTTCCCATGCTCAGACCCCCTCAAAGTGCAGAACACACACAAACACCCACCCAGACACTTCCACACACACTCTCCAGTTGCTCTTATTGTCTCTCTTTGACCTACAGCAGGTCAGATCACAGCAATGAGTAACGACACCGACACAAAGAGAAGTCGGGCGTGTGATGAAGATCCTCACAGCGGCAACAGGAAATCAGAGCCTGTGTGAGGGAACGTTCCATCATTAAAAAAAAAACAAAAAAAACCCCTGCACATGAACTTCTTCGTCGTGAAAGGGCAAGACCACGCTCAGATATGAATCAGACACAAGACTCGCCAGCCAGTGACTCAGTAACTGAGAGAAATCGCCCACATTTACCCACTCACACACACACACACAGATCTGTGATGAAAGTGAGGAGGTTTTGTCACGGCGCTCTCACCTCTGTTAATGACGCCGTACTGCTCGGCCACTTTGGACACGTACATGTCCGGCGCCACGCAGAAGTCGCTGGAGCTCTGGAAAAGGGACAGCAAATGAGAGGGTCAAAAAAAGATCCTGAGAGCATGTGTCAAAAGCAACTGGACCTCCTTTAATGTTTCTGATGATACAACTGAGAAGCTACACAGGCATTATGGGTAATTTGGTGAAGCTGCTGAAGTGGGGTCTACTGTTAGGCGTCCTGAGCATGACCCTAGGGGTAGGGATTAGAAAAAAATGGGTGTCTAAGGTAAAGAAGTGTGTATAAAGTTGGAACTCTGAACTCAGTCGGGCGGATCTGTGGACTAAGTGGGGCGTTGTTGGTTTGGATTGTAATAAAGTTTGTTTGCCCACTAAGAATTCTCCCCGACAGCAGTGAAAAAGATGCGCTGCCACGTTAGAGGGAAAAACTCCCAGGCTGATACCACACGGAGCGACGCATTAGTGGAGGCGGGATCAGACTGTGTTTGATGTGGGAGGCTGAGGAAAATAACCAACTTCTTAAAAAAAAGAGTGGGAGACACTTTCACATGCAGGAAAACATCAGGTTAATCGTTCAAAATTTAGGGGACAAAAATGACGACCCTGCTGTTGCTTCTATTCTCCTATTGAAATCACCATGGGTGTGGTGGTCTAATAGTCAGGATGCTCACCTGATCATGGATCAAGAAGGTTGTGGGTTAAAATCCGACCTTCAGCATTACCACTACTGGGTCCCTGAGCGAAAACCTTAATCCCACATTGCTCTAGGAAGACTGTTCTCATGATTAGGAACTGGATCTTAACGGTCTGGATAAGAGCGTATGTTTTGGATAAGAGCGAGTGTTTTGCTCAGAGACTGACAGTGCTGGAGGTAGGATCTGAACCAGCCACCTCTTGGCCAAGCTTCTTACCACTAGACCACCACCACATTATCATACATAGAGGGCATTCAGAGTGCTTTATGGAGTAAAATAAGCAAGACAATAAAACATGGCAAATATTGTAAAGGTTAAAATCAGCCTACCATTAAATAAACAGATAAAATATCACTGAACCTGATTAACTAAAATCTTGGTGCACTGGTGGTTACACTGGCTAAAGTTGGGGCATTTTAGAGGGCATTAAAGAGGAGTTTGACAGTTGGCATCATACTGGCCAAAATAAGGCTCTGATGAGTAGGGACGTTGACATTAATCACATAATCGATGCATCGCCATGCAGATAAAAATATTAGATAAAAATTCTAGTTAAGAAGAACATCCCGGTAGTAACTATGACTGCCCGATCCACGATTTATGCCCAATTTGCATGCAATATCAAGTAAGGTAGAAAAATTGATGGCATGCATCATGACGCATCGCGATGTCGCATCGAATCGCTGACGTGATAATCATAATTGAACCTAATCGTGAGCCCAATGAAGGTTCACACCTCTAGTCAGGAGTACGAATGAAAACATTTTTTCTGAGCTTCCTTCCTCCCTGACATGCAGGTAAGACTTAACAGATGTTTAAGACTCAGCAGAGAGTAGGGTCTAACACACTGTACAGAGTAGTGTTGCTATGGAGACACTCACCGAGGAGACGGCCAGCTCCAAGCCCAGCGATCCCCAGCTGACTACCAGTGCCAACACGCCCAGTAAACACACCCTGCACGAGGACAGACAGAGAGAGAGAGAGAGAGAGAGAGAGAAGTAAATAACAATAAAGATCATTTTCACCAGCACAGGCTCCATTCATTACGGCTCATAGGTGACAATTTTCTGCATTTTCCACTGTTTCCTGGACCTATGGCAAAAACCCATGAGCTTAAAAGTTGTTTAGATCAAAAGAGTTTTCGAACACCACATTTAGAACTGAAGGACGAAATCACTGCTGATAATGGCATGTTGGTGAAACGCTTGGTGCCTTTCTACTGGCACCAGGAGCCACATCCTACTGCAAACAAATGTCTTTCCATTATAAAGAAAGCAAGTCATCACCACACTGTGATGTGACCTTCCTCAGTTGAACAGTCAAAAGTGAGATTTTGCCAAATTTGTCATACACCAACGGCTGGTGTGTGAAGTGAGATTATAAACACGGAAATCTTCAAATTCTCTTTGTAGCATACTGTGTGGGATTAAACAAGTGCCTCTATGGTTTTACATCACTGTAGGGCTGTAACCACATCAGCTTCCCCGTTACGAGCTAAGCCTTATACAATGGAAAATCAAAGCGTGCTACTACTTTAATGCCATCACAGTATGGTTTACCTAAACCGCACCTATAGAAATGTCCAGGTGAACAGATCTTCACCAGCTTTCACTGCCATGTTAACATTTTCCGTAAAAATGTGTCTTTATCGCAAATGTGCAGCAGCCAGCAGAAACGCTGCTCAGCAGGAGGAGATTCTATCACCACCTGACATTTAATCTAAAACCCTCCAGCTATGGCGGACGTCTTTTTGATGGTTAATAAGAACTTAAATGTTAAGGTGACCAAACATATGG
The DNA here is from genome assembly GCA_032718565.1 of Distichodus sexfasciatus. Taxonomy (NCBI): domain Eukaryota; kingdom Metazoa; phylum Chordata; class Actinopteri; order Characiformes; family Distichodontidae; genus Distichodus; species Distichodus sexfasciatus. The sequence continues at coordinate 1,158,805 of JAVGVS010000040.1, forward strand.
CAAACAGAATCAGCGCAGGAATGGAAGTTGAGCTGAGAGGTGGAGAGGCCTTCTGTGGCCAGAGAGCTGCAGGTTAATATGGTCAAAGAAATAGACATTTAAGAATACTGAAATGTAGATGGAGTAATTGCTTCACAAATAGCTGATAAAGAAGAGGACGGAGCCTTGCCCTCAATGAGTACAAAAACAGTGCTATTTCATACCTTCAACCTCTGACTTTCAGATGTGAATAAGAAATAAGAGGATCTGAATAAACACACGCACACACACATGCAGAGTCCAATGCATAGTGTGTCACTTGTGAGATCATTTTCGTTGATTAAGAATCAGATAGCAGGCTTTTACTGCAGTAGTGCTGTGGTTTCAATCCCACTGGGAGGAATCTCTCTCAGATTACAATTTCCCTGCCTGTGCTAAAAAGAGCTACTGATAATGGCCACTTTATAGAACATAAATTTCTCTCTGCAAACAACTCAGACAAAGACTCAGCTGTATTCAGTCTAAAGTCGAGCATTGGGGGGGGGGGGCAAAGCGAGTGCAACGAGAAAACCTCTGATTTGGGTCTATGCTGAACACAAAGAGACTCCTGATTACAGATTTGACTGTGTAGTTGGAAAATAAAACACAGCTGCTTTTAATTGCTGATCTCATGTTTTAGGAAGTCATTTGGGAGGCCAATATGTGGTTCTAATGGACAGTGGTCTTGTAGAATTTAACTCGAATCTTAAGACTAATCTGGAAGTACTGTGATACTGAAATCTGATGACACTGCTAAACATTATAATCCATGTCATTTGTTCACTCATCGTTTTAATCAAAACCAAAACTCGAAACAGCCAGCATTCATTTCCAAAACCTAAATGAAAAAACAAATTACGAGTTGTTTTCCAACTTCCCATGTTGCACTCAAATGAAAAATACGCTGATTTTGGCATCATGCGGCATGAGCCAGTAGTGACTGGTGCACATGGATGACCAAAAATACATAGCCCTCTTTTTACTGCTCATAAGAATGGATAGCTTCATTTTGTTCTCCATCCGTTAAGAGAGTTACTCTTCCTCATCTCAGATTTTTCTCCTATTTTTTAGTCTTTGGCAAGTAAGCGTCGATTCTCGGTCATGCCACTTGCGTTCAATAAAAAAAACAAAAAAACAAAATGGAATAGGTGTGTGCCTCATTTTCATTTTTGTTTTGGAAAAAGACATGCGTTGGGTTTTGATTATTCGCTGTGTTAAAAGACGGCAGGCCTTTACATTCACGCTATGATGTCAGCCCGTTACTAACATGTTGATTCCATCATGCATCACTACTGCGGTCAAGCCACTGACCCATACACATGCTTAAAGCAGCCTAATTAGCCTAATGGAGCTTGTGGCCATCCAGCAGTTTGACTACACAGAGAGACCTCATCTAAGGGTCTGTTAATGCGTAACCCCGCCCACATGACCTGACTCACCCAATCAGAGTCCCTTTAGAGTTGCGGATGAGGCCAAACAGCACCAGCAGGCAGATGAGCACGTCGAACAGGAGCAGGCCCAGGTAGCCCAGCCACCTAAAAAGTGAAAGATAAAATATGACATTAAGCAGACAATCTTATGCAGCGCGACAGGGAGCTCCATGGTGGTAGGTAGGTAGGTAGGTATGGAGGGAGGGAGGGAGGGAGGGAGGGATGGACAGACAGATAGATACAAATGACGAATTGAGGGATTGATGAATAGATGGATAGATAGACAAACAGATGACGAATGAAGGGATGAATAGATAGATAAGTCACATAGCGAACGCCCTAACGATTATACTCCCAACTGCCCCTAGAGAGTTGGGCAGCTTTCTAGAAGTACAGTGAGTCGTCTTGTCCATGTAGTGACCTTTAGTTGACATTAACTCACTCCTACCAGCAGAGTGGTCCGCTCGACCCGGTAGAAAAAACAAGTTAATGTTGGGGCTCAGCTGCTGAAACTCTCTGATCCATCTGATCTTTTACTCTCTGTAGATTTCCTGCTTCTCTTTTGGGCTTGTCTGCTGTCTACGCCTTCAACAGGGCACAGCTTTAACTCAACAGCCCTTGCTGGTACGACCCCAACCATGCCACAGTGAAGCGCTCGAGCGTAACGCCATACTGAACGACAGGCTGAGGTCACCGACATGGACAGAGAGCTGGGTCAAGATCTCACTAAAGAAACGGAATTCGAACAACAGTACTATGAACTGATATATTAACTGACTTCCATTCTCAGAAACAGGCTAGACGTAATGCTGAACGCATCAAAAATGTGGAATTCCGATGCCTGGTTTTGATTTTGGGTTAGAGCCCCTTGGGCAAAACAAATAAAGATTCAGACTTCAGACTTTTTTTGTGCAAGCACTGAAACGAAGAAAAAGAGGAGAACACAAATCCCAAAGCAGAGTTCCTCTCAGTGAGAAGTATAAATGGTGACAGGAGGCTGACACACGTAGCGAGCGAGCTGAATGCTAATTTACACTCCCTCTAAGAGAGCTCTGTTCGCGGGTGACGTGACAGCCAGAATTCCTTTCAGCTGTTTTTCTTCACTCTGCTCATTTACATTCTTGCGTCTGAACACTGAACTTTCAGAGAGGCACAGTTGCTATCAGCCCAAAACACACAACTCTTCTGACACAAGCTACAAAAACAAACTACAGACGAAACCGAAAGATGCAGTAGACAAAATAACACCCAAACAAAACAAAAAATGGATGCCGCAGAATTTGATTATCTAGGAAGCGCATGTTTGCCCTAATTAAAGCAACAAGCCCTTAAAGAAAATGATGGTGCACAAATGAATTACATCTTAACATGAAATATCAAACGATGAATCACACAATTCTAGTTATTGTGCATCAATTGCTGAGCGACTCCAGCTAACAAATAGCAAATAATTAGGATCAAATAACGTTCAGTGCCATTAATATTGAGTCCAAAAGGCAACCCCTGCACCAGGACCAGCAACAAAGTGATTATTATTATACCATTATGCAACAACATGAACACAACACACAATCTGAGGCTACAATAACGTGTTAAAGGACAATATTAACAATACAAGTTTATCATGAACCATATACTGTATACATATAATTACAAGTTACAAAGAATGTTCAAAATGCCTCCCTTTTGCATTGACCACTCATTCATGAAGTAAATGCCACAGGTCAGTGTTGTTAATAACAAATAAACATTTGTAATGATTTTGGGGTTTTGCAAAGTTGTGACTAAATTTGAGGTCCTTTTATTGAATTCTATGCTATTTAACTCAATCAAATCAATCAATCAGGAAAAATCGAGAATTTAATCTGGGAAAAGTTCATTTAAATGGCTATTTTAGTTGTAATCCACTTTTCTTTGCTTGTCTTCCTTATGATTACCTTTTATCCATGTAAATGAGGATTTAAGTGTCTCACCTGTACCAGTCGTAGAGTTCGATCTTAGTTGCCAGGTCTTCCAGGGAGATGCTGGGATTGTTCCAGAAAGGGATCTCCACCATCTGCTTGACCAACTCGTCCAGCTGGCCTTGAAGCTTCTGAACTATAGACAGGTAGTCGGTGTGTTTCGAGTACTGGCTCTCCAAACGCTGCAGGTTCTCATCAACTGTCTGGTTGAGGGAGTTGGCGCTGTCCGATACCTACACAACCAAAATGCACGGATCTTCGTTCAACACTTAGCCCTGAGATTTATGCAACAGATAATGATGGGTTGATTTGTGCAGATGACAAGACGATTATAAATCTTATCATGAAGATATAAAAGCATGGAATAGGCAGTAATAGAAAACAGGCTTTTTGGGAGTGTTGTGACCCTCACCAGTTTCTGAACTCCTGCCACGGTACGGTTGGCATGGCGCAGGGAGTAGGTGAGGCGGTTAACTCCATCGCAGGTCTCTCCATTCCCATAGAAACCAACAGCGATGCCGGCGCTGGGAGGAGACAAAAGTAGAGAGGGATTTAGAAGGAGGAAGAGGAGGTACAGCAACAGAATGGAAGCCACAGTGGTCATCCGAAAAAAGACTCTGAACCTAGAACCAGGCAACCCAGTGGAAAAGTTCAGCAATGTTTACAGAAGGCTGCAGAAAACCTTTTTTAAAAGTCTCATTCATGAAGCTTCTGCTGAAGAGAATTTGCAAGAGGCTACGTAACCGTGCTTAAGTGACTCAATTCTGATTATCTGTCTTAATGTGAATGGTTTTTATGACAACGTGAACAGTACAAACCCACATTAAATCCCACTGAAAAACAGAAAAGACCACCAGCCATAATGAGCGTCTTTATTTACTCCGTTATAATAATTGCAGTTTAACAACACAAATGCAGATCTGAGAATACAAGCAAGTTGGGCAGTGAGATCTGCAACGTGAACGCAGCCTAAAACCACAATGAGCTACTGGAAATGCCATTAATGCAGTCATTCAGAACATGCTTTATGTTCAACTGAGTGCAACAGTCCAGTCAGGTTTGCAGCAAAAACAGGTTTTTGAGGGAGTGGTGAAGATGGAGAGACCAGTTGAGGCCTTGTAGAACAATCACGAGGATCCTGCGCTGAAACCTGACACTCGCCTTTGCTCCGTGTGGGTGAGACAGAAACAAATCGATGGAGCCAGTAGCCTCTTCTGACCTGCACCACAATCAGGCCGCAGAGGGAACACACTGCCCAATAAAGCCTGTCTGACAGGGACAACCTGCCTCACACACACACACTACTCCCACCGGGGATTTCCTACACTCTTGCTTCACAGTTGTGAAAGTAAATGTATCAAAGGAGGACCTTGAAGAAGATTCACATGGGACTGAGCAATTCATTGTAATCAAAACCGACATATAGAATCACCTTTAGGACTGGGTATCGTTGCTGATTTCCTGAATCGATTCGATTCTGATTCACAAGGTCATGATGTGATTCAATTCTTGATTCGATTCGATATCGATTTATTTTGAGATTTCTTTGTGTCAATACTAGTTTTGCTTGGTTATAAAATAACTTGTTTTAAAACCGAAGTGTTGCCAAACATCGGCCTTTAGGCCAGACGGTGATTTGAGCGGAGCAGCTTCAGCCATGGCTCTATTCGGTTTCGGTTTCGCCGGTCTCACGTTTTTATAGCTTTCTTTGCGCGGTCGCGAGAAGTAGTGCATAGCCGCAGGAAAAGATCGATCCGCAAATTTTTGAATCGATATCGTATTTTTTGAACGAGAATCGATATTGATCGGTGAATCGATTTTTTGAACCCAGCCCTAATCACCTTTAATTGATGGTCACCTTTAACTGGTTTGTTAAAGGTTAACACTTTCCCCAGAGTGTGTGTCATGTGCTGTCCTCTTAAAACCGTCCTACTGTGTGTTGTCTCTTGACTCTGTCCTGTCCCGTCTGCCACTACATCTGTGTGTTTAGTTCAATTATTTTAGTACAAACCTTGTCAGTGAACAAAAACCCTAAATTGTTCATTAATCATAATCACAGTAAAAGGTTTAATTAATCGTGATATTAATTTTAGGTCATATTGTCCAGCTTTAGCTTCACGTCCCTTGCTCGATACCCAATTGTTGCCTTACCGCCAGGTGGCACTACAACACACACTCCCTCTGGGCATTTGCTGCCCCTCGCTTTCACACCCCTCCCCTCTCTGCCACTCTTTAGTTTGTTGCTCGGCTCTATTGTGAGGAGCTCAAATAAGCATTACAATTGGTGCCTCCAACGTGGCAGAGAAGTCGGGGGGAGTGGGAGTGGGGGCCCCGTGGCTTAAAGAATACAGCTGGGGGCCGACACCGCAGTTCTTAGCCACTCAACCACTCAAGGAGCTTTCCTGGTGGGCTGCACTCCGAGCTCATAAAGCAGACAACGGCTGAATGCCAAGGGCACGGCCTTGCTGTAGGGGTCACGTGTGTGTCCCGCAGACATTCTCAAGAGAGGGAATCAAAGGCAACTGGACTTCTCTTAGGTTCCAGAAGACGTTCCATTTCTCATCGGAAAGGCCTCTTTGATTACAAAATTCTGATGTTGAGTTCCAGGTATTGAACCTCAGGTTGGGGTTGTCACAAAAGGATAATTATCTGGATCGCGCCATCCAAATTTTATAACCGCAGAAGAACGTATTTGAGATGTGAAACCTAAAATAATTTGTTCGATTCAAGCACTCAAGATCACAACGTTCTACACCGATATACCACAGACATGTAGTTTCCACGTTTTGCAGCAATGAAGCTGCTTCAAACTTTCATCAAATTTCAAGAAAAAGTTTCTGATCGTTCACAGCGGATACAGGAAGTGGAGACACGTGACGGCACATGCTCACGACTTGATTAGATGCCAAGTATGTACTCAGAGAAGCTGGAAAAAGAGGCTGGAAAAAGCTTTTTGCTTTTGCTTTGCAGTCAATTAACTTGAAATAAGACAAAAGGACAAAAAAGCAGAAACAGAACTAAAAAAATCAGCTTAACTAGCTAACATTAAGCCCCCGTACACACGTAGCCAAGTTTTTATAAAAACAGATTTTTTTACGCGGTTGCGCCTATCGTCCAGAAGTAAATGGATGCTGAATTCACTGGAACCGGCTATTTTTGAAAACTCCAGCTTCAGTGACTACGCGTGAACGGGGAAAACAGAGTTTTATGTTTAAAGAGTCATAAGTGCGCGGCAGGAAACGAGCTGACGTCAGGTGAGCGAGGTTTGTTTACATTGAAGACTGAAGATGGATACTGTCAGAACAGTGATTTTCGTCTCCCTTATTCAAGTTCTTTGTGCTTGTTTGCACCTGCTTATGTTTAAAAGTAACTCGTTAAGGGTAAGACGTTAAGGGTTCAATTCATACCTACAGCACTACAATCTTTGGGTCCCTTAACCCCAACCTCAAGGGAACTGCGGCTGAAATTAGGCAATGGAAGCTGCTCCGGGGTACGTTTCCCAAAAGTATAGTTGCTAACATATGTTGCTAATGTACACTAGTAGTTAGCATCTATGCTTGGGGAACGTACCCCTGGATAAGGGCATCTGCTAAATGCTGTGAATGTAAATGAATATATTGTAATGTAACAGTCCACGGTGGCGCAGTGGTTAGCGATGCCAACTCACAGCGAGAAGGTCCTGGGTTCCGTAGGTCCTTTCTGTGTTTGGATAATGAATGAATGAATGAATGATAACAGTCCAGTCAGCCTAACATACAAAATTTTATTTTATTTATTTTATTTGCTATGTCCTCGACGTCAGGCGGCACGGTGGCGCAGTGGTTAGTGCTGCCGCTTCACAGCGAGGTGGTCCTGGGTTCAAACCCCGGGGACGGCCGTAGGGTCTTTCTGAGCGGAGTTTGCATGCTCTCCCCGTGTTTGCGTGGGTTTCCTCTGGGCGCTCCGGTTTCCTCCCACGGGCCAAAGGCATGCCCTACAGGTTAATTGGCGACTCCAAATTGGCCCTGTAAGGTGTGACCGTGTGTGTGTGTGTGTGTGTGCCCTGCAGTGTGTTGGCGCCTGCTCAGGGTTGTTCCCCGCCTTGCGCCCGAAAGTTCCCGTTCTCCGGTCCCCCTGCAGCCCTGATTGGGATTAAGCGGTTCAGATAACGAATGAATGAATGAATGAATGAATGTCCTCGACGCCTGTTTGTGCTGCTAAAAAAACCCTGGAGGAAAGACTGGTGTGGACAAGCTGAGACTTGTGATTCCAATTTACAGTGACAGCGAAGCGAGAGTGGTGAAATCATCTCACTTATGCAATAGTGATTGCTAATAAAAACTCTGAGCAACACCGGCACTTTGGACCATTGCTCGCCGCTATACATGGGGCCAATTTCCCAGTCGATGATTAAGCCTAGTCCTAGACTAGCTTTGAGTTTGAAAGGTAAATCTCCATTGGTACTACAATTTAGTCCAATACTAGGCCTAATCCATGAGCAAGAAACCAGTCCATGGTGTTGCTGGTGCTCGTGTTTCCGCCGTGGTTGCTGTTTGGCTTTGCCTGGGCATGCTGGGGCAGGCTTGTGGAGTTCGGCAGGATGTGTCCCTCAGGGCCACTGTCACATGACTCCCACATCAGAGAGGGCCTCGCTGGAGTTCCCAGCATTCCTGTGAGGCAATAAATCTGTGGGATAATCTGCAGGCTCTGACTTAAACAAAGGATTTCACCAACGCGCTCCTAAACCGGCTGACGGAGATAAACATACAATGCGCTGTGATTTGTCGTTATGTGCGTAATGTTTCATAACCTGTGACACACATACACACACAGCTGCCCGTTCTTACAAAACACATTAGGAATGTCTTCTACAGTATAATACCCACAGAAAATCTAGAGCCTGATAATGACGCAAGTTTGGAGGCGAGAGCAATAGCGGGCTCGATGAGAGAGATAAGATCACCAAAAATCTGCACAATGGTGAACTCCAGGTGCGGATCTGTAATGAGTTTCATTTTATCGACCGCTCTTTAATCCAACACATCCCCAGTGCTTCAAGGTCACAGCTGAAGCGTAATCACTTTTATGGAGAAAACTGCTGACTCACGCGTGTGAAAACAGACGATCTGAACAAAAGGAGCGTCTTTGATGCATGTGGAATGTAAAGTGGTCAGCGTGCAAGAGGGAAATGGGCTTGCTCTGTGTGTGTGTGTTACATGTAGTGCAGATGAGCACCTCGGTTTTTGCTGTTGTGTTGTGTGTGTGTGTGTGTAGGCTTATGGAGGTTCACAGGAGTCCACTGACACTGCACTGACTAGGGTTGTAAATCACACGTTTCATCCAGATATGATAGGATTTTGATTCAGTGGAGAAGCGGTGGGTCGGCAGGTCTCACAAAGTCTGGTAAGATGGGATTTCGATTCGATTCAGGAGCCAGTGATACATGTTACATGTGCAAGTTTCAGAAAAGCAAAAAGCAGCAGTACATAACGTGCTCGGTTGAGTTTCTGATGCTATTATTAGGAAGCCAGTCTGCTCTGAAATCACAGCAAGTTCCAAAATAACATCTCAGACGGAGGTTCAGCTAAACGGGCCAGGACACTGATGGTTCAGCACAGTGGTGAGATCGACTGGTGTATGGTGTGTGTGTGTGTGTTTAAGAGTGTGTGGAATACAGTGCGAACATGCCCTCATGCTTCCTGTAAGGCCGTTAATCTCTTTGTCTGACTCTGTGAGAGGTTCGAGCCTGAAGTGCTGCCCTGTCTGCTCTTTGTCCAAACAAAGCCCTCCTCTCTCGTCGGAGCAGCACTGCAGCGGAAACGGGAAGTCAAGGCAGCAAACTGACTCAGTCTCTGTTCCTTTATTCCATACCATTCAGATCCTGCTTATAGGCTACTCCATTAAAAATGATGTGCTGCTTATATATATACTGAACTGCTTCATTAACGGGTCGATTTTAACCACAGAAAGGAGTTTGGCTGTAAATTTAGTGGCTTGTTGACCATCTGAACCTAGCAGTGTATAAAACATCCAGCAACTCTGTAGGGTTTTATACACTGACACACACCATCTCACCACCTTGACAGTGTCCTTGCTGTACTGACAGTAAGCCTCTAACCACCTAACACCAGCCCAACAAGGCTCCAGTGGTCAAAACTGTCCAGAGGTAAAAAGACGGAGAGTGACTGACAGAGTGTATGACGAAAAATGGGTTTCAGACTGCATACTATATCCATAAAGATGACCGGTAAGACAATGTTCCTTAATTAAAATGCAACATTATTTGCACAGAACCAATTTAAGAATTCCCTTTAAATGACACAGTCACTAGGCATGGACACAATTTAGCCTCTTCAGACTTTCAGTAACTTTTTGCTTTACCCGTGCAATGTAAAATAAAAAGTAATCCAAACTTTGAAAAGCTTATAAAAACTCCTCGTAATCAGATACAGTTTGTCAAAAAATTAATTCCAACTACTTAATCTGTGTCTGTATTATACGTAAATATAATTAGAGAAATCTGTATTGGTGTTGAGGAAAAAGTTTAGTGATTCTGAATAAATATCAGCCAATACATCATTATCACTTCTTTAAGCTTGGAATACCAAAATCTTCATTCTGAACTGGTCAGGTTGTAATATGAATAAATTTGGCGGTACAGCTTGTACATCTTACTAACAATGTTATAAGCTGATTTTCTAGACACATACCTTCCCTGCTATAGCTTAAGTATGAACCCTAGAGTTTAAGAGGTTATAAAGCTAGTGAACGGACATTATGGACAGAAATGCGTAAATGCTGACCGATATTTTTTTTCAGGGCCGATATCGATAGCGATTATGGCTAGTTAACGGGGCCGATGACCGACATTTGGAACCGATATGCCAAAAAAAAAGAAAATGTGTCAAAAGTTTAAATTTTACAAACACCAAGCTCAGTTGAAACTCTCCTCTTCTCCTTCTCGGAGCTTCACTGCACTCGTGTGTGAGTGACAACAAGGCTTCAGAGTTGATTGGCTACTACTTGTGTGACATATAGCCAATCGGAGACCGTTATGGGCGGGAAATTAAATGAAGCAGCGTGTCGAGAGCAAACAGCACAGAGAGAAGAGACGGCAGCGGAGCCTTAATATCGGTGATGGTCAAAATTAAACAATGACACCGATAATCAGAAAAATGCCTAATACTGGCCCCTGACAAGCGGCCGACCCTTAAAAATGAGGCAATGAGGTCCCAATTTACCCAGCAAAACATAAGGGGTGGCTCAAGACTTTTGCACAGTAGTGTACATCGGCAGGAGGCTTTATCCAAAGTACGCATTAAAGAAGCTTTTTGCAAAAAGTTCAAAAGTTCAAACTGCACTAAAAATGGCAATCATACCCAACAACACAGTATAAGACAGTCGGGCGTGACTGATTACTCATCACCGCTTCTCTACGCTTGTTAAACGGAAGGAGCATGTGAAGAGTGAGCTGCTGCTTGCCTGCTGAGAGATGCTATCGGCTGCTTTGATGTGGACTCAACGTCAAGGCAAAAACTGATTAGCATAAACGCGGTTAGGCTTCCTCGGCCTGGGCTCGCATTCTACGGTCTTCAATTATGCAACAGCAGAACGAAAACTGGGCCTGAAGCAGGCTGCGTTAGTCGCCCCACCACGCGACATTGGCCAGGCGGTTCCCCAGGCGTTTTTTAAAAACACAACGACCAATAAAACAAGCACCAGGCGGCCGGAGTTCTCATTTAGCATGTGACAGAATGATCAAGACAGAAACAAAAGAACACACATCACCACATCAGCCCATGTTTTCGGAAAATAAAACTTTAAAAAGACACTGCGTATCAGGTTTGGATGAAAGGCTTTTGCACTGAACAGAAATACAGACCCCAAAATGCTGCGTGACCCATTTTTGTTCCAAACTAACTGTCCACAGGTTATTCTAGGCACCATTCCGTCAGATCTGTTTAGCTCGTTCTCTCTCTTTGTAGTGTATAATGCATTTGAAGTTGTTCTCTTCCGTCTAAATAATGCATAGGCAAAGAAAATTCACTTAAAATAGTGGGGGAGAGAGTCAAAGCCGCATTTCTGGAGTGAGTAGGAAACTCATCCATGCACTAAAATTTATTTTCGATCTCGGGCACGGAGTAATACATCCATTTGCGCTCCTGCTAAGGCCGGAGTGTTTTTTTATTTAAAGAACGACAGTCACGTAATTGGGTTTTTCGAATCCCAGCAGACTCTCGCTCACAGTAGTATGTCCATTTTCGGGCAATTCACCTACCGTGTTCCGTCAGTCCCCCGTCAGCTTTGAGGAACAAAGCCAACATCGCTCCGAATTTGACATCTACTACACAAGATGTGGAAACCATTATGGGCCCAGTCCCTAAAGGTGAACCACGCCCTACATAGGGCACTTCACATCCTATGAGGGAGTGAAAATTTAGCTGTAACTTTTGGAGAATGAATGTACACTACACCCAGGAAGGAGGGAGGAACTTGGGATGCAATCAATCTCATGCTCAATGCACAGACTTTCACACAGTCTATAAAGTCATTTTAACCCGCACATGCACATGCACTACTTACTGCCTTTCTAGTGAGTAGTGACTTTTCAGCCTAAGGAAGAAATCAGATTTTTATCCATAGACTCTTATCGATGGTGTTAGGGTTAACTTCCGCTGGAATAAACTTGGTGAAGAAGAGAGTCTAGGTTTCGGGTGAGAAGCTTGACATGCTCACGTGTAGCAAAGAGTTTATGGATGTGGTCAATCTTTTGCATTTACAGCTTTTAGGGGACGTTCTAATGCAGACCTACTTCCATTTTCTAATGACAGGGACAGACATCATTTGGGGATAACTTGGGGTTAAGGGTCTTGCTCAGGGGGCCAAGTGGTGGTTGTTCTGGCCATAGGACAGAGCTGGATTTGAACCTATGACCTACTGGTCCATAGACGAGTATTCCACGATGATTTAAACCAACCATTACTCCCAGCAAGACAACAACTTGTAGTAAATGAGATGAATCTTAAATACTGTTGATCTGTGGTAGGCTTATTGAAAGCATCAACCTGCATCAATCTGTTGGAAAGCAAGAACAATCTCTCGGACTGCAGTCGTGAGCCAAAACCCGCCTCATTGACTCTGAGAGAGAAATATAAATAGGGATTTCCGTCCTGGCTTCTGGATGACAGGCTGCCATCCTCAGTCCGATAACGGATGCAGAGGCATCATTCGGGAGAGACTGCAGTAAAAACACTGCCTGTGTGTGTGTGTGTGTGTCGCCCTGTCCTTCGGAAAAATCCTCTGATGAGGAGAATAATCTTGATTCAGTGTTTTGAAACACAGCCAAGCTTGCGTGTCTCTGAATATGAGTGTACTATCTTAGTGATATTCTAACCAAAGAAGCCCAAACACACAGCAGAAGCTCATTAAAATGTTCAGTGCCGAGGATGAGCATGCTGGGCCGCTAGCCAGAAGCTTCCACTGTCTTTCAAACCGTCCGAGAGGAAGGTTCGTTTCCTTCACTTTTGCTTCAGAAAATGACCAAATAAATTCCAGTAAAGCGTAGAGAGGAAACTTGTGAGTAATACTCTGCCGGCAGGGTGTTGATTTCTTTTTAGGAAGAACATAAAATCGTTCCTTTTCCTCAGGACATCCGCTTCATCACCAGGAAGCAAACGTTTGCTCTCGCGAGGACGCGCTCCGACAGACCTCCGCGGGAAGAGACACGCTGATTTACGCAGAGTGAGAAAGAGAGAGAGTCAGAGAAAGAGAAAGTGCCTCTCATTACTCAGTAAGTCTTCGGCATATTATCTTGATGACAGTAAGTGCAGCTCGGCTGTCATTACTCACTCCGGGACTCGGAGAGGCCAAAGTGCCATCGCTCACAGGGAGTCAAGAGGCTCCATTTTAAGCGCTGCCAGCTACACTATTCACCTCCCAGCTGCAGGACCGCAGCACTGAGGGCAAAAAATATCGCACCGAGTGGCTCAAATTGAGCTCTGGGTCCATAAGGACCCCTGCTCCAGCACTTCAACAGAAAATGGAGCAAAATTATATTGGATAGAGAAGTGGTGGGAAATATGACTTCAACCCAATATCATGATCATTTCAAACCTCAATTTTTTGGTAGCAAGATGGTTGCAAATTCAAATCCAGCTCTACTTTACTGCCAGAATTACCACCATTTTGCCCTTGAGCAAGACCCGCAATCTCAAGCTGCTCCACAAAGTTACTTTTCATAAATTCCTGAACACCGAAAATGACCAGGTAGGGAAATCACCATCGCTACATATTTAAGATGCAGCACGACTTTAGCAAGGAAGTTTTATCCAAGAAGGATACTAAAAAAAAAATCAAACATCTCAATGCATCAGGTCTTTTGAAAGAACCTGAATTATGACAGAAGTGGATTTAAAATGGCAAATAAAAAGGACAGGGAGCATCAGGCCTGAGAGAGCTGGAGCTTCGTATGAGGCAACAAGAGGACTAAAAAGGGATCAGGCTGCTGGAAGTCAAAGCGCAGTTCACAGTGACCATAAAGTCCTCACCTGTCACACAGCCTGACAGCTGAGATAATCAGCCATATGGAGCGAGAGAGAGACAGACAGCTGACCGAGACTGACCTCATCTGTAAAAACCCTTTCTCTCTCATTGGTGCAGGAAGGTTTGCAGCGCTTCTGGGAGCCTTCCAGCACTGATCTGATTAACTAGGCTCACAGGACTACACACAGACTCACTCTATAACATGGGCTGCACATGAAAGAGGAAACGTGGAAAGAAACTGGGGGATCCTTTAAGAAAACAGTTCATTTAGAACAGTACAAATAAGCTATTTAATTTTCCTGTGCATCAGTGACTTCTGTGATACTGCATCATTCAACATAAATATATAATGTTAAAATGACTTGCAAACAGATTTAATTCTGACATAAATAGCTGCTAAACTGTGTCGAAATTTTCAAATAAAAACATATTTCAATCTCCAAAAAATATCAATGGGTTTTTGTCTGTCGACTCAACAGACCACTCGAATGAACTTGACCACGCTGGTATAAAGGCTCGGCGTCCCGCGCAGGCAAGGAAAAGGTGTCGCCATGGCAACAGGCCTTACTTGCGGCAGGATGTCAGGCCGGACAATAGCCGAGGCCCGATTTTCCCACCGATTCGCCGACGTCCCTCCACTCCTCTGACCGTCGGCGTAACAAAAGGGAGAGCATTACCGATTCAGTTTAGCACGTCTGAGAACTCGCTCAGCTGAAAAACTTTCCAAAACCTCAATTATCAACTCCATTCTGCAATATACTGCCAATTGTTGCCCCTTTTCTGGTGAGCAACATAATAATGATATCAGTCAAATTTATTTAAATGCAAATTTATTTCTGAATGCAACATTGAAAGAAGCTTGAAAATCATTTCGAGCTTGACTCACAGTGAATATGGCGTACTTACATGTTAAACAAATGCTAAAACAAAAAGCCCAAATAGAAGAACGAAGTACCACAACATGTCAGGGTGTCAGCAAATATGTCTTGTGATGCAACCCTATGATAATATTTTCCACAATCACTGCAGAACATGTGCACTACAGTACTGTGAGCTAGAGTCTCCTGCCGCTTGTTCACGGAAAAGCTTCTGCTCCTCAGCAGGCCGTTACATGATCCACTGCTCTCATGTAGAACCCATTAAAGGTACAGATCCAAAAACAGTGAGATACACGGCTACATTGACTTGTCAGGCAGAAAGCTACGACTCCCAGTGTAGAACATGCCATTAAACTAAACGGAACCATCTGGCAATGGAGCCATAATCATAACCGTACCTCATGACAGCAGTACAGCCACCGCCATTGTTCTCCTCAAGACATCGCAGCCATAATGCCATGTGACAGATAAGACACAGCGGCTTCACTTCAGCTAACGTCCATCAATCAGTAGCTGTAACATTAGACAATGACGCAGCATGCAGCCAAACCACATTAAGAGATGTATCACTACAAAACATTTATTTGCTTTATGTTTTTTCAAAGTTGAAACATTACGGCATCTTTTTAGCAGGATTCAGAAATCTTTCCATTTCTTTTCACATAGAGGGGGTAACGACAAATAGATCACAATTCATTATTCTTCATCTCCAATTCAATTCAACTTGAACTGTATAGCTTTTTACCACAGACATTGTCACAAAGAAGCTTTACATTATTACCACATACAGGACCCTTATGAGAAAGTCTAGTGTCAGTGGTGAGGAAAAACTCCCCCTCTGGTAAATAAGAAGAAACTTCAAGAGGAAGCAAGACTCAGAAGAAGGATCCATTTGACTGTTTTAAATCACTTCCAATCACATCAAATCACAAAAAGCTAAATAATAATAAATTTTTATTCCTCAGCTCAACCAGATAATTACATTAAAAAAAAAAAACAGACTTCCTTGTTCAATATAAAGTGCCTTGCTTGCTTTGCAAGAGACTTACCAATACGTATGATGCTATGTATATTAAAGGTTGACCGACTATTAGCCGGGCCGATTACCTAAGGCCGACATAAGGCATTTTACCGATTACGGCCATCAGTGTTTAATTTTGACTGTTACCAAAATTAAGTAATTACAAGATGGCTACACCACCGTCTCTTCTCTCTGTGGTGTTTGCTCTTCACTCGCTGCTTCTTTTAATGCCCCGCTCACAACAGTCTCTGATTGGCTATATGTCACACGAGCAGCAGCCAATCAACACTGAAGCCTTGTTGTCACTCACACCACAATCACACACGAGCGCAGCGTGAATGAGAAGAGGAGAGAGGAGAGATTCAACTGAACTTGGTGTTTGTAAAATTAAAAATGCTTATTTTATTTTTTTGCATACTGGTTCCAAATATCGGTTATCAGCGCAGTTAACGAGCAATATCAACCACTATCAGTTGACCTCTAATGTACAGTATATGCATGATTAGTGCTTTAATTTTGGATTAATGCTATGGGACTGTTAATCAAAATATTGTTACACTCCTAAAGATTACTTATCAGTGTGAACACAGCTCAGCACGTCATAACGAAATGTGTCCTCTGCATTTGAGCCATACGTGGGGGAACGATGGCCAGCTGACGTGCGCATTACCCAGTGAGCATTGCTTGGTGACAGTATATTGCTCACGGATACTTGAGTAGTACCTTCACCGGTCCAGGATTTGAACCAGCAACCCTCTGATCCCATGAACAACTCTGAGACCGTTACTCTACCACTCGAGATGCTCAATTTTATGTTCAAGAGGTCACTTGAAGCTCCAGGTTCTGATTTGTCTGTCGTCTGTAAGTTCCTGCAAAGTCCAGAAGATCATAATCCCTTTAATCAAAATGGCAATGTTGGGTATCACAACTCACTCTACAGTCTACTTGCTTCTACTACCGATCCCTCTCACCATCAGCTAACCAGTTTGGCAGGGATGTAGCTGTTCACTGTCAGGCGTAAGCCTAAGATGAGCTGATCCAACGTGGAGATGGCCAAGACTGCACTCCTGCCCGCTCCCGGCACACAGCGTGTGGATTAGCACTAAAAATACACCCCCATTTTCACGACACGGCAGAGCCCAGGCGGCTGCTAGCGCCGGATGCGGCACATTACCGCACAGAAATTAAATGCTGCAGTCCTTCCCACAATGCACTGCCACTTCCTTTTATGCCTTAAAGGCTTTGTCATCTGTAGGAGGGAGGAGGAGATGTAGGGGCTCAAATGGGGAAATGAATGCAAAACGGGTAGGAAAAAATGTGCTTTTTTGCCATGTGAATTTATATATAGTTCTGCTACCAAAACATAAGTATATCTGTCTGATCATCAGCGCATTTTTAATTTAGAAACATATATGAAATAACGCAGTACAAGGCTAATCCATCATTACGTTTCATACTGCTACACTGTATCTGCCACCCCATCTATACACCAAATGTGTTACATTACCCTGTCGTAAAATGTGACAAGCCCTCAAAAAATGGCTTCTGCCAAACCCTGCTCTCTCTGTTATGAGCACAGCCATAATTCACGCTGCAGGGGCGCAAAAACTGAAAGGACTAAATTGAAAAGTTATTGCAGTATTAAAAGCAATAAAAAGCCCCGATCTGCTTCTGGTACGGTCCATTAATCAACAGCTGTTACTCACAACCCAGTGCAGACAGCTATGCGCGAGAGACGGCCATAATGGACAACGTGCATGCAAACTGTAACACATGCACTACATATAACACACACACACACCCACAATCATGAAACTTGTTAGTT
The DNA here is from genome assembly GCA_032718565.1 of Distichodus sexfasciatus. NCBI lineage: Eukaryota > Metazoa > Chordata > Actinopteri > Characiformes > Distichodontidae > Distichodus > Distichodus sexfasciatus. The sequence continues at coordinate 1,176,459 of JAVGVS010000040.1, forward strand.
TCACCTTGGTGGTGAGGACTACGGCGATACACACCAATCAGCCATAACATTATGACAAGTGAGGGGGAAGTGAATAACATTAATTACCTTGTTACCTTGTGTGTTTTCTGTTCCAGTAAAAGCTCAAATTGCTACGAATGTTATTGCTGGTTCCGACAGAAAGGTGTCAGAAGACACAACGTATCTCAGTTTGTCAAGTACGGGACTATATGGCCACTGCATCTGAAGCATTGGTTCTCAGACTTTGGTAGACTCCGACACACGTCAAGGTCTTTTGCCTGCAAACTTCTGTGGAATTTATTTTACACACTGTAGCTCATACAGAAATGCAACTTCTTATTTTGACATTCACAGGGCTGATAGTGAAAAAAATTCCTGAGTCTGAACTTTTTTTCCATGCCCAAGAGGTTTACCTTTAATTCGTTTTTAGAGGATATCACAAATTCAGTTTTAACTAGTCACAATGCAAATTCTTGATATCAGAAAGCCAATTGTTACTAGTTATAATGTGTATGTATGATATCACAAATTCAGTTCCAACTAGTTAGAACGCTAAATCTTGATATCGGAAATTCAATTTGAACTAGTTAAAATGCCAATTCCTGATATCGGAAATTCTATTTTGGCTAGTGAGATTCAAAACGATTTTCTCATTTATCTGAGTGGGAGTTGGAATTTTAACTAGTTAACTAATTTCTGATATCAGGAATCCAATTTGAACTAGTCCAAATTCAATTTTAACTAGTTAGAATTCCAATTTCCGATATGTGACCCTCCACGGCAAAACCAGTCGCTGGTCGCAACTGGGGTTTCTGAGAAAAACGACCGTTTATGTTGCGTGGGGTAAAATTTAGGATTTTTTGTTCTTAGTGTTTTGAAACAGTGGAAGGTCTATACTGTACTGTTGTCAATCAATTTTGCTGAAAAACTTACCCTTTCCATCCTAAAAACATGACTTTCTTGAGGTGAGGAATTCAATTCCAGCAGAATGTTAAAAGTTTCGGTTTTGCCCGCTCTACTTCACTGTTTACGGTATATCCACTCGTTGACTAGCGAGACTCCCGAGTTCAGTTAACCTAACGCAGGTAGGCTATCCGTGTGGCTGTGAATGCAGCGTAGGCTACCGTGAATACAAACATAGCCAAGACCGCATCTGTGAGTGCTATGTCGATAGTCAACTTCAAAGGCAGATTTCTCCATTTCTCACTTGGCGTGACAGGAGAAACCCGACTCCGTTGAATGTTGATATCTCAGTCATATGTCGTCCGTGTTCCATATAGTTCCATATAGCAGCTTCCTTGCGCACAAAGTGCAGAAGCATGCTCCTGGTTCCCGGAGCTTTTGGCACCAGCTTCCAAAGGGCTTCTCGTCACTACCCACCTCTTCTATCCAAGCCCAGCGCCATTTATTCCTTATGCCTTTATCGACATCTTTGGTGTCTTCCCCTGGCTTCATAAACGTGCTGTCTATGACTTACGGTCTGCGTTCCAGCGACTGCTGGATCTGTATCAATCTGTTTGGCCAAGACCCAAGACCCGGCCCTTCCCTATTTCGGATTGGCTTATTGGCTAGTAGGCCTATTGTTGGTGTGGTTGAGAGTGAAAGCTGCGCTCTGAGCTGCGCGTCTCAGATCTAGTGTCAGATCACTGGGCGAACCTGATTTTTATTTTTGTATTTTTTTTCTGCAGCCACGTCGGTACGCCGGAGATCCGGCGTGGCGCCTGCATGCTATCAGCCCTGCATTCATTCATTCTTTCATTCATTATCTGAACTGCTTCATTCCAACCAGGGTCGCAGAGTGACAGGAGCCTATCACAGGAAGTACGGGCGCAAGGCGGGGACCAACCCTGGGCAGGCGTCAACATGCCGCATGGCACACACACTCACACAATGACACTCTCGTTCACACCTCACAGGGCCAATTAACCTATATTGCATGCTTTTGGACTGTGGGAGGAAACCAGAACCCCCGGCGGAAACCCACGAGAACACGGGCACGCAAACCCCACGTAGAAAGGCCCTACGGCCGACCCAGGGATCGAACCCAGGAGCTTCTCACTGTGAGGCTGCAGCGCTCTGACATGTCGCTCATCTTATTTTGACGTATTTTCTTAAAATCTACACAAAATGCCTCAACTTATCCAGCTCCAGGAGAAAAAAACTAAACATCTGATCTGCAAAAATTTCATACTTATTCTCCTTATATCTTTTCAGTGACTGGTGTGAGCCTGCATTGTGATGCACCTCTTCTCACATCAGGGTTGCAGTTGTAGGACTGCCTCTCTTGGCTCATTTGTTTAATGTCCAGTTTTGCCTTGCAGTGCCACACCTTGGACACCACTGTTTCAAATGACGTCTATTGCACACTTTCACTAGCTAATGCTATTTGGTACCAACATGCATAATAGAACTGCTGTGGCATACAAACCCAAAAACATAGTATAAACTGGCAGACTACTGAAACAAATATTTACATGATATGGCCCGGCTTTAATTAGGGGTGTAACCAAGCGGTTGATCATACATTGTGTACTGAGGACTTTGGCCTTGTGAGATCTGACTGATGTATTGTCTGAAAGCCCACAGTAAATGTTGTATGATCAAAAGCATAGTTACACTGTATTTCATTACATAACTAAACGCATCAGGGCGGAGTACTCACCTGCATACAAGGGTGGCGATGATCACACACCAGGCCGTGCAGCAGCAGTCGGCGTTGGGCGTCTCGTCGCTCTTCTTGCGGCGGCAGCAGAGCCAGAAGGAGTAGAAGAGAAGGAAGAGGAGGTCCAGAGCAAGGCAGGCCAGAGCCACGCCGCCCAGAAGCAGGATAGACTACAGAGAGAGAGAGAGAGAGGGGGGAGGAAGGGAGAGGTCAGTATGGCGGCCATAAGAACATTTTGTAGGAAACATGGCATATACAGGAAGAATAGGAAGGAAGGTTTATGTTGTTACGGGGCAGCTGGTGGCGTAACGGTAGGGTGTTCGCCCCGTGATCAGAAGGTCGCAGGTTCGAATCCAGAGTCGGTAAAGTTACCACTGAGGTACTCATGAGCAAGGTACCGTCCCCAAGCACTGCTCCCCGGGCGCTTGTTAGCTGCGCACTGCTCCCTTCGATTCAATGCAATATCTTGATGCATCCCATCAATTTTTCTACATTACTTCACACTGCACACAGATTGGGCATGGACCGCACATCAGGCAGTCATAGTTACTTCCGGGATGTTCTTTTGACTAGAATTTTTATGCCGCAGCCAGAAAATCACCAAGCAATGTCATTATGATACAAACGATTATAGTCTGCCACTGGATCGATGCAGAATCATCCAAGTCTGTACCTCGATGCATCAATTAGGTGATTGATTTCAACACTCCATAGTTAAATCAAAGCAATTCCTCTTTTTTAAATGCTAACGAAGCTAATTCTAATGATTTTAATCCTAACCATGCTAACACTAACTATGCTAATGCTAACATGCTAATCCCAACTTTTCATGCTAACAATGCTCATTCTAACGGTTTTCATGCTAATGATGCTAATGCTATTTTTTTTAATGCTAACGATGTTCATTCTAACGATTTTAATGCTAACCATGCTAATACTAACTATGCTAATGTTAACGCTAATTATACTTTTCATCTCATATGTAAACAACGTAATATGCAACCACACTCAGCATTTTCTTGTGGAAATGCAAGCTCTAGTTTACGCCTGCATGCCTTTAGTATGTAATAGAGAACTGGGAAAAGAAATTATGTATTATTTATTTATTTATGCTAAATTAGTTATGCTAAAATAGCTAAAAACATCTAAAAAAAAATTACAAATTATTGCATTACAGTCATGTTTCAAAGTCCTTTTAAAAGTGTAATTTATATTAAGGTGAAGTTTAGAATGAAATTAAAAACTTGGTGCAACTCCATTTAGTCTTTACCTTTACAGTATTTATCAAACTCTAAATTATCTTACTTAAGAACGTAAACCAATTTAGTTTACTTGGTAACTTTCTATTACAGAGAAAGTCTCCTTCCAACATCTTGGGATTAAGTGGCTTGCTCAAGGGTACAGAAGTGTTGGTACATAGTCACTCTCAAACCCACAACATCCCCATACATAGCCACATTGTATCTTGCCGCCTCTGTCTCCCGTAAGAATTCAGCATAATTGAGTCCAAGAGTTCAACGTTAAAGCACATTCATGGTCAGACAATGCTTGGTGGAAATCATTCCATTATAATATATCATGCCTTTATAAGACAGCTCCCAATGCTGGTGTAAAATTGCATATCTTATTGTCTCGCTTTGTCCAATAATTTACACTATATGTGGTTCAAGCACCGCTGTCGGATCCAGAAGGAGTTGTGCAACCGGGTTATTTTGGCTCACTGTTGCCAAGTGTTACATTAAAATGACTATGCTCTACTTGACCTTAAAAACTCTCCGTTTTGTATGAAGCGAGTCTATGTTTCCTTATTTTGCAGAGGTGATCACTGATGATGTTGCTATTATTTTTATTACGCTATTTTCAGTACATTAAGTGATAAGTTAATGCCTTATTTTCCCCCTGGTGCCTGCTTGGCATCTGCAAATGATGTGATTAGTGCAACATCAAAATGCCAACATTTAAACACAAAGTTAACAATAATGGCTTGTGCTAGAGCCCCGGCTCTGTTTCGCCGGGTTCATTTGTGGGCATCGTTCATTTGCTTTCCATCTGTCTGCCACAAATTCTTTCTTTATGAGCCATCTGAACAGCCGGAGTGCCAAAGCCACGCAGTCTTGATGACTCCTGCACGTTTGTCTGTTAAACTCAAATAACATCAAGGTTGAACCAAGTCCAGATAGAGGCCTCCTGTGAGGTCATAGCTGCAATGGAATATTTTAAGAGGCTTACTGCGATAATTAAAGAACCATCTTTGTTTTTTAAGTCCACAAAACCACAAATTCTTCATGCGCTGTCGTCACATGCAAACTCGATTTCAGTGGGGGGGGGTTGGGGTGACGGACTTGGCACGGAGTCAGACCGCTGTTAATCTGGCTGTACCCGGTGACCTCCTGTCTCCGTGTGAGCATTTCAAGCCTCCCCAAAATCACAGTCTCCTTATACCCTTTCAAGCTGAGCCAAGCCGTCCATCAAGTTCTCCGTGTGGGATTGCAGACGGCTGGGAAGGCCATTGTGTCCGCTCCGAAGAGCCGCACTGGAGAGGCTTTGTGACTTTTTGGTGAGGCGAGGTGGGGTGGAAAAACAGGCAAAGCGATCCTTCAGGTTGAGACGGCTCCAGCCAGGATGCAAAATGAAGCTCCCTCCTCTTCCACATTGTTTGGGAGGGGAATGAGCTCAAGACGATTATGCAGAGATAATGTTGCCTGCTGTGGCGTTAATAATATTAATATTAATAACTCCACCCAAAGTATGCCAGAAAATCTCCACGAGTTCAATCAATTTCACTGATGACACAATAACTCAGTAAACTCTTTGCGACATCTGAGACAATTTTCACACAGATGTGTTTCATGAAGTCGGCTAGTAAATGCTAGTGAAACCTTAATGACCAAATCAGTTATAATTTTCGGAATAACCCAATGAGCCGTGAGTATATGGGATTGTGGTGGAGCGGAATGTTTTATTTTGTGCTCTCCACCTCTTCCTGAAGAAAATGCCCCATTATCTGATATCTCCTCAGCACCAGCTGCTTCACATTTCTAGACCATGGAAAAAAGCAAAAGGTGCGGAAATCATTTCCAAAAAGGAATACAATCCGGTTCCCGGACGGGAAAGCTAAACGTGGGTCTAAATTTAGGCCTTGGTTGTCTTCTGCAGTGGACAGTGAAAAGTGAACAAAGTACTCCATTCAGGCCTTTATGAATTCTTTAACTCATTCCACTTTCTGTCCAAAGGTGTTCATTTTTCATGAAAAAGATCACATAAAAATGGATGAGTCAAAGATTAACTTTACGTAATGCAGGAAACTAGTTAACGTATTACGTTATAAAATTCATCTCATGGAAAAAAATATTTGCTCTCTTTCTCCGCATAATGATACAGGACATCCTGCAGCAGTGCAACGTCCTGCTGTGTTAGTGTTTGATTATGCCCCAAGCGCCCGCTGTGTCTCTATCGTCAGCCTTATCATGTGCTCTGGTTCCTCTGCATCCATTCAAACTGCCAAGATCCCACCCAGAGAGCAACGTCCTGCTGTAAAACCACTCACTGTGCTTATATGAGCTGGACAACATCGCAATATAGTTCTTATTACACTTTGGAATTCACAGGGCAAACAAAATTTGCCAAAAGGGAAAGTTGTCACCTTGCCTGAGTTACGACACTAAATGCAACGAGAATCTGTGGTGTAGACGCAGGACGAATGACTGCAAATCAGTACCTTAATACTGATAAATAATAAGATATTTCACCATGCTGGATTAAATATCTTATTTCAAATAAATGTTAAATATCAGTGCAGATAAGCTGGAGAACATGCTCATTTTATACTCCTGCCACACACTGAGATAGATAGATCTATATATATATAGATATGTGTGTGTGTGTGTGTGTGTGTGTGAAAGTGAGTGATTATTTGCTCATTGTGAACACAGCACAGCACAGCACATGGCGCACCACAACCAAATGTGACCTCTGCATTTGACTCATCCGTGAAGGAGCAGAGCGCAGCTGACATGGGCAGCGTCCTGGGAGCAGTGCTTGGGGACAGTACCTTGCTCATGAGTACCTCAGTGGTACCTTTAACTTCTTCCATTCCCAAACTGGGAGTGGAACCCCAGCCACCTGGGTGAAAACCAGGAATCCTGACTGCTAGACCATTTGATACATCAAATACTGCAGAGTAAATATCTCTAACCCATTTTCTTTCGTTAAAGTATAAAACTTAGTCTGTGGTAATTTGGTTTAACTACAGATGTCGACATAGCTTATGGATCTAGGAACAGTTGTGGACTACAAAGCACTGTTGTAAGTCGCTCTGGATAAGAGCGTCTGCTAAATACTGTAAATGTAAATGTAAATGTAGAAAGACATCAATGTAAATTCAACACCCCAACACCCCGCTAACAACTCATGGGAGCTCCTGATTTCTGGGTTTGGGTGTGTTGGAAACTGTGACCAAGCAACTATATGAATTATATCAGGTTCCCCATGGACTGGGCTGAGTTAACAGCTGAAATTCTGCTGTCCGGCATTTCCTCTATCCTTCTGTTTCTGTGTGCATAGGCAATGCCTATCAAATGCGCTCCCTTCTTGTTAAACCCTTACTGAGACTGACAACAAACTTACATGTTAAAGTGCTTCTCACATCCTTTGTGACCCTTCTGTTTTTAACCGGTCTCAACTGGATGAGGATAGGTTCCTCTTTCGGTTCCTGGTTTCTCTCAGTTACTTTCCAATCAGACTTCAGGGACATCTTTTTCTGCTGCCATTTGTCAGCAGTGACGTCCTGAAGAGTTTATGACAGCACTCATTATGAGGAGTTATACAACGTCTTATAATACTAGTGAAAATATACTTGATTGAGGAAGTTGAGTGACCCATTTGATTAGCTTAACTATGACTTCAGGAAAGTTTGTTAAAGCCTTTCCACTTTAATCCTAATTAATCCTGAGTTTATCAGCTAATAAATTTTAAAAAGCACTATCCAGGCAGAGGCAAACGAGGACAGAGGGAGGATGAAGGGTACAGGACGAAGGAGGCTGCGAGGCTACAGCCTGGTTTCAAGCTGATCTGGGATGGAAGCCAGGAAGCACTTTGGATATGATTAATGAGTGTGTAAATACCCTCGTTTTTCTAAAGAATTGCGAGTCATGCCAGAACTACAAAAGCTGGCATCTACTGATTTCGCATTTCTAGATGGGGGCTTAAGCTTTCGCAGAACCTGCTCGCTTCTGACATATTAGTTTTCCCCACAACGATGCTGATTGCAGAGATTTGGCTTCCTGTGGAACATGCAGCGTAGGCAGCACAGCAGTGAGCAAACAACCTCCGAAGAGACTATGGGTAAGAAGGTAGCATACTGTGAACATATGGAGAGCGGGGCAAATCTAAGGTTAAGTGGGGGACACTTTCACTGAAAAAATCCCAAACTGTAATCCATAAAGTTGACAAGTGATGGCATAAAGACATAGGAAAACACAGGAACGGAAAATGCAACCGATAGCCTCCACATCTGCAAACAGCACATTCAAGGAGAGACGGTGTATTCATGTGAGTAATGCATTTGGCACACTTGACTTCTGCTGCGTGGAGCTGGCTCATACTTGCGCGAGCAGCGGTCGTCATTTGATCTATATAGGTCACAGAGCTCACGTGATTTGTATTTTTTATTCCTGTGAGATCTCAAGCTAGGAAGTCCACTGCAATTACAGAGATTTCGATCCTGCCACGTTTCCCCTTTTGCCACTAACAGTTTATAGGCAGGAAGAGATCCAGACCCCGCTCCTCTAAACAGGCTGCAATCTCCGACCCATTATCTTAATTCGCCAGCCTCAATGAGATCCACCACAGAACAGCTCTGCACAAAGAATCATGTCCCTGTTGGAAGGAAAAAATGCTCCCTACATACAGTTCCTTCACATTTAGGTTGTACAAACTGCAGATTGAGTCATGTTTCTAACTAGGACGAAGCTTCACAATTATTACGGCGGTATTACACGGCCACACAATGGAAAACGGAAGCGAGGAACATCTGCTTTGTATGGGAAGCCACGGTGCTGATTACACTCCGCAGAAAGCCATTTGCCGCACGTTATGGAACGTGTCGATGGCAGCTCGCTCGATCTGGGAACGTTTGAACGTGGGAACGTCTCAGTCTCCCGCAGGCGTCCGCTACCAAAGCAGAGGAAAATATTGTTTCACATCTCAAATGCTTGAAAGTAAAATCCTCACCTATTAGAAAGATAGAACCAGCAAATCTGCTGATGTTCCAGGTGAGTAAAATGTTGACGAGGCTTGGCTAACCAATTTCCAATTAAATAGCTCTGCATTTCTCTAACAGTCACCAGAATATTATTCAGATTAAAATTATTCCATATAGGAATATAACAGACCACCGGCAAAAGCTTTGCGACAGAGAGCGAGAACAAAAGAGAAAGAGACAGAGACAGCCAAAGAATAAGTGAAGACCGAAGAACAAATAAGAGAAAGATAATGAAAGATGAGAGAGAGAGAATATGAAAGTGAAAGTTTATTCAAAATGCAACACACACACCTGCTATAAAGCACAGATGAATACAGGTGGGTTCAACTCTGTGGTTTTCTTTACTCCTGTATACAGACAACGTTGCAGTTTCAAACCATGTGCTCAAGTTGACACACATTCTAAGTGTAAGGAGCACCACAAACATCTCGGAATAACCTTCAGGTCTGGCAGAAGATTCATTGCAGCTTTAAGCAATTATTTCCAAAGCACTCAAACAGATCTCGCTCTGTCGCTGTCCATACGATCGATCCAGACACTGGAACTTAATATCTGACGGCTCTTCACTTTCATTAAAGCACTTCGTCAGACGATTTGGATTCACTTCAGTCTAATGTTACAAAGTCCGGCCAAGAAAGTCAATACCACTAAAAAGTGCAGTGCCTTATGGAATGTCTTCCTTTATGATGATTAACTGATTGAACAGTAAACTGTTTCATAGAGATGTACAGCGCTCGTCTGATCACGGTTTTAGAATCGATTCTTTTAGGAAACAACTCTTAAAGGTTATCTGAGCTTACTTACATGGTTATATGTGATATTTCCCAAATGCATAGAAACATTCCTGCTTTTGGGGGCAGTTGGTGGCGTAATGCTTGCATGTTCACGCCGTGATCAGAAGATCACCGGTTCGAATCCCAGACGGGTAAATTATTACTGAGGTACTCATGAGCAAGGTACCGTCCCCAATTACTGCTCTCTGGACGCCGCCCAGGTCAGCTGCCCACTGCTCCTTCACGGATGGGTCAAATGCAGAGGTCACATTTCATTGTGGTGCACTGTGTGCTGTGCTGTGTTCACAATGATAAATAATCACTCACTTTCAGTTGCTGCAATTTATAGGAACATTTATAAAAAATTTAGAGTACATAGCATTTGTATCTTTGTACCTGTGTTCATCATGTGCAATAATTTGTTCAAATGTAGTGTTTGGTAAAACTTAACAATTGCACATTAATAACTGATCTCTCTAAAAGACATCAATGTAAATGTAAACAATGTAAATCAGTAGGTTACACATAGGGTCAGTAACCATTAAGGTCATACTTTAACATAAAGCACTTTTTTTGCGTTCAGTTCTCCAAAGAACCTTAACCAGCATAACATGGTTCTACAGCATAAAAAGGTTCTCCAGAGCACTAATGAAGAACCAGTTTTTATTAGAGTATATGACAAGCTAAAACTCGACAAATCTTACAAATAATAGTCAACTGTGGAATTTTTGTGGACCTTCTCCTCAGAGCTCAGCTCAAACCAGAGTAAGCAGGTAAATCAACCCATACGTCTGTTTGCCTAATGTTTATACAAGAATGTAAACATTCCCATGGAAGTTATCTTGAGTCCAAACAGTATGAAGTAAAATAGAAGCTATTTCATGTGTGGCAGGCCATGGCAGCAAGGGGCAAAATCTTAGGCAAACAGCTTCTGAAGAAACGACTGTAATTGGGAGGGGGTGGGGAATCAGACCAACTGCAGGGCAGTAATACCTGACCACACACAGGCAAACAAACGGCAGCGGAGTAACGCCCGACTTCAAACGAGCTCGGGAACGCTGGCCCACGTCGGCGAGACTAATAAAAAAGAAAAGCGACAAACAAAACGGCTGCTGTTAAAAGAGGCCTCCTTCTTCTCCATCCTGCGCCACAAACGTCACCTTTTGCAGTTTCTCTGAAGACAGGCGCGTCATGTGATGAGTTTATTTGCAGCGCTCCGCTGCGACAAACAGCTTGTGTCTCCTGCCTGGCCCGATGACAAGGCGGCCTCATCAGACTGTGTCACGGCAGGCAAACAAAGTGACAAAACAGATTAGCAAACGTTCCCGCTTCATGTTCTTCAAACGGCTTTCCCGTGACGGACGTGCCAAAGCGGTGAAATTGGCGATTTAAAAAGTGTACTTTCGTTGTGTGTGACTGTCTCTCCTTGTGTGTTTCTTCAGAACATGTTGCAGTTGAAGACTTGGCCAGTTTGCAGGTTTGATCAACCCCCAACCCAAACTCAGTTGGTGGCGTAAGGGTAGGGCCAGAAGGTTGCAGGTTCGAATCCAGGGCCGGTAAATGTGGCTCTTAAGTTCACGTTCGGTATTAGAACGCACCCTCGATTGACTGGAGTTGATGCCACTCACAAACAGGATCTCTCTGGGCTGCTGCAAACTTAACACATAATCCCTTCTATTTATCTTTATAGCATAAATTAAAGTGCAGCTGAAAGGGAGTGATTGTTGGTCACTGTGATCCCACCACAGCACACCGTCCACCACAACGAAATGTGCACTCTGCATTTGACCCATCAGTGAAAGAGCAGCGGGCAGCTGACATGGGCATTGCAAACTTAGGCGGCAAACTTCCGATCACGGAGCGAACTCTCTATGCGTTGCGCTACCAACTACACCCGTATAATTAGAGTTTGCCTATGTCAGAACTGGAGTAACTCCATGCAGTTAAAAAACATGCATATAAAGGTATCTCAAGACACAGTCAAACACCTGCTGTCCTTTTAGCATAAGTGAGTTCTTAAAAATTCATTCATTCCATGTATTATCATATTTGAATAAAGAAACTGAAGTCTTTCCATTTCAATCGATGTGCTGAGAGCTTTATACTGAACGTATTTTTATCTCCATATGTGACCCTCCACGGCAAAACCAGTCGCTTGTCGCAACGGAGGTTTCCAAGAAAAACGACCGTTTATGTTGCGTGGGGTAAAATTTGGGATTTTTTGTTTTTAGTGTTTTGAAACAGTGGAAGGTCTATACCTGTGAATAAATTTCGCTGAAAAACTTACCCTTTCCATCCTAAAAACGTGACTTTCTTGAGGTGAGGAATTCAATTCCAGTAGAATGTTAAAAGTTTCTGTTTTGACCGCTCTACTTCAATATTTACGGTAAATCCACTCGTTGACTAGCGTGAAGATATTTCTCCGGAATCCATCTTCGTCTCCCGAGTTCAGTTAACCTAACGCAGGTAGGCTATCCGTGTGGCTGTAAATGCAGCGTAGGCTACTGTAAATACAAACGTAGCCGCGACCGCACCAAGCGTCTGTGAGTGCTACGTCGATAGTCAACTTCAAAGGCAGATTTCTCCGTTTCTCACTTGGCATGACAGAAGAAACCCGACTCATTTGAATGTTGATATCTCAGTCATATGTCATCCGATTCATTCGATATAGGTATAACATAACTCAGTTTTGAAAATTTGCGACAAGTGACTGGTTTTTTCGTGGAGGGTCACATATTAGTTTCCTAAATCCCATCATAAGGCTAATTTATAAAGAAAAAAACAACATAACCCAGCGAACAGACATCCCCTGCTACACGACAATGTGTGGTCATTTCAGGAAAGGCCACTTTCCCCCTCCAATTCCACTTATGTTCACCTTCTGTAAACGAGTCAAGGAGGAGCTTCCCCTTAAACTATTAAATCTGTGATCATGTGCTTCCCCGCGGATCCCGGGACAGCTGCTTCACCTCTAGCGTGAAATTCAACACGACATTTCATTAACTCCCACACAACCCCGACAACAAAGAGCGGTATATGATGAACAAAAGCCACTCCAGTCCTACATGAGTTGGTGCTTCTTATGAACTATCGGCCCAGCAGACGACAGGAAATCTTTTCTTTACCAATTCTGGGCATGAACCAATTCAAAAGTTTTCCAACATCTTACTACTTTTACTTGACGACCACATTAACAATTTCATGCTTAATTGCCCTCGATTGCCCATGTAATTGGTTTTATACCTTTTTTTTTTTTTTTACTTCCAACATGTCCTATAGTTAAAACCATCTAAAGCCGATATGGCGAAGCTTAAACCAGCATCACCCTTCGACCCCCAAAATCCCCAATCACTAAATATTTATACCGTATTATGAAAAATTAATGCGATTCAGTGGCAGAGCAGTCAAAACACGAGCTGACTCTTTGTTCTCTTCCTCAGCGCCCAAAAAACTCACCACGTCTGACCTGATCTTGACGTATTGGTCATAATGGAATTTAGGACAAAGTTCACGCTTAAGAGCATCAAGGCGACAGTGGGATCTAACTCAGGGCTTTAACCCTTAACTAAATGAGCTGACGTCCCCGTTTAAGTCGGATGGCGTGAAGCGGTGCGTCAGGCTGAAAGGGTGGGGGACGCCTCCCTACCCTTCCCCTCCCCCAGGCTCAGCTGTGCTGTTTGCTGCTCGCCCGGCTTAGCGCCGGATCCGAGGCTATGGAAGACGGCCAATCGTGAGGTCTGCTCAGTCATGCAGGAGCGCTAATGTGGGCCACTCGCTCTCGTACGGGGGCGTCTCTGACGTTTTTTCATACTGAGAATGCTGGGTTCGCGCAGCATGTGGGTTAGTCTGGGCTTCGCATACCGTATGATCACCATCTTCGTGTTCGCAACTGTGATGTGACTGCAGCACAATAAAATGCGTAATTACTGTCGCATATGTGGTTATTATATTTACACATGACAGTAATTACTCCCTTTGTTACGTGTCGTATATACGGTTATTATATATGATTATTGCACCACGGCCAAATGTTCATCCCCGCCGGTCAGAGAAACGCCCATGATGTGTGGCGTTAAGTATGTAGCTAATGTCCCTGCTGAGTGTTATCTTCAAGGTCTGAAAAATATATTCACATCTTGACCACTTAATGCAATGGTTCCCAAACTCATTCTGCAAGGCCCCCGTTGTAGAGAACACTTTCAAGCAAATCTCCAATTCGCCAACATAAATCGGTGCAGGTGGTAGCGGTGGTAGGTGATAACGGTTAGGTTGGTCCTGTGATCAGAGAGTCGCCGGTTCGAATCTGGAGACGGCAAAGGTGCCACTGAAGTACTCATGAGCAAGCTACCGTCTCCAAGCACTGTTAAAACTGTCCACTGCTCCTTCCTTTACTGTGCTGTGTGTGACATTCACCCTCTATCTTACATTTCTCCTATGGAACAGCATTCATTGCTTTGAACTTGTGCTAGGAATCCTGTAAAAACATTTACATGTTAAAGAACAGTTACAAAGAAGGCAGCTTTATCTTAATCTAAAGTTCTGGACACTTTTATAACTAATTTGCTGTCCGGTACATCAGGGAATATTACCTGATGCCTTAGTGCCTTTCAATCACTCAGGTCTGTTTAATAATAATGCTTCATACGAGCGTCAGTTCCACCTGTATATCCCAAAACTATGCAGATGCAGTAAAAAGGCTACACATCAAATATGAACCTGGCTTCAGTCAGATAAACATCTTCCACTTGAGGTACCAGTGGAAAAATTAATAATTTGCCTTAACGCTGCTTTTCTCCATTTGTCCTCTAAACATCCCGGTTCAACAGGAAGACTTGCACGAGGAGGCAGATGTCACCATCGAACTGAAAACAGAAGGATATGCTTTGACACTTTATTGGTTTGGGTAATAAATCTGCAAAAACTGCAAATGCAAGTCCTTAAGTCCAAACACTGAACAGTGGTCAGTATTCAAAAGCAGGAGTCAAAAGGTTGCACGGGTCATACTGTTCGGTATCAAAAGGTCAGGAGGAACAAATGGAAGAACTAATCCTAAAGTGGAACGACCCTCATAAGAGAGCGAGACAGGGTCAGACCTCCAGACACAACTGCAAAAACTAAATTTATCTGCAAGTTATTTAATGAGCATTGCACGTTGTTTAAAACCCTTCCATGATATTCGCTCAGCGGTAAGTTTTATTTTCCTTTCACAGCTGACGGACTGTCAAAGTTTACCAGCCAAACCTATAAGCAGCTTTCCTGAGATCCTGAGCCAAGCAAAAACAGCTTTTATTGGCCCTATAAGCCTGTTATGTCATCAGCAGCATGACAAGCAATTAAGAAACAAGAAGAGAATCTGTGTTCATCTCTTCCTGTTTGCAGATAATGAACAGTCACAATAAGGCTGAGCTCATAAACAGGCGTTCGCTAGGGGACGAGCTGGAAGGATTTTGGCTGTTTCCCTCAAGGACTTTCTCAAATAAATCATTCGTATTTCTCAGTTTTACTCTTCAAGAGTCAGACTGGGATTCCAAATTATCATGAGAACATTATTAAGGGTCTTGGGTTTGTGACGCCACCTTCTTACCGCTGGGTTACATCACATTTTTCTAATTTTTTCTATTTTTCCTCCACCATGACAGCAAAACTGGATGCAGCTTATGAGAAACTACATAACACACAATGGTTAAGAATTGTCACCCCACAATGAGGAAAAGGTAGCAACTGATTTTATTGCTTGCGGCTAAATTAGAGGAGCTGCAGTTTTCTGTCTCAATAACCAACAAGAGATCAAACGCCTTGATCCAGAGGCAGTATAAAAACCCACAGACGAGCCTCTACGGGCGGGAAACACTGCAGGATGCTGGAATGAAGGAATAAAGCAAACGTACTGTGCAAACTATTTGGTATAGCAAAATGGCAGAGCATCCATTAACACATTGGACATATTTGGTGACTCTGTCTTGTAAATACGAAAAATATATACAGTATATCTTCTGAAGATAAATGGGCTGGAAAGGAACACCATGTACCTTTTAATCAATTGGCTTTTTACATATTTCATATGATGCATTTTATTTCCCATCAAACAATGAATACAATTTAAACACACATTAAAGACCACAGATCAACTGTAGATTAATGAAACAAACATTCAAAAATGTTATTTATATGAAAAAAGGTTAACTGAGAGGGATTAAGCCAACATTCCGCAGGCTGTATGCAACAGGAAAGTCTACAATTAGAGGCTACATGACCTGTGGAGCTCTAGATAAAGAGCTGAAAGCTGTTTTTAATCAAGTCAGGTTAGACTACAAAGGCCAAGTTCGCAGAATAAAAACAAAACCATTTCTTCAAAACAGACTGTAGTTTAAGAGTCTTTCAAAAGGCAGACACATGAACTCTTACAAACCAACATCAAGGTTTGGAATAATAATTAAAATTATTACTATGTTGATTTAGAGAGGACTGTGCCTTTTGAAATATTTACATTGAGATTTTAAGACATTTGGAAGTTGCACTTGATCTCTCCTGCCTCTGTGCAGTGAAGCGAGTTTACAAATTAACCCAAATCAAACATCCACGTACCACAGAAAACATGTGAACTAAAGCCTGGAAGCCATTTGTTTAAATTCCCGCATGTTAAAATAAGGCTCCCATCCTATGCATTAGAACTGTAACACACCAAATACTGAAATCATTTCAGAAAGACAGTGTTCAACTAAAGAAGAAAAATCCACCATTTCCCACCAAAACATTTCAATACAAAACGCTCCAAATGTGGGCGAATATGGACATGGGAAGCTTGATTTAGGAGGCCTTGCTAATTAAAGGTATTGTCAACAGGCCTGTGGGACTCCTGGCTCGTCTGCCGGCCATCTGTCGAAAAAAATCACAGCCAAAGGGGTTAAAGGGCCCGTCTACAGAGCTCTAGCCACGCTTAGGAGCACGTTTTATAGGAGGAAGACTTGCCAAGCCTTTGTTAGTCGCACAACACCTTCACATCAGCAATCTCAGGGATGACAATGTAGCTTGAGATAAAACAGACAGACTAATGCAGATTTATGTGCATCTGCCAGAGAAGCACAGCCAATAAAGGTATGTATTCAGACTCACAGGACATAACAGTGGAGCCACAGTGACAGATCAGATGCAATAAGTATGATCAGTAGATATCTGGTCTCATAAATCAGAACATTGAGAAGCATGAGACAAATCTTAGCTCTAAATTCAATTCATTGCATTGTGGTCTAATGGAAAGATACTAAGTTACAGACCAAAAGCACAGCAAATATCTTCTCCATGTTGTCCAGAGCTACCGCCATTGATTCCCTGAGGAAGGCCTTTCACCACAAATTACTTCAGGGAGACCGTTTCTTTTACATTTCTGAAGAGAATAAGAGGATCTGCAAAAATGCAGTAAATCTCACTGTATGTCTAAAATCAGATATAATTAAGCTATATGTGCCACTTTGCTTATTACATGTTACACTGTGATGTGAAATTATGTGCATATTTGAGAACATACTGTACATGCCTATAAGGGTTTCTCTACACATACACACACACACACACACAAATAGATGCATCTATGCGTATCACACCATATGCATACATTTACCCACACACAAAGTATACATAGGACATTATTTTAGTCCTATAACATATTGTACCACCGTAATATCTTCTGTATGAACATATAAACACACGAGGCTCAATAATACAGAGAAAAACAGGGAAGGAGAGGGAGAAATAAATAGACGGACAGAGAAAGAAAGAAACAATGAATCTTGTGTATACGTGCATGAGACTTAAATAATTTCACTGCATATTATGCATACCTGTTATACAAACATAAACAGTATGTATACCATACACCTAGTAGCTACAGCCATTAAACATACACTGTGTAATTATAACTCACATACATAAGATTAAAAAGGATTACAAGAAATGCCCAGAGAAATAGAGAATTAGGATAGCTGTATTGAATGTGGTACAATGTATTGATGAAGCACGGGACCTTATTCTCTGTGAGGATGACATGATGGATAATGACAGAGACAGAGAGAGAGAGAGAGAGAGAGAGAGACAGAGAGAGAGACAGAGAGAGAGACGGAGAGAGAGACGGAGAGAGAGACGGAGAGAGAGACGGAGAGAGAGAGAGACACGGAGAGAGAGAGAGACACAGAGAGAGAGAGAGACACACAGAGAGAGAGAGACACAGAGAGAGAGAGAGAGACACAGAGAGAGAGAGAGAGACAGAGACGGAGAGAGAGACAGAGAGAGAGAGAGAGACACGGAGAGAGACACAGAGAGAGAGACAGAGAGAGAGAGAGAGAGAGAGAGAGAGACGGGGAGAGAGAGAGAGAGAGAGACGGAGAGAGAGAGAGAGAGAGAGAAAGAGAGAGAGAGGGAGTGAGAGAGTGAGTGAGTGAGTGAGTGAGTGTGAGAGAGAGAGATACAGAGAGAGAGAGAGAGAGAGAGAGAGAGAGAGAGTGAGAGAGAGTAAGAGAGAGAGAGAGACACAGAGAGAGAGGAGAGAGAGACACAGAGAGAGAGAGAGCACACACACACACACAAGCGAACCGCGTCCTGCACTCACCTGCTGGTAAGACAGGTCTTCGGGGGCGGGAAATCGCTGCTCGTCTGCTCGAACGCAGGTTGAAGAAGATGCGGCAGGCAGTGGAGCAGAGTTGACCCTACGGAGAGTAATTCACCACGGCAGCCATGCTCTTCTATTCAGCCAAGGCGACACTGGAGGTCGGGGAGAAAAACAGCGAAGATTTTACGAGGTCAAATAAAGCTATAAAGCGGCGTGGGCTGTCGGCGTGCAACAACGACGGCGACGCAGAACTGCAACCGCGGCTCATTTTGTAGTCAAACCCGCATCGCCGCTTCTCGGTATCATGACGGACCGCCTACTGTAGATAAAAGAGTCATAATCACGTTTTTATCATCCTCTTTTGATAACGACAGGCTGAATGTTACGCTGTGGTCGACCGTCTCAGAAATAACACGCGCACAGCTCGACTGTCCTTTTTTTGTTGCGATGCCTTAGCCAGTTAGCCGGTTAGCTCCACCAATCCCCGTGCTAATAAAACGCCATTTGCGTCGACATGGCGTCAAACGGATATGGGTTTCACTTTGAGACGTCAGGGCAGTGCCGTTTCGTGCGCCGGTCCCAGTGACAAACTCTGTATTTGCTCGTTTTTTACCGGGCGAACCGCCAGGCTCCGTGAGGCGTTAGCTGCTCCAGTCCTGAACGTTGATCTTCCCGTTCACGTCAGTTCTCTCCTTTCCCGCCTCATGCCCCCCAAAAATCGACTTACTAAAATCGCCGTTAACGGTGGTAAACGTCAGGGCGAAAGCGTGTTCGAGGCGGTTTCCGTTTTTATCTGGCGACGAGCGCGGTGTTAATCCTTTATTCAGGGCGAGCAGCTCTGACTGCTGAAGCCCACACTGCAGAGTGCCCATGCAGCCGAAGCGCCCCCGAGTCCTGCGCGCTTTCCCGCCGCGCCGCCGCCTGTCTCCAGCAACATCCGCGGTGGAAAAACAGAACAGCAGCAGCCGGACTCAGCAATGACGTGCTGTGATTTGGAATGGGGAGTCACGAATAGTGCGGGCTGGCTCCATCGTGCGTGAATATGCTGAAAAATTATGAATAAATGGAAGCCACCTCAAAAGCGAATGAAGAGATTTTTAAAGGCTCGTTTCTTCATATTTTTGTAAAAGAGCCAGACTTATCTTATGTAGTTTTTACGAAGAGGGTTGATCATTGCTGAACATTAAATAAGTGAGATAAATAAAAAGAACCCATGAAATAAAAAGTGACGGAGTGGTTAATCGAATAAAACAGAAAAAAAAACAGCAGCAACAACAGCAATAACAATAACAATAACAATAATAATAATAATAATAATGGCAATAATAATAATAATAATAATAATTAGTTGAGGTGGCACAACGGTATGGGGTTCACCCAGTGATCAGAAGGTCGAAGGTTTGAATCCGGGGCTGGTAAAGTTACCACTGAGGTACTCATGAGCAAGGTACGTCCCAAGCACTGCTCCCCGGGCGCTTGTTAGCTGCCCACTGCTCCTTCACGGATGGGTTAAATGCAGAGGTCACATTTCGTTGTGTTGCACTGTGTGCTGTGCTGTGGTGTGTTCACAATGACAATCACTCACTTCTTCTTCTTCTTCTTCATTATTATTATTATTATTATTATTATTATTATTAATGGATTATGGTTGTATAAACTAACAAAATGCCACTTAGCTATCATTTTCAAATTGTGAAGCAAACAAAATGAAAAGCATCTAAATTAACTGCTTTGCCTCAAAATGACTAAGATGCAACCTTACTGCTTTTCTTTTGAGTAAATAGTGTGGGTGGTGGTGGTCTAGTGGTTAGGATGCTCACCTCTGGACCAAGAGGTCCAAGAGGTCTAAGAGCTCCTAACTCCAGCACTACCATCACTGGGTCCCTGAGCAAGACCCTTAACCCATGTTGCTCTCAGATAAACTCTTCTTGTAATTAGAAAATGAAAGGTGCTCTGAATAAGAGAGTGTGCTAAATGTCATAAATGTAAATATGTCAGGGATGAATATGAAAATGTGACAGGAGGAGTATCCCTTACGAACATTGTCTACTATGAATTGAAAGAACAAGAAGAGAACCACTTTATTAATAAATGTATGAATACATCAAATTCTCTTTGCTCGCATGCCCATTTTATCCCTACGGACACACACAAGCAGTAGATGAGAGCAAGTGAAAGAGAGATTCAAGATTCAAGATTCTTTATTTGTCACGTGCAAGTTATACAGGTACAACATGCAGTGAAATGTATCCTGATCCGCTCTTTTAACTGTGCAAGACAAGGGAAAGACAAAACAGACACAATACAACTTACAAACATAAGACTGACTTAAATAAGGAGGTTGGGGTAACAGGACGAAAAGTTTGGTTGGTGCTTCAGGAGCAGGTGATTTTGCTCTGAGACCAAACTGATACTCTGAAACTGACTGATGCTTCACCCAGCTGTACTGTCACCAGTTTCTGTATGACGTGACATCTAAAACCACAATTAACTGGTCACCAGATCTGGATTTTCCCAACTAATTTTGTCTAAATAACTTTGACAGAAAGTGAGATGATCATCAGTAAACGATTAGAGAACATAAAATTACAAATTGAAACCTTAAACAATGGAAAACCAAAACAGGTATACAACACTGCAAGGATAACATGCGATTCATTCAGTCTTTCAAACATGAAATATTCTTTTTATACTGCCTTTTAAGGAATTTAATGTTGTTATAAATGGATTCAGTTTAAGGGGTTCTGGGTATTTTCCAAATGCATTGTTATCTCAACAAGACACACAAGCCGTGGTTGGATCCTCATGTTCAAGCCTTAATTAGACTTAAAGGACAAATACAGTTTTCTTGAAACATGAAATCCCCTCTGGGGCAAATAGGGACTTTCAACAAGAAATAAAAAAAACAACAACGGTTAGGCATATTCTAAAAAAGACAGGGATGTGATTATAGAGAAGTAGGCTTTTGAGGAAGGAAAGCTAGCCACAACACCTACCATATAAACTTTAATGCAAAACAGGAACTGATCATGGAAAACTGAGTGGAGAAAAAATTAGAATTTTAGTGGAGTTTAAGAATTTAAACTGAATTATGGGTCAACATTCTCCAAAGTCTCCAAATTCTGCTCAAGTCTTTTCAAAGAGCAGAGTCTTGATATGACTTGGGAACAAAAAAGTAAATTGAAAATGCATTTGTTTTAATGCATTGCTGACAAAGTCTAAAATTGTCTAAATACAGCAGGTGATGCTGCACAGCATTATAAACTCAACATAAGAAAGATTGCTTTAGAGTTTCAGCCGGAGTATGGTAAACTGTGTGTAGGAACACACTTGCTTTAGGTCAATTTAATAGGCAGTATATAAAGTGCACTTGAACTGTTTGTATTCTATACATATTTACAACACTGAGCCAATGTTCTTATCCAGAGCCATCTACATTTAATAATTAAAGATACAGACTCTCTGAAACAAGGACATTACTCATATTGGTAGATCTTGATGTAGGATAGAGCCAGACTCCTACCCACAACCTCTTGGATCATAAGTGAGTATCCTGGTATGAGAACACCAGTCCAGGGTTATGAATAATATACCAATACCCAATGTGAAGCATTATCCACTTAATAATCTTGTTGTTTGCTCCAGCATTTTCTTAATTGCAATATATCCTATCTCCCTTTTGCTGCTTTTCTCTGTCATATTTTACTTGTAATTGTAAGACTGCACTGAACTTGCGTTCTTTTTCTGTTTTCTGTGGGAAATAACAATCTCATTGTAAAACACACTGTTCTTAATGATCTTATCGTCATTATCCACCTCATCATCATCATCATCATTATCAGTATCATCATCACCATTCTTCTTCTTCTGAACAGTTCATACTGTTCAAAACATGTTATTCTGAAGCTTTCAAATCCACATTAGTGCACCACAGTCTCTACTCCAAAAGCAGATGTAAAACTGTTCATCTGACAGGGAGTAAACATGTACCAATCCCACACAAAATGGGACTGAGGCGCACAATAAAGGCCTGCTTTTACTCCTAGGCCCAGTCCCATTACTTACAGTACCGTTGCACTCTCATGACTCTGGCGTGCATGCAGTTTCGTGTGTCTCATTTCTGCTCATGTGATGTCTAACACTGCTTTTGACTCCCACTATTGAGTCCTCAGTGGAATTGAGAAGGTAAGATTCAAGTCCATACCCTCTTGACCCAGAGACAACTATCTTACCCATCAGACCACTACCCCACATCAGGGACTAAACAGGTAAACCTCTTGGAACATTTCTGTTTACAACAGGTGTCCCATTTTGTACTCTAGTTTTCTATGCAGTGACAAGAAACTAGTAATAAAATGTAAGAATATGAGAATAATAAGATATTTTAAAAAAATGCCTCCTGAGTCAAGCATTTCTTATAACAATCTTTACAACCACATGGAAACCTCAATTTCTGTTGAACTGTTAATATCACATACTTTAGTACTTGTACTGAAGTAGCATTCTAGTGGGTAACAACTGTTTCTCTGGACTCATTTTCTTAGTGAGGAATCGTTTACTTAAGCATGGGTTTCGGGTACTCCTTAAATCTCCTTAAACATTATCTATATTGTAAATCAGGGTTTTTCAACGGGTTTTGTCCCAGGGACCACCATTCAGACAAAGCAGTATTCTGCAGCCCACTGTGTGTCGGTGTGTGTATTAGATATTTGTATTTAATTAATAAAGATCCCCATATCACCTGGAATTGTCATCTTGAAGTATAAATAAAATAATATTTAAAAAAAAAGTGCTTTCAGTAGTGAAACTGTTTTGCATGTCACAGACCACCTGCATTGACGTCGCGGACCACCAGGGGGCCTAGGACCACCTGTTGAAAACACCTGTTGCAAATAATGGGTCTGGGCAGTTGGTGGCGCTCGAGAGCACCTTTTAAAAAAGACATGATTACAAATGGGACACTGCCCTAAGCTTCGGCGTTCCTTGTCGTGAACGCGCACAGACTTTAAGTAAAAGTAATGGGACCTGGCCACCGTGCTCGAGCATCAAACCACGCCCACTCACAAAGTCCCCGCCCCCTTAGACCACGCCCATGTGGCACGGCTCCGCCCAAGGCTCAGCACCACGTTGCCAGGAAATTTTTCTCCGTTTCCCCAGGAAATCACATGGAGCTGCCGATGTCCTCACATGACAACCTGCGCTATGGAAGGGGAGATAAATGAAGGTAAGGCGTTCAAACTATTTCAACCGAATTTGCAACCGGCGGTGATTTAAAAACGACTTTAGCTGTTTGTTATGCTCCCCGACTAACGCGCGGTTGCTGCTTTTAGTTTGTTACAGCTGAGGATTTTTGACTGTTTTGCTTTGGCCAGATGGAATCCTCACAGCGTTTTGCTGTTTGCGCATGAGGGGAAAGATGAAAACTCTGAGGCAAAATTCGCCTAAATGGCGTGGAAACGCTATAAACGCGACGTCTTCGTCTGTTGAAATGAGTTTGTATTAAATGTGAGGATGGATAGATGACCGACGAGTGCACTGGTGTAAATTAATTTCTTTAAAAACAGAGAGGATTTTGTTATTTTTTTCCCCCGCTGGTTGTCATTCCGTAAGGATCCCAGTCGCCTATGCGTGTTGGCGCGTTTCCATAGTGATGCCCCGCGCTCCCCGCGTTCTCCCCAAATGCGAGAGAAGGAACAGAAGAGGAACGGCATGAAAAACCTGTTGCATAACCACAGGACAGGATGGACATTCTGGTACACATGTCAGAGGAGAGCTGTGGCGCTGGACATTGCATTGCTTTATTGTTTTTGTGCAGTTCTTGCGTGTAGGTCCTCACTGACCAATGTCCAACTTTACTCGGTTATTTTTTTATTTATATGCTAGTTAGTCAGGGGATGAAAATAGTTAATGATAACCATTCCCTTTCCTGGAATTTAAGTACATTTTAGAAGAATTCTTGCACCTTTATGAGTATTTTGTCAAATTTACTGTAAGTATGTATTACACTAAGTAACATTATTTTTAAATCACACTTTCCTACTGAGTAGCATACAAGCGGGCCTGACCTTTCAAGCCCAAATAACATCGTTCAGAGCAAATAAAACTAGCTAGTTGTGTGTGACTGTTTTAACCATGTTTACAATAATTAACTTGACTCATATAAAGCATCTAACACCACACCACATTCATCAGTGTCATCAGTTAGTCTCGGATACCAGCAACACAGAGTTAGCTAAAACTGTGGCATGCCAGAGTAAATAATTAATGTGCAAACAGTAGTCAGTAATCATTTAACCAAATTTACCTCACATTCACAACATGCTGAACAATTAATAGTGACTAGTTGCAGCGTTCCCCACTAGTGTAAGTAACAGCTATGAGGCAATGCACCGAGATAATGTAAGTATGTTTACAGAGGGAGCTCCGCTTTTATGTGAACACCTGCTTTTGATAATGCAACATTGAACATATAGATAAAAACAGATAAAAGTAACTAGTACTCCAAAATGTTTTGACAAAGTTGCTTGTTAACGCCAGTATTTTTATTTGTACTTGAATAATATTTTAGTAAAGTAACATTACTTCTACACATAGTACAGCTCTTTAAAATAATCTCCCAACCTGATATATGAATTTGGGGAAGAAAAGAGCTAAACAAACACTTACAAGCCACAGATTTGTAAAATGTGTGTCATGCATAACTCATGTAATCTGTGTAACTGTAATTTCTGTCTCCCTTCTTCAGGTTCAGTCCCACTTTATTACAGAGAGGTGCATCAGGCTATCAGCAGCAGGGCGGATGAGCGAGTGCAGATCGACGTGTTCCGCAGGCTGCTCAGCAGAGCCGACCTCCATGTCACGCTGCAGAATCAGGTAACTCCCAAAACCGTTCAGTGTGAGGGCCTTAAAACTGTTGCATCATCCAGTTCAAAGCTCCCATAATAAAATGTAGTAACGTCCCATAATAAAACATGGCATGTGGTTAAGACTACATAATCTGAAATGTATTCCTGATTTGCACAAAAATGTTGAATAAAAATGCATGACATTATATTATAGAAATTAAGCCCTTAAAGAAAAGCTGTAGTAACTCCCAGTATGACCTAAGTATGTAAGCAGTAATTTTGACTCTCTGCTTCAATAGTAAATGTGGACAAAATAGTCTTCTAAGACTCTTCATGAGTCTTGTGTTATGTGGTGGCTCATATTCGAGCTCCGTAGTGTTTATTGTGCAAAGCAACGTATCTTTTTTCTTGGTTCTAGATATCAGAGCATGTAGATACTGGTGATGGCTTCCTGAGTAAAGTTGCACTCTATAAAGCCCTGGCCCTGATCGCTCTCGCTCAACAAGGGAAACAACCCAGTCCCAAACTTCTAGAGAACTGCATACAAGGCGAGTAGACAACATGTTATTATCACTTTCGTGGAAATTCAACCGTCGTTTTAAAGACATTGACCCCAGTCACCAGCCATAAAGGAATTACTCCCTGTGTCATGTGCTGGTGCAGCTTCATGCAGATCATTTATGGCCAATCAGCATTCAAACCAGTTTTCATGCTGTATGTGTGTCTTACGAACTCTTGTATATATTCATAAGAAGAGCTTTTTGATCTGGTGTTGTATAATCACTCTCCTTCCTCTGCCCCCTCACTAACCCAGAGGAAGGAAAAAAACACCACATCAGCACTTTTCTGGGCCTCACTCTGTTCCCTTTCTCACCCTTTGGACCTCTGCGCGTCGACAGGATTCACACCGCGGGACGTTTTCGTTTAACACAAATTTGATATCACACGCCACTGCTGTGGATCACGGTTGCTTTGATTTGCGTGACTGTGGTCAGGGGAGATTTTGAGACTCTCTCATGCATTTTTTTCACAGACAGGCATTGTTCTGAGCGGCCTGACTCCCCTCCCCGCTCCACCTCAGCCACCTCAAGTTAAGGCTTTTGTTCGGAAACGGGATTATTTTAGTCCCTGCTGTTTTTACAGGTGCTGGCCGTAAGGCAGCTCCAGCTTGGCGGTGTTGTGAAGCCAGTGTGTCGTGTTACGTCCTGCAGCTTTCTTGGTTATGACATTCCGTCTTTTTTCAACCGTCATGCTGTGGGATGGGTCTGGTGGGCAGGATGGATTGGGCTTTGCATTCCCCAAATGCAGCCCCAGGATCTCTCATGTATAGCTTTCTTCTTTAAGGCGCCATGCGTTTAAAAAAGTTGTATGGAACACAGTGTTGAGGCATTTGTCCACCTTAAAATTTTCTGAACTCGAGTCTTAATAAAGAACTTGGCAAATAAAATGTACACCGGTTACCTCATGTGTAGTCAGTCAGCCAATATGCAGTTGATGGCCAAATTCCACTTCCACTAGAGCTGTGAGACTAGCAGTTGCTAAAACGTAATGAAAAAGCATTATATCGGATTAGCCTTATGCGTCTGAGTGATGTTAATTTGAAACCATGAGCTACAGATTACTGTCTCTGCCAAACTATTCCTTTAAACTTCCTAGGATGCCTGGCCAACCAGATGCTTGGGCGGAACTAAAGACACAGTCCCCATCTTGGCTGGACCTGTTTTAGGAAATTTCCCAAAGTCAACTTCCTCCCAATATGTGTGGCTGTCACATGGTTGGCACAGACTTTTAACCCCCAAAAAAACAAACAAAAATAAAACTAAAAACCAAGACCAGTTGCTAATCAAACCTTCTCACATGACTCTCAGCAACAGCATGACATGCTTTTCACTCAGCCGAGTGTGAGTGAACAGCGCCTTGTCAGCACGTCTGTCGTGTTCAGTTACGTGAGGAATGTGTGAAAGAGCATAGTGTGTGTGTATGTGTTTTTACAGAGTTCCCCAAGCCCATGCTGGGAGAGCCGAAGGAGCTTCAGGGCCTGAGGATGCAGCCGGCTCAGGAGAACCCACTGCACATGACTCTCAGCCTGACCGACCTGCTGGACAGGGACAGCGTAAAGGTGGATCTCATTCCAGAGAAGAAAGGGCTGTTCCTTAAACATGTGGAATATCAGGTCACCAGCGAGGTGAGGACTTGCCAAACAGGCCCCCTGGGTTAATATTTTAATGTAGAACAATCCACATATTAATCTCATATTATGGCATAACATTAAAATCATGCCTAATATTTAGAAGGTTTGCAGGTTTTGCACCATGAACAACAAACTCTGTGTTCTCACTCCTTTCTGTCAGAACCAGCATTAACATTTTCAACATTTTTGGGGCAGTTGGTAGCATAACGGTTAGGGCGTTCATCCCGTGAGCAGAAGGTTGCCAGTTTGAATCCCGAAGGTACCGCAGAGGTACACATGAGCAAAGAACGGTCCGCAAGCACTGCTCCCCGGGCACCAGCTGCCCACTGCTTCTTCACAAATGGGTCAAATGCAGAAGACACATTTGGTTGTCGTGCACTGTGTACGGTGCTGTAGTGTGTTCACAATTACAAATAACCTACGGTAGCTTTTCCCTTAGATTGAACAACGTGCGCCAGCCTTTGCTCCACTTTGTGCCTCAGCTGTACTTGGCCAAGTCAAGTAACTAAAACTGACCATAATATTGGGGGATCAAATCCAAGGAGAGCCCAAAAAGCCATATTTGGCCCATGAGCAAGCACCTTAACCCCAAGTTGATATAGTAAAACTGTTCCTGTAATTATGAAAAAGAATTCACTCTGAATAAGAGCTGCTAAATGCCCTAAATATATATACATGTAATATTCCCACAAGAGCTGCAGTTTTAGAGAGGCTCTGTCCCAGTCATTAAGCCATCGTCACAGTTTGGCCCTTGTCAAAGTCGCACAGATGATTACACTTGACCATTTTTATGCTTCCAACACATCAACTTGGAGGACACGATGTTCTAAAACACCCCACTCCCTGCCAGGTGCATTTCTAACATTGCGTAATCAGAGTTATTCACTTCATCTGTCGGTGGTCATAATGTTATAGCTGATTGGTGTACAACATGTTAGGCTACGTTCACACTGCCATGCTGAAGTGACTCAAATCGGATTTTTTGCCTTAATGTGACACAGATCTGATCTTTTCAGGGCTGTGTGGACACGCGAATCTGATCTTTTCAAATCGGATTTGTGTCACTTTCATATGTGGTACTAAATCCGATACGTATCCGATTCGCGGCTATGCGACCTGAATGTGAACGCTCAGATCGGAATTCATGTGGCGTTTTGCTTATACACATGCGCTGACATCATCAGCCTGCACCGGCAGCGTGGGAAGGTAAAAATGGAGGAGAGCTGCGATAACAGTCAGTGGAAGGATGAAGAAGTTGGGGATTTAATTGACTTTTTTTCCTCCTTTTTGACCTGCTCATGTACAGCTGATTCACTGTTTGCCGTCCCCCAGAGCAAAGTGCGATACATGCGTGAGCTACTAACGGCTCCATTTTTAATGCCATGAGTCGTCCCACAGATATGACCTTTTTTGTTGTTGGTGACGCAGTTGACCCGTGTAAAAACGTATCAATGTGCGCATGCGTGACGTTTCGGAGGACCGATGCGTTCACATTACAGTCAGATACAGGTCACTTGTAGTTGTGAATGTGAACTGTCAAGATAGACAAATCCGATCTGAGCAAAAAATCGGAATTGAACGATGTGGCTGGCAGTGTGAACGAAGCCTTATTATCACCAAGGTAAAGATTTGGAGATGCAGTCAGTTTGCAGGCTGGTGCTGCACATTTGTGTAAAACCCTGAGGAAGTGCATCAAGGCAAATGAATGACATTGGAAATGAACTAAGAGTTGCACCCGCACAGCTGCAAACCCCAGTACAAAACAAGCTCACACCAATCACTGAAAATGAGGGGGATTGAAGGTGTCATTTTTGCAGAGCACATGTTCGGCTTTTTGTTGTTTTCTCTCAGAATGCTGGTTAAGCTTAAAGCCATTTTGTGCAGTTTTGAGAAGATACGTCAAAAGCAATAATTGCTGTTTTACAGTAAAAACGTAAGATACATGGTGCATGCCACTTTAAATATTTCTACTAGGTGAGGTGTTACTTATTTGGTTCTGTTCGATAAGAAGTTGCAGTTTTTGTATGAATTACAAAGTTTATAATCCAGTGGAGTTTGGAAGCAAAATATCGTGGACGTCTGGAAGATTAAATAAAAAAAATCTTATTTACAAAACAGAAACAAGTTTGGGAACATTTGCCGTCCAGCTGGGGATAGATGAGTGTAGTTACAATGCAGACTGTCACGTCAGCTAAACTTCTCTAAACAGTCCCACTGTTGGAAATCACATTAAATTATGGATGGAATGTGTGGAATGTTCCTCTTTCCTTACTAGAGAAATGAGAAAAACTTCCAGGCATGGTACTGCTGCACATCACCTCTCAGCCGTATGAGCATCCAGGAGCTTTAAGGGGGAGGCAGCAAAGATCATTTCAAGACTGTTATAGATTTTTGAGAAGTGAACGATTATTCCTGAGATATGCACCAGCTGTCCCAGAGATAGTCGCTCCAGGACTGCTGGACTGGGTTTCTCTTTGTAAGGGGAACAGCAGCATATCAGCGCGCATGCCAGTCGCTGTTGCATTAATGAGAGACAGATAACAATCAGCAGCTGTCATGCAGGAAGACGTGAGGGAAGGAATCGAAGAAATAAGACTATTTATGTGGTAAAATGAGCTCTGACAGTTTAAATGTCCCTGTGAACCTTTGGAATAATTTGACCTTTAATACTGAATGTGTAATGTCTTTACAGACCATTTTTTAAATAATGGAACTTGTTTAAATTAATAAGAAAATAAAATATCGCTATAATAATTAGCAATATTGACGGCACGGTGGCGTGGTGGTTAGCACTGTTGCCTCACTGCAAGATGGTTCCGGGTCGGTCCTGGGGTCTTTCTATGTGGAATTTGCATGCTCTCCCGCCGTGTTGGCGTAAATTTTCTCCGGGGGCTCTGGTTTCCTCCCACAGCCCTAAAAGCATGCAATATAGGTTAATTGGCGACTCTAAATTGGAACTGTGAGTGTGTGCCCTGCGGTGTGTTGACGCCTGCCCAGGGTTGGTCCCCACCTTGCGCCCAGGATAGGCTCCGGTATGTCCACCCTCACCCTCCATGGCTGGGATTAAGCGGTTTGGAAAATGAATGAATGAAGGTTTTGTTTTGCTCAATTTTCCAATTTCTTAATAAGAATAAAAACCTGCAGTTTATGGGGTAAATGGAAAAGTGGTAAAACGCGAAGTGTGCAAAAACCTCAAAAAACCTATTTTGTTGTGTATCTTTGTTTCATTTTATTGTTGCACCTCATTGCTTATATTTGTGCATATGAAGATTTTTTGCTAATTCTCTTTCAGCGCTTCAGAATTTCAGTCTATCGGAGGTACAGCGACTTTGACGTCTTCCACGAGCTTTTGCTGCAGAGGTTTGCCTACAGGATGGTGCCAGCTTTGCCACCCAAAAGAGTGCTCAAAAGCGGTACGGCTCCACCGTGTCATATCACATGCTATAAAAGCACAGCAGGCTGATGGTATATCATTTGCACTGTCGATTATAGTGCTTTGCGGCCGTTCATGTTTGCCTGTGGTTTTATGCCCAGT
This sequence comes from Distichodus sexfasciatus, assembly GCA_032718565.1. Lineage (NCBI taxonomy): Eukaryota > Metazoa > Chordata > Actinopteri > Characiformes > Distichodontidae > Distichodus > Distichodus sexfasciatus. The sequence continues at coordinate 1,207,329 of JAVGVS010000040.1, forward strand.
TTTTTTTTTTTTTGGACAGCTCCCATACGGTCAGCCAGTGTTTACGCTTTTTTAGCATGAAACCAGCAGTGTTTTTCCCCTGTGTATTTGTGCATTTTATTGATTATTTAAGCGTTCTATTTTCTGCTCCTGCGTTCTCTGCAGTCCTGACCTCCATGCCGGAGCGAGAGTTCATCGAGGGACGGCGCCGCGGTTTGGGCAGGTTCCTCAATCTTGTGGCCAGGCATCCTTTTTTCTCGGAGGACGAGCTCGTGAAGACATTTCTCACATTCAATGGCTCGGTGTGACCTCCCTTTCTTCTTCCTACTGTTCAGTGATATGAGTCAGGAAGGGACTCTTAGAACAAACTTGTGTTTTTCATGTCCCTTTTCCAAACTTCAAATAGCAGATGTCTCTCATAGTGTGTAAACTAATTGATGACGATATGCTTACAGCTAGGCATTGGCCGGTATGAGGTTCTGACGATATGATAACCGTAAGCAAAAATATCACAATATTGCTAACCCTAACTCGAATCCATTTCCAATTTAGTCCAAATTATGCTGCTATAGATAATGTATTCCATAATCTAGTTGTTTAATGCAAAAGCACTGACTATCGCTGCTGCTACTATTAAGAATATAAAATAATTCTCCAATGTTGATATACACATACAGCATGTAATGGAATGTGGGAGAGAGCACGTGAGCGCATTTATACTTAACACACGCCGATAAACATTTCTTATGGAGAAAAAGTAAACATTTACCGCGGAAAAAAAACCTTTTCTCCGCATTCTCCGGAAGGGGGCGTGTTAATCCACGCTTCACACAACATGGGGGAGACCCTCACTTTCTATCTAAGACGTATGACGGAAATTTTGTGCGGTTTTCAAACGGTGGCTATATTAAACCGCGGTATACCAGTGTAGCGATAAACGGCCCATGCCTGCTTATTGTACAGCTTAAAGTTTGTTAAAAAATATCACGCAAGTACACGATGAGACAGCAACCAGCCAGGGGTGGGTTTCCCAACAGCATAGTTGCTATCGTATTGCTGACTATGTTAGTTACTAATGTGCACTATGTTAACATAGTTAGCAATTATGTTTTTGGGAAACGCACCCCAGGGTGAGCAGCGCGGGCGAGATGTGCTGCAGATAGCATCGTCTAATAAGATACTCTCTTAATGAAAATCTTTTAATTAAAACTTTGGGAAGGATTTTTTTTTCATATTTTGTTACTGATTAAGGTATAATGAGCATCTTTATTTACTCCATATGAAGAAGAAACACTGTATGGTTTATATCTTATTTTTGACCATGTTGTCCAGAATTCAGAATCTCAGCTAATGTGTCCACTCCTGTCCTTCTTTTAAAGGCACGTCCTTTTTATTAGATATGATTTTCCGTTTGATAATCCGTTTGATCTACTCTCACACTGACTCTGGTCCTTATGAAGAGATAGGAAAAAATACAGCAACAAACTCCAGCTTTTATAGCACGTGTAGAATCACCCTTAGAACCTTTATGGCCTGTGTCCACCAGATGCGTTTTTTCCACTCAGACCCTCACTTCCAGAGCACTTTCTCTCAGCCAGCGTTGTCGCTAAGTTACAAAATGCGCCATCGGGGACTTCCGCGTTCATTCTTATTTCAACGTTTTTCTGAGATCGCTAGTTTAGCCGGCGAGATGGAGGGAAATCGCGTCTTAGCATTAGTAGCAGTGCTTGAAATACATTTTTGAGACATTGGGTGCATGAAATCTTCTCCAGCTTCTGCAGATACGTCGCCGTTTTTAGTGAGTTCTTGACCGTAAAAGTCCCGCCCCTTCCTAACAAAACCATGTTTGGTGGACACAGGCCCTTACGGCAGACCGAGTAGCCGAATGTCCAGTCGCATGCGGTGCGCTAAAATACGAGCATTTATAAAAAGACTGTTTCCCTGCACGGTTTAGCAGATATAGAAGTGAATGCCCCCAAATTATAGCCTACTGTCTGCACTTTCACCCCACAGCCATGTCTGATTTCTAAACCATTTTGCTACAGTACAGAGCCAGATTATTCCAAGCACAGAAAAAGAAATGTCATGTTCAGTTCCCCAAGCACCACCCTCATATGTGCTGTGCAGTGTTTTAGCTGCTCTGATATATTTTTCATTTGTAAATGAGCGTAAAACTGTTTCATGAATGAACCTACAGTAAATGGTTTTGTATATTTTCCGACCCAGGATGTCCAGAGTAAGCTGCGTGACACTTTCAAGAAAACAGGCGACGAGTTCATGACATGCAGATACGCCACACACGCCAAGGTTTGAATCTGCCCGAAATACTCCACCCAAAACTGCTAATGTGACTAGCTAGGTGTATGAATCTGCACGTTGCACGGCTGCTTTTCATTGCCCGTCACATTCGTCACGTTTGGCTTGTACTTTAAGGTATCGTTCGCTGTGTTCGTTGCTGTACTTATTTTTTCCTCGTCCAACAGGAGTATCTCCCCACGGACATCCAGTCTTGCTTTTCCGCCAGCAGGGAGCTGATCAGAAACATCCACAACAGCTTCCAGAAGCTGCGGGACCGGGCGGAAAAAATGGCCGATCGCTCCAAGGAGAACGCAAATGACCTGATGATGTTCGGGAAGGAGCTCAGGTGAGTTCTTCAGCCGCAGATCTGCTAATCGTAGTCGGCCAAAGTGCTCAGTTTCTCGTGCACGGTCAAAACACGTAGAGCGTAGAGGCAGTATTTTAGGATAGTAGATGCTCTGCGTTGGATATTTAGATTCACTGCTAATCGAAACGTTTGATTTTCTACATTTGCATGTTACTCGCTTACTAAAAACACTAATACTAGATACAGTCAGTGGGGCTCATTCGCCCACCGTTCTTAAAAAGAAGTTTGTTTTCAAAACTATTTTAAAAACCCTTCTGATCACAGATTCGAATCCAAGTTACCACTGAGGTACTCATGAGTAAGGTACCGTCCCCAAGCACTGCTCCCGCGGCGCTGTCCATGTTAGCTGCCCACTGCTCCTTCACGGATGGGTTAAATGCAGAGATCACATTCCGTTGTGACTCACTGTAAACACACCACACAGTGAACCACAACCAATGTGCCTCTCTGCATTTGAACCCATCCGTGAAGGAGCAGTGTGCTTTTTGGGGGACAGTACCTTGCTCATGAGTACCTCAGTGGTACCTTTACCGGTCTGGTGACTTAAACCCTACAATCACAGGGGCAACTACTTTCATTCATGGCTGTGCAGACTAGTTGTTCAAGAATAAAAAATCTATAGAAAAAGTGGTCAAAACCTGTGGTGTGCAAAAACGTTGACAGTGTATATAATAAATAGTTAAAAAATCACTTCACTCACTTAAATATTAGCCAAATAATATATATTTTTCTATAATAAGGTATTTCTTAACGGGGGGTTTTGGGTGGTTTCGTGTAGTAAATGAAACACTTATGAGGTTTTGATTAGGGTTGCAGCGATCCAAGACGTGGATCAGGTATTGCTCTGAAAATGACTCAAATAGCTGGAGCGACAGCATGATACCACTGTTTTAATGTCCGATACGATACCGATATTTTAAATTGGGAAATCGGCTGTTACGATACAAATCTGATAGTCTTTTTTAAACAGAAAATAATGCTTTTAAAATTGGCATGACTCGTCCTCACAGAGAAATACACAACTTATTAATTAAAAAGTGGTATCGGATCAGTACTCGGGATCAGCCGATACCCAAATCCCAAGTATCGGCATCGGTATCGGAACTGAAAAAGTTGGATCAGTACCTCCCTAGTTTTGATGGTTTTACCTCCTTTATTATATGTTCTTCATTTCCTTGAGGAAATATCAGTAGTCCATAGGAAAAACAGTTTTAATGTATGAAGATAAGATATTTAATGTATGAAAAATAAAAGATTTTAAGAAGTCATCACTTAATTACACTGTCTGAGTAAAAAACATCCCAGAACAAATGTAAAAGAATACATCTTTGAGCACAGTTGTAAAGAACTCACAACTTTGTTTTAAAGAGTATGATAATAAATGCTGGCTTCCTGAGCAGGCAGTAACACAGATCTGTGTGAGACTTGGAGAGATTGCATCAGCAAATGCGTTTGTTCAGAGAAAAAAGAACACAGATGTGAAGGAAGCGTCGCCGTTGCACGGAAGGAATTCATAAATTATTTTAAGCTTTAGCCCCGAACGGTTTCATGCTTTATACTTTGAATTTCCCTAAAATATTACATTTATTTATCAAAACCCTTCACCAGCAGTGTGAAAAATGGAGATTTTACCCCACCTGCATCTAATACAGCTTTTCACAGAGAGGCTTATAGATGACAGTATTCTGTGCGATGATTCAGTTCAGTGCTGCTCATTTGTTTTTTTTCTCCATAATGCAACAGCGCCCTGGGGTCAGACACGACCCCTGTACCCGTGCTGGACTCCTCCAGGGGAATTTGGGGAGATTTGAGACATTCCCTTCGTGGCCTGTCGACCGAATTCTCCCTCCTGGCAGACCGAGCCACCCAGCAGGTATGGTATCGGCTCATTCACACAAAGCAGAACTCGCCCCAACCGTGTACCGATCACGAGGTCCGCTCCGGAAGCCAAGCTCACTGTGGTTTGTGTTGCAGGGGAAGAGAGAGGAGGATGACGTGGTAGAGAAACTCAATCTCTTCTTGGATCTGCTGCAGGCCTACAGGGTGAGTGGGTTTCACGTCTTCTTCCATCCATTCACAAATGAAAGAAGTGTGTATGTCTGATCTGAGCTGATACACACACTTTGATGAACATATATACGGTTGGGGAAGCTACTTTAAGATACCGTTTATTTTGTAGGCATATTGGTTTGAAAAATGAGCAGCACCAAATCTAAATTGAAAAGCTCCAAGCTACTTGCGATTAAAAGACACAGACACAGACACAGATTTTTGGGGTGGTGGTGGTCTAGTGGTCAGGATGCCCGCTTCTGGATCAAGTGGTTGTGGGTTCGAATCCTACCTCTGGCACAACCCCAGGTTGCTCTCTGAAAATGGACATTGCTGTGGATAAGAGCGCACATGTAAGCGTTGCTCCCGTCTTTGCCAAGGTGGCTCTCATCCTCTGACTCCATCTCACAGTCGCCAAGAGTGTGCAACGTTCATAAGCGTATCCACATATTTATTTTCTTTAGTAACTATGGAGCATTTTACTTTTACAGTGCAGTCGTTAGCGTAACGGTAAGGGAGTTGGCCGTGATCTGGAGGTTGCCGGTTTGCATCCCGGACTGGTAAAGGTATCACTGAGATGCTCATGAGCAAGGCACCGTCCCCAAGCACTGCTCCCCAGGTCAGCTGCCCACTGCTCCATCACGCATGGGATTTTGTTGTGGTGCACTGTGTGCTGCGATTTGCTGTGTTTAAAGTAGGGGTCCACGATTCAGAACATCTCACCATTCGATTTGGATTCTTGGGCTCCTAATTTGATTCCGTAATTTCCAGATTGCTATTTCCGTTACGTTTCTCATTTGCCTGCGGCAGATCAACAAATAAAATCACACTGAATCAAATGTGACCCTCCGCGGCAAAACCAGTCGCTTGTCGTAAATTTTCAAAATTGAGTTATTATGCGTCCATGAAAGGGCATAAATCAACCTTCAAAACGATACCTATATAAAAATGAATCGGACGACATATGACTGAGATACCAACATTCAAAGGAGTCGGGTTTCTCCTGTCACGCCAAGTGAGAAACGGAGAAATCTGCCTTTGAAGTTGACTATCGACGTAGCACTCACAGACGCTTGGTGCGGTCGCGGCTACGTTTGTATTTACGGTAGCCTACGCTGCATTCACAGCCACACGGATAGCCTACCTGCGTTAGGTTAACTGAACTCGGGAGACGGAGATGGATTCCGGAGAAATATCTTCACGCTAGTCAACCAGTGGATTTACCGTAAATATTGAAGTAGAGCGGTCAAAACAGAAACTTTTAACATTCTGCTGGAATTGAATTCCTCACCTCAAGAAAGTCACGTTTTTAGGATGGAAAGGGTACGTTTTTCAGCGAAATTTATTCACAACAGTACAGTATAGACCTTCCACTGTTTCAAAACACTAAAAACAAAAAATCCAAAATTTTACCCCACGCAACATAAACGGTGGTTTTTCTCGGAAACCCCCGTTGCGACAAGCGACTGGTTTTGCCGTGGAGGGTCACAAATGTAGTTTACTTAATGTAATGCATAAGTACACATGCTGACTGCGTTTCCTCCAAGCTCACAAGAAGGAGGTCTATCTGGACAGATTTCCACATTGCGTCATCTGTAGGACTGGTGGGCTGAACTCGTGCCAGGGAAAAAGTAAACTAGTGCCGTTACGTTAGCTGAAAAATATGACACTCTTTTTGGAATGCAAGAATCGATTTTGAATCGACGGTGAAAGAATTATGATTCGATTCATTTTTTTTTTCACAACCCCAGTTTACACTGACAAATAATCACTCAAAAAATATTTGCTCTAGACTGCATTAAAAACACAACAAAGTTTGACTCGGTGAAAGCACAAAATGAAATGAGGGGTGTCTCAAAACTTTTGCACAGTACTGTAGGTAAGCCGCTTATGTCGCGCACACTGGTGTGGTAAAGTGAGCGTGTGTGTGTGTGTGTGTCTAGTCTAGTGGGTAGGATACTCGCCTCTCGACCATAGATTCAAAACCTACCTCCAGCACTACAACCATTAGAACCTCCAGAAAGGCTGGGAGACTCTGGATTAGAGCGTCAGCTAAATATCATAAATATTTGTGTTGATGTGTGTGTGTGTGCTGTGCAGGATCTGTGTGAGCGTCACGAGAAGGGCGTCCTGCACGAACACCAGAAGGCCCTGCAGAAGTACAGCAGCATGAAGAAGCAAATGATGAGTGCCACCGTGCAGACCAAAGAGCAGGTGTCTGTGGAGCAGCTGGAGTCCCGCATCGTGCAGGTCTGTACACACACACACACACACACACACATATGTACCAATCAAGATGTCAAGAGCCTTAGTTTCTAGTTCACTCCACTAGCATCTTTAAGTGTCATTTAAGCATCGTTCTTTCAAGATCTGACCTCGCAAAAATGTGCTGCGATCTTCCAAACGGCTGTCTGGTTAAACCCGTTTAACTCGCTCCTCGCGCTGCTGTCTTTGTCACTTTGCCGAGCAGAAACGCGGGCGAGCGGGCGGCAATCCATCCCCGTGCCCATGCCGTGACCTCGCCGTGTGTGTGTGTGTGTGTTTGCCCCGTGCAGCAGGAGAACGCCATCCAGACCATGGAGCTGCGCAATTACTTCTCGCTGTTCTGCTTGCACCAGGAGAGTCAGCTCGTCTTCAGCTACCTCCCCATCACCTCCCTCATCCTCGGGGCCTTCGTCAACTCCCAAGTGCAGGGCCACACTGAGGTGAGAAGCGTCATTACAGCTCAAACAGGAAAGGAATTAAAATAAAAACTGGAACCCACTCAACAACCATTCTTTTAAAAGAAGTTCATCACACACCAAGTGTTGTTAAGAAGAAATTAGTTCTTCAACCACTTTTCACGGAGATTCTGACGCTGCTTTCACTAGTTATGTTTTGGGTTATGAGTTATGGCTGTTTTGGGAAAAGGGAAGTTAATGGTGGGATTTTTTTTTGCCTTAAAACATGGGGAAGTGGATAGAAAAGGAATAAATATAAAGTAAGAATTGGCCCTGATTCACCAAACTTGGTTCCTAAAACCCAACTACGCAATTTTTCAGAGAATTTCTGACGTTCACCAATGTTTTCACCAGTTATGTGGTTTGGCTTTGGAAGAAGGAAGTTAATGGCGTTAGGGAGAAAATAGGAAAGGAATTATTATAAAATAGCAGAAATTAGGCGTCATTCACCAGCTGCTTTTAAAAGAAGAAATTTAAATGCACAGACTTTGTACAGAGATTCTGACATTCACCAATGTTTTTTTAGTTGCCATTTGAAGTTGGCACATCTCAGTACGCTGAAGGACCCTCTTATGCAAATATCTTTGGACGCACGTGTGTGTAAAAGTTTATGTTATTGGGGTTTCTTCAATTCTACTGTTATATACCATTTTTTCATTTTCATTTAATTTTCTGAACCGCTTAATCCCTATCGGGGTCGCGGGGACCGGAGCCCGTCCCAGTACTACAGGCGTGAGGCGGGGACCAACCCTGGGTGGGCACCAATACAGCGCAGCGCACACACTCTCACACCTTACGGGGCCAATTTAGAGTCACATATTAACCTACACATTTTCTACACATTTCACATTCCAATTTTGGGTGTGTGTACATGCCGCGGCGTTCTCATGCACGTTTTTGGGATTTGCGGGGACATTGCAGGGACAGTGGATCCATCATTATTTTTGTGGAACGTACTTGTCAAGTTTAAGAACACGTCTCAAGTCTGACAGACTTTTATAAGGGAAAAAGAAAATGGGGGCAAATGCTCTGGGTGGTGCGGTGGCGCTATAGGTTGATTGGTGACTCTAAATTGCCCCTCTTGGTGTGAGTGTGAGCCCTGCAGTGTATTGGTGCCGGACTCACGGCGAAAGCCCCGGGATAGGCTCCGTCCCTCGTGACCCCGATTGGGATTAAGCGGTTCACGTAATGAATGAATAAATGAATGAGGTGAAAGCTCTTATTTTTGGATCAGGGTGGATAAATACACGCTTCACATTTCAACAGTCACAGACCTTTTTATAGCAACTCTCGTGATCTGCAAAAAAAATTGGCTCGCAAGAAGACGTTCATGTGAAAAATCACATGACCAGTAATTCCAGCTCTACAGTAGACTGACTGGTGAGTCCTACCTGCTGTTTGATGTTGAATCACACACACAGACGAGGATGACATTTCTGCGCTCATTTCATTCCCACGCACAAGAATTCTCTCTTTCGCTTTGCTGCTTTGACATCACCGAATTGCAGAACCTGCGTCCACTCATTATACAGTGCCTGCGTTAACGCTCAGCGTTAATTTTGCCTGATCAAAAACAGTTACAACCCGGTAGAAACGATCAAATATTTTTCCTTGAGAATGTAATATCTTTTTGGCCAGGATTTTGATACGATTTCACACGGCATGCGTTAACAAACATCGGGACACAATGTGCTCATGTCCATCGCTACATGGTCAGATCATGTCATGTGCTGAACGTTTTTATGCGTTTGTGACTGTCAGAAGGTTCTCTTCCTTACACAAATGCTGAGAGCGCAGACAAGTCGGGTAATAATGCTGAGCTGACATCTGGACATGTCAAATTAATGTGGGGAAGAAAAAAATAAAGCTCATCTTCATTTATTTATTACGTATCGAAATAAATGTCTGTGTGATTTTGGGGTGTAATTAGATGATGAAGTAGAATAGCTATTGTTTCACATGCTTTATGCTTATTTCGTGTCACAAAATACACTTTACAAAAGTTGTTTTGTATTTTGGATGAGGGTTTGATGGTGCTGGTGATGGTCTAGTGCAGGGGTCCCCAACCCCCGGTCCGTGGATCATTTGGTACTGGGCCGCAAAAAAATATTGTGTGGTTAAAATTATAGTTATTTTTCTTTAATTAGTCATCCGGATCTTATTTTGAAAAATGTTTCCGCCCCTCGCCTCACTACCGCACTTGAATCTGGTGTGCAATTTCACGGATCAGCGATAGAAGCTAACCATTGAAAAAAATGAGCTTTTTTCGGGAAGGAACGAGCAAACGATGAGACGGCAGAAGGGTCACAGACTGCCAGCAAAAAGAAAGCTCCACTTAAAAGAAAATACGAAGATTCCTGGGTTCATCGCAGCAGGTGATACACAAGCTCCACTCCCGCTATGCATCATTTGCGGTGAAACCCTCAAAACTGCTTGGCCACATTGAGACAAAACAGCCTGCGTTAAAAGACAAGCCCTTGGAATTTTTTGAAAGAAAAAAAAAACATGGACACGAAGGACAAAAACAGGTATTGATGGCCACCACTTCACCAATTCTGCATCATTCTTAGTTGCGGTCATTGCTAAAGCTAAGAAGCCCTGTACTATCGGGGAAGAATCGATTCTGCCTGCTACTAAGGACATTTGCAGTGAACCTTTTGGAGAGGCTGCGGCGAAAAAGGTAGCAAATGTCCCCAAGCTTTTCGTTATTGGAGCCCCTGCGCCTCTACCGGTCCGCGGAAATATTTTCATGCATGAAACCGGTCACTGGTAGAAAAAAGGCTGGGGACCGCTGGTCTAGTGGATACGATCCTCGTCTCTGGACTAAGAGGTTGTGGGTTTGAATCCTACCTCCAGCATTACCATCATTGGGTCACTGGCAAAGACACTTAACTCTCTTAAATTAGGAAAAGCGACGTTGGATATGAGTGTTTACAAAATGCTTTACAGTGTGAATCTGAAATGATTGCAGGTCACGTCGGGAGAAAGGTAGCGGTCGGGTGAAATGAGGCTTTGTGAAACACTGACACGTTCTAAGCAAACCAATTTAGAATGTTCCAAACAGTTTCTAAACATTGCAACAGCTGTCTCCATGGTGACCCCTGCTGCCCACTTTATCTCGATAACACTGAGGCCCCGAGACTCAGCAGTAGCCAAAATAAAACCAGCCTACTGTAGATAAAATAAATCTTCGATAAAGCGTTGTGCCATTTTTGACTGTCTTTCTCGTCCTTGTAGATGGGAGCGGTGTGGAACAACCTCCACTCCAAACTCAGCGGCCTTTTCTCTCACAGTAACGGCCTGCAGTCTCCTCCTCTCTCTCCAAAGTGAGCAGCTTTCCGCAGTGCCAGAAGCTCTTCAGCCAATTTCCTTTCTTTTTATGTCCAGGAAACACTACCGAGCATTTCATCCAGAGAGTAACTGAACGCTTCTTTCTCTCTCTCTCTCTCTCTGTGTGTGTTTGAGGTGTCGCATGCACACACGTGAACGCTTCCTCTTAAATATGATTTCAAACTAAAAACAAGCACATGGAGTAAAGGCGTGGAGAGACTTGTTTATATGCTAAAAATGTCTTTAAAAAGCTAAGGATGCTGAGCAAATGTCATTTTATATAATAATCCGCCAAATCCTCTTTATATTATACAGCATCAGATGACAAATCTGTAATATATTTGGTTTTAGAGGTGCAGTTTACCAAAAAATACTGTATAACGACGAGACTTTCAGGTTAAAAACGGAGAACGGCAATGTTGCACAAAAATGACTCTACAGAGTCTCATCCGTAAGACTTTTGAAAAGCTACTGGCAAATGATAAGCTTTTTACTACTTTTCCTGATCCTTACTTTATGAAACTGGTGCAGCCTATAATGTTTCACAAATATTTGTGCAGATTTCTATAGCAAATAAAGTTCTCTACTCTTTTGAAGGGATTTTTTAAAAAGTGCAAAAATTGTTTTTCCACCTGCCGTCTTTGTTACTGGTTCTCCTGACGCATGTCAAACTGTGAAGTGTTTATATTTGCTTATTTTGAGCCCAAAGCTGGAGTTTAGAGTTCAGCAAAGGCCTCTACGCTTTCGAAGGAACCGTCTTACCAAAGAACTAATCTTACATTTTGTCAAATCGTGAAGCCACACAAAAATTCCTCAGATCAGGAGTGATTAGGCCAGAGCTTTGAGCTTTGAAGGCAAATCAGACTAAAACAGTCCTGTGTTAAATGTTGTAAATTTATTTACTGACGTTGTACTTGACGATCTTACACATTTTACTAACGCAACAGTTTCTAAAAGAGATTTCTTTGTAAACTTGTCTGTATCGAACGCACACTGATGTAATATAACCTGCACCCTACCCATAGTCCTAATTGTTGATTTTTCCCACAAATTTGCATTAACAGATCTGGTATTTCACAGATTTAGCATCTTTACTGTTAACACTTTATATTTAAAATATTTTTAAAGTGACTACTTTTTTGCATTCACAATGCTTTCATTTGCTGGATGAATTTCAAGCTGCGTAGTTTGCCATCTGCTGGCATTAAGTGCACATTACAAGTGATATCTTGTAGGGTGTGAGACGTGGGAGCCAGTGAGACGGGTGTATCCCAGGCTGCCGCTCTGCTTACGTTTTCTTTATTATATTCATGTTTTCTAATAAAAAATAAAGCAATGACGTATTAAATGGAGCCGTCAGTGTGTTGCTGGGCTCGAATTATGGCCATTTTTAATGCTCATTCACTGTAATTCTCTCTTTCCACATGTTGCAACCCAAAGAGTCCAGATCTCTTAAAACACTCAGAATGTTTCCTGTATGAAGTGAGATGAAGCTTTTGCAGATCAGACTTGTTCCTTAACGTCCTAAAGATGCTGGATTAGATGGATTATTTGGATAGCAGGTAGCCACTTCAAACTTTAATCTGATATCGGACCTGTTGTTTTGGCAACTTTTTTTGGTTCATAGCAAAACAGATGTCACTGATCTCTAGCATCGACCTGGCATTCAAATTCCTTGATTTCAAACAAATCAGACATGTGTGACATGAGAAAAAAAAAACAAGATGAATCTGAAGTCATTCCAACTCACTAATTCTTACAAAGCTAAATGATCTTCTTCTATGGTCCTGCTCCCAGGTAGTTTGGGACAACTTCTAGTGTTCAGGACTTAAAAGGTCTAATTTGTTTTGTCTGTAGACAGAAAAGGCTGGTGGTCGTAATGTTTGGCCTCATCTATGTATGTGTGCCCTGTTGCAGCCCCAGACAAAAGCTGACGGTGTGCACACAATTCCACAGCTGATAGTGAACAAGTCACTTCCTCTCTGATTTTGATAGTCACCAGATCTGATCTAAAGTTCCTGCACTTCGTCCAGTTTCTGTTCCAAAATCAAATCATGGCCCTGGAACTTGAAGTAGCCCAGAAACTTTCTCCTCTGAAGCATCAGCGGGAACCACTGCACGTCGTCGGCCCACATCTGACTGAAGGGGATTTTGTCGACGTCGAACCACTGAGGTCTCATTTCTAAATGAGGAACAAATCTGTATCATGTTCAAGTTCTAACGGTCTGGTGTGCGTTAGAAGCTTTATTATTGTGTTCTGCGTACCGTCTGATTCGGTGGGCTCTCCAGAGTAATCGTCAGCTCGGAATATGTGGACATCCATCAGCTCTGTTTCTCCAACAAATTCGAATGTGATGTTTCCAATCTTCTGGAGTGTTTCCACTGTAAGGCCACTTTCCTCCAACAGCTCCCTGTAAAGCACAAGACAGAAGAGGGTCCAGATGTCTGACCGCTTGAACTGGGGAGTTCTAAGAAGTAGAGAAGGAGGATTTCTGCAGCATTGGCACGGTCAGGGCTCTCAGGATAGGCCCTGGGCAGGTGGTGGGGAGATTAAGGACTGATAAATGTACACATTAAAATATTAAAGCGGCTGTTATTACACTACTTTAAAATTATTTGAATGCAATTTCATAATTCTATTAAACTACTTTAAATTACGTTCAACATCCTGAGTAATTTCACATGATCGTTTTACTAGGCATGTGTGTAGAATTTATTTAACAGTCAGTTCAGGGACAAAATGATACCAGGAAAGGTGACAAGTACATTTTAAAATCAAATAAATAGGCAAAGAATCTACTGCATAATGCTTGCCATTCATCTACAGCAGTAAATTAAGCACAATTTTTATCTAGATTTAGTACAATTAAGCAGACATTTGTGCAAAATACTACTAATATTAAATTACTAAAAATGATATTTTTTAAATTTACTTACGTATATATGTATATATATATATATTTCTGTTTATTTTCATTATATAATATAATTATTATTATTGTCGTTGTTGTTATTATTATTCTCATTATTTGTTTTTGTTTTTCTGTTGCTGTCCCTGTTGATGTTGGCGTTTTGTTAACTCCTTCCGCTTTGTCCTTCGTCTTCTATCTCTTTGTCCTTCTTCATGCTTCTTTTTCTCTTGTTTGTTTGTTTTTGTTTTATTTGCTTGTTTGGATGTCTGTAATTTCAGTCAGTCCCCTGTTTTCTAAAAGATACGTGAGAGCTTGTATAGTTTAAATTTACTCAATGAAATTTGTAATTAAAAATAAAGTTGTCCTCTGAAGAGGGGTGAAAAGTGGTTTAAAAAAATACTAAAAATGAATATATTCTTTTTTATTATTTAATTATTATTATTTAGTTGTAGTAGGAGGATTCTACCCAATGTCTTTTATAATCATTAACAGTAAGAATAAGGGTCTGACTAATACTGATGCTGGTACATAGAGGATTTAAGATACAGATAAAGGCATATCAACTGGCATTTGGTTTTTGTTCCTAAAACACATTATATAAAAAATATACATAAGAATTTCCAAAATTCTAGTAGCTATAGTCCTCAAAAGAGACAATCACATTATTAATCACAAATGTTTTATAAACACAACAAAGTACAAAATTATGTCTGTACAATACTCTGTTCAAAACAGACAGTTGGTAGTGTCTGGATCGAGGCTACCGTTCAAGTCCAGTAATGTTACCACTGAGGTCCTTGTGAGCAAGGTACCGTCTCGAGGCACTGCTCCATAGGTGCAGCCAAAAAACACCCTGCCCATCGCCCAATGCAGAGGTCACATTTCACTGTGATGCACTGTGTGGTGTGTTCACACTGACAAATGATCACTTAAAGTGACTTGAAGACGCACACACAAAAACTTAGTGGATTTGCAGTGCCATCTAGGACAGACTACGTAAATGCGAAAGCACTGCTCAATGCTCCATCTGCTTCTTATTTTATTATCCGCGCCGGATATTACCAGCTCATATATGAATCTAATAAAACCAGTACACGTAGAAAAACAGAAGTCATTCTCGATGACATTTAACGCGTGATCTCACCGTCGGGCTGCTTGCTCAATGCTCTCTCCGGTCTGGCATCTTCTTGCCTCCGAAACCGTTCCATTTGCCCGCCCGAAGCCTCTTCTTCATGCCCAGTAAAACGCGTCCGCTCCACCACTGCTACCTCAGCGTCAGCAGCCTCGTAAACATTTTTCTGTTTTAAATTAAATCACACATCACCAGGCGTACTTCCTAGGATTAATATGAATATTGCACAATGAGCACGCACGTTCCTGCCGGGAGACTTTGTGGCCGGGAAAAATTTATGGCACTGTTTCCGGGAAACCAATATTCAGCAAAAATAGTCAATAAATAGTTTATTTTGTGAAAATAAAATTAGGAGATAACTCGCTTACTTATATATAGCTACGAGACAAAGCAATTAAAAACAACAACAACAACAAATAAAAAAATCTAATTTGGAAATGTTGCCTCGGTCAATCATTTCCTTAACATTATTGTGTTAACAGAACATTCTTGTTTATTTGTACAACAACCAGACAGAGAATTCACGCTTACTTGTTCCACGACCAGATAGAGAACTAATGCGAAAAATGCTTTAAATATTTAATTAAAAATTAGTTTATAACAATGAATGCGACGGAGTTCTGTTTATTCCCGCGTGCCTTCTCTTTCTGTCACGTGGAGACATCCAGAGGAAGCTGCAAATCTACAAAAACATGAGATCAAGGTCTAACTCGTATTGCACGTTACAGTAACTCGCACACACTTCTTAACTGTCTACGGGAAAGTACCGGATGTTTGTCTTTTGCCGTGTTACATTAAAATGCGTCCAACCAGAGCTACCTGACGAATTCACATTTGGATGTACCTCAACGACAAACTTAATCTAAACCAGAACAGGAAATAAATAAATATATACACAACATGCAGATCGACTTGTAGCTTGTGTTATACATAACTGTAATTCCCAAGTTCTACTTACAGATTGGGTGTCCGGTGGTGCCATAAATAAACGCTTTCCGACTGATGTGCTGAAGAAGTCCCCACCCCACCAAGAAGTCACATCAAAAAGAAAGTCAATGACAAACTCACTTCAAACAGATGAGGATTCTAGCACCCTGACGTTTTCGATATTATTTAAATGCCGTATATATGCTTTTAAATTTTCAACATGTATTTTATTCGCTCAGGCGAACTTCATTTGCCTCGGTTAAATGCTCAGATGTAGTTTCTTGCTACGGTTTTCAAGAGGTGGAAGTGACTGATTAACTACTGATGCTACTGTGATCAAGTAGTATTTTCAGTTACTTGTACTTTTACAATTTAAATTAATATTTAAAGTTTGATCTGGCATTTCTGTAGCCTGTGTTCTGCGATTCTAGTCGCCACAGTAATCGTCAGTAAGATAATTTAAACCTGACTGAAATAAATGTACTATATACTATTTTATAAATTAATAAATAAACAATTAGCGTTGGATTGGAGAAAAACGACGCGAATACGAATAATAAAACGGCTGTTGTACGTTTTGGGAGAAGAGTGCTTTTACCTAAGTACTGTTTAGCACAGTATCAGGAACGTAATTATGATTTCAGCAATGTAACAGCAGCTAACCTTAGTATGCTATTTATGATTTTCCACACCTGGTTTTCATGCTGCACTGCGCCGTCGGCGATGTGATAGAGTGTATTTCTGCATAAAGCCCGTATTCACGGTTCGGCCGCGGTGTTGAAAGGGAAGACCGGGGCCGAGCAGCGGTGGCTCGCGCGCCAGCTGGCGGACCCGTTCAGATGGCGCGCTCCCCGAAACTACCGCTGTCGGAGCGCGCCTGCTGATCCAGATGGACGACAAGGCCATTGAGGCTGGACTCGCTGTGCTGGACTGCGGAGCTGGGTGCCCGAGCCTGGAGCCATGGGCTGCAGAGGGTCAACGCCAACAGAGAAAGCTGGGGCATAAATTACAGCAGTTTCACCAAGAAAACCTCTTGTTCATTCTTGTAAACTGAGACTTAAAACCTAAACTTCAACCGCTTATCAGAGTACAGAGAGGAGAATTTCATTGATGCGTTTTGTCATGTTTGGGCCATTAGTACATATATGTCTTAATAATCAGCCGTACACAACCGGGTCAAGTCCCACCAAAATCTACCAGATCGGACATATGACTTATGTCCAGATCACTAATGTTTTAATTTCTTGCTCGAGTACTTATCCAAAACCCACCAGCAGCCCCGGTGTTTGTTCCGCTGTGACACTTGACTCACTAATGACATGGTGATGTGCTGCTGGCTTGAATCAGCCTGTTAATTTGTAATCAATTTATATTCATTTGATCTTCAGAATTAGGCCCGCCCGACTACTCAGCATTCAGCAGCTGATCACTTATACCAAGCAGAACATCACTATAAATAATTTGTGACCTCCTCGCCATATGCAGATAGTGTGTTTTAATAAGACCTTGCTTGCAGTAATGGGATTAAATAAGTTTCAGTGGAGCGAGGCAGACAAGGTATTGGGCAAGGGCTTTAATACCAAAAAGGAAAAGGGATTTTTTAAAATAAAGCTGTTTTCAGTGACCTAAAACACACTTTTCTGACATAAAAAGCTAATATTAGAGCAGTTCATAATAAACTTTGTGATTGCTCTTAGACATTCTGTCTACCTCGCCAACCCGCTATTTAACCCTATAATATCTAATCTATTGAGAACAGTTTGACTGAAGTGGTCAAACATGCTAGTTTTTGATTTGTTTAGAAAGTCAGACTCACTGACAGTACTGTCATCATTAATTAACATTACAAAAGGAGTGTATCAATATCTATTTGGTACCAGGTCACGATTCCCATCCCTAACCAGAAGTGCAGCTACTTGTACTCTTAAATAAGCCACTGTTATAGAAGACAAAACCAAGACTTAGTCATCTGACTCCAAAAAGTAACTTTAAACTCTCGCACATCAGACCACACACCCACGTAAGGAAGAAAAGAAAGTTGAATGCATTAATATATATGTTTCTTTCCTTTTTGGGCTCAACTTTGTCCGGCGGGGTTGTATGACAGCATAATTATATGAATTATGTGAAAAATTTCACCTGTCAAAGTTATACATTTTAAAGACACACTGTGAGCACGGGTTTCCCTTTTCAGCCTCCCGACAGCACTGCTAATAATCACTTTATAAGCTCTGTCTTTCACCACACAGTCAGCTTGGTCCCTTATTTGTTGGTATAAAAGTTTATATGTTAAATGTGATATTGCTGGTGTTAAGTAAAGATACAACAAAAGTCATACAAAATGTCAGTTACACATAGGTAAAATGTAACACAATGTATGCATTGTTAAAAATGGAGCTTTTGTAACTTTGCCCATAACTTTGGCAAATATTCACAGATTTTTATTAATTCTTTTTAAAAGGTTTTATTTTATCATATTTCATATTTCAGGACCAGATTTACCCACAGGAACGGTGATCGGGGTGGACCTCCTGCACATCCCCCCTTTAGAAGGCGCCCAGTTCCTGTCCAATCGGGATGTCAGCGACCCGACAACGCACACCGAGCTGCACCGGCTCCTTCCCCGTGGCCGCGCCGACCTCATCCTCAGTGACATGGCACCCAACGCAAGCGGCCTCCGACAGCTCGACCACGAGAAGCTGATCACCTTGTGTCTGTCACTGTGACCCAAGTAATACAAGTCCCAGCAGCCCATGGCTCGCTGCTCTGTAAGCTGGGACGGAGCTCACCCAGCAGCCTGAACGCTTCACTCAAGACTCTTCCGACGGAGGACTGTCAAACCCGATGCCAGCAGGAAGGAGTCAGCCTAACTCTATTTCAGGGCCAGGATGTTCAGGGCATATAGTATCTGTAGATATAGTATTTTTTTATTCACCAATACATAAAACATCATTAAACTTAATGGGATTCTGAACTAAATTGAAATTATATAAGAAGATCAAAGAGAGTCTATTTTTTTAAATCAAATCCAAATTCGAATACTACCTTTTTTATTCTATTCTCTATTTTAAGCATTTCAAGATTCTTAAAGTTATGCAAGTGCAACATGGAGGAAATAAGGCTACAAAGATTCTGACATAATGTTTCCTTATTTATTATTTGTTCCTAGATAAGAAGCTACAACTGCTGAAGAAAACTTTTACACAAATTTCACTGCATGCATGCTGGTGCAAAATTGTAGGTTATTGAGTATTCTTTCTTAAAAACAAATGTATGAACATATTAGTGAATGAGGTCCAATAGTCCTGAATAAAGACAATTTATACTATAAACTGTAACTGAATGTGCATGTTATGGTAAAACTATATACATAAAACTTTATATCTGGTTTCTTGAAGGATTAAGACTATATTGCCCTACCAATGGAGATCCACTACTGCAACTCAAACCTAGTGTAGACATAACTTAATCATAGTTTACAAAACTGGTCTTATATGTAACTAGGTGTCAGTTTAAAACATTTTGGAAATGCTCTGCAGCAACAGGCCGACCAACAACCTGTTTCCTCTGATCTGTTTTTAAAACCCTGTTCTGTAGCTATGGTCACTTTGTGTCAGTTAAAGGAAAATTCTCTGCAAAAACATACGAGAGTCGTGTTGTGAATCCTTTTTATGGGATTAGTTGGACAAACGCCCCACTAGGACCCGCCTCTTTTTAGGCCCAACAATGTTTATTTTGCAGAATTATTCTAGCAAAGGCTGGCTTTATTTAAGACTTCCTTTGTGGTTAACTTCATTTCCCTAAAATGCTGCTCCTCTACAGGTGTCCACATTAAAGTGGTTTTTAGTGTTGCACAGAGCTGCTCCGCTATGGGAGCTATGAAGAAGTACCATGAAGGAACACTGTTCTAAACTGAAATGTAGTCTCTTCAGTAATTTTGAGGATTTACTAAACTCACCACTGAAACTGTGAGCAATGGGTGCTATGATTAATATGTATGTGTACACTTTTGAACTTTTCCTTTGAGTTCAAATGTGCATTATGTGCAACATTAGTCTGTTCTTAAACAGGTGACTTTCTTCCGGCGGATTTGAATAATCCTTGCCTACAGAGGGAAACCTCGGTTCAGGCTACCCAAATACTTTAAACAAATGGCGTTTTACAGTAGATGCCCCTGCATCTCTGCATCCGATGTCCACCGGATCTGCAAGTGGTCAGCAACAGCAGATCGGACAAAGGTCGGGTTATATGCCTCTTACATTGACAGCTATGAGGTTGAGTTGTCATCAGCTAGCTAAATTACCTCAGCTAACGTTACCTGATTTCCAGAGGTGGAAAGAGTACTGAAAATTTATACTGCTCCAAGTACTGTTACATTGGTTAAAATGTACCAATTACAATAAAAGTACTGGTGTTAAAATACTTGAGTAAAAGTACAAAGTACTATCAAAACTACTCAAAAGCATAATACGTTTTTAACCGGCGGATGTTTTATTATGCTTAAGTCAATAGCAGGCATTCGATTCGATTCACCAGTATAAAATATCTATGTTCAAAGCACATTTCTCAGATGAACAAGGTATAGAAAGGCAATTTGTTTTGTAAATAAATGATATAAAGCAGGAATTTTGTTTGTTAAACAATGACAAAAAATATTTTGAACACGACAGAATGAAGCGAACTTTTTCTAATACACTTTAACAGCAGCGGCACTGCCCTCCGGGTTTTCCTTTCTCCTCCATCATTTTCACGTTGACAGTGTTGTTCTCTTGTCTCCATTTTGGCTTCTTTTTTTTTGTCTCCAAATCTTCAGTCTGGTGGGTTCAGGTTTGTACCACTGTAAAGCCCTCCAGACACTGGTGCCTGCCAAGCGAGCTTATTCTTTTGCTTACGCCCCAGATTAATTGGCGCCGTCGCGATTAATTAGCCTTATTGGCTGCAAAGATGCAGATGGAAATAATTCAATTTTAGGCATTTCAGTAGCGAGGCATTTTTGATTTTATAAGGCCAAGTGATTATGGTAAAATTACCATATGAGCAAAATACAATTTGAAAAAACTACTGTAGCATGGCACCCCTGAGTATTCCATTTAATTACAGTAACGGAGTATTTGTAATTCACATTTCCACCCCCTGCTGATTGCGGGTTTATAGAAAAACACATCTCTGGTAAATTTTTGGTATTTTTTCTGATTTACATCAATTATGAAGTTTTATCCCAATCAACAAGGTATATTTAACTAACTTAGCTGATTAGTCAACAGAAAATGTCACACTTATGAGCTGACATAAGTAGTGATATAGTACGTTTTCCTCATCAAGTTAGCTCGCTAACGCTAACTAATCAAACGGCTGGCAGAGGCCGGTGTTATTGAGCATTGTTTTATTGGTTTGTTCTGACTTTTGATGAACGTTTTGTCACTTATTTATCACCAGCATCAAACAAAGACAGGATTACTATATTTCAGCATTCTCGACAAGATTATGATTTTAAAAATAATAATAATAAAAAATAAGTAAATACCAAAATATTATTAATGTGAAACTACTGTCATTCACCAGACGACCGCAGTGAAAAGCGGAAGTATCTAACTCTGTTTTCCGGTTCAAACGTTGGACGTTCCACATATGGCCCAATGACTTAGAAAGTGTAATAAAAACGCTCTCCTGAAAGTATGTTTATTCACCTTGACAGTCATTAAAGATTTAGCCTTGTCAAGATTGTAAGATTTCTTTGGGGCCTCATACTGAATAAAGATGCTAACTGCAGTCAGTGGGGGCATTCATGTTACAGCCCTGTATGAGTGGTTATGTGCCTCACCCTAAAACACAGAGGGCTAATTTCCCAGTGGAGGATTAAGCCTAGTCTCAGACTGAGCTTTTAAGCTCGAATGGTCAATCTCCTTGGTTTTACAACTTAGTCCAAGACTAGGCTTAATCCATGAGCAAGAAACCAGCCCAGAGAGTGCTGATTCAAATCCCATTCAACGATATTTTACTAATGAGACTTAAAACACATCGTTCCAAACGCAACAATATGCATGACATAAAAAAAAAAAACAGAAATGAAAAATTTAGCAGCGTTATTTGCCACGGACCCATAAAAATAAAAAATAAAAAATCTCGCAAGCAAAAAAGAAACCAATCCATATCTTTTCAAACGGAGCAAAAAGTGACGTTTCCAGTGGATGGCGCTGTGGAGCTGCTGAATGAAAGCAGGCTGAGATTTGAAAGCTTTACAAACTATGAGGTCATTTCTATGAACTGTGAAATCCAAATACATGGCGCTGTTGAGAGACTCATTGTGAACACATTCTGTCAGTTTCCAAATAATACACATATTCATCATTTTATCTACTCCAACACTAAACTTAGATACGCCAGGATTTATTTTTAGTAATACTCTTTGTCAGTAAAACAATAGCTGGAATCTGAATGGCACACGTCTGTGATCCTTCCTGCATTTTGGACCCATAACTTACAGCTTCAGTCAAACATGATTCCTTAATGTGCAGTTTCTGAATGGGGGCTGTTGATTAAAATCTATGAGGATTTAAGCATGAACATGTTGAGTAACAGTCCTAAGACACTGTCAGCTGCTCCACATTAGATATTGCACCATTTGGTGTCTCAATAGGAATGCTAAATTGTTGCAGGTTGAAAAATGCAGATAATCTGTTTTGCTAGTTGTGTATAAATGTGCAATCATTCTCTCATTATGAGCTCATGTGCAAGAAAGTGGATGAAGTGTGCCACAGACAGCATGACTAATGAGAAAGCTTTGTCCCCAAAGCAGCCCATTTCACCAGATATTACTCCACGTCTGACTTTCGTTTTTAACACTAGTTTAGCAACCTGCTCAGTGATGAGAGAAAACACTAACTTCCTACAGAGACCTGTTTATATTAAGAGTGCATCATGGCTGATGCAGTAATTATTAGTTTTGTTGGGTTTGATGCTCTCCTGGCAGTTTCCACACATACCTAAATAAAACTATCCAGCATGTTATGAAGATAAATGGGATTTGAGAGCATTAGAAGACAAATCTGCTTGAAGTGGAGCTCACTGTAAAGCTGGAGCTCGCAGACTCTTAAGCAGGCAGATTCCTTATGAGATGGAGACTGGAAGCGCCTGACTCCAGCTGTACATTTCGACATGGTGAAGGAGTGGGTACTAACGCCGCCTGCTTTTTGCTGGTGATACATTTCATTTTTACATCTTTTTACACTTCGATCCGGAATTATCCGTTTATCCAAATAGAAGCCGAGGAGTCTGGGCATTGGGGACTGGTTTTGAAATTGTATTTTTCTGTGATGTATATCATGATATAATAATATTTGTTTACCAAATTAATTGAAAATGTAATTATGAGATAATTATCTATTATTCTATCATTATATTATATAATACACACACACACATTAATATTATTAATAATAATATTATTATTATTATTATTATTATTATTATTATTATTATTATTATTATTATTGAATGACTGGAGTAGGTGAGTGTGGAGCCCCTTAAAGGGACCAGTAAGCAGTGTGCATGAAGGTACTTTTAAACAGTTTCTTTTCAAGCTTTATGATTAGAAGTAGCTAAGCTACAGCTGAACTACTGTTTTAAGCTACACTACAACAAACTGAGGAAAAAGTAGATGCTGTCATCTTCGTCAAGGTGGACTCAATACTCCGGCAACATTTCGCAGCTGCCAACAGCTTATCAGACGCCATTTCTGCCAATTCAACACCAATCGCAAACACCTGGTAAAGAGACATTTTTTTTTGTAAGGATCTAACGTTTTGCCACACCACACTAATGCAAATATCTAAAAATTAATAGAAAAAATACTATGCTTATGCTGCTTAGTCAGAGAGGTGGTCTCTGGGACAGAAGCAGTTGAAAACCCCTGGATTACTATGTAACTATGGCTTCGCTACTGTAGAAAAAGTGATGGGATGCATCAAGATATCATATCGAATCAAATTGTTGCCCTGATAATGATAATCAAAACGAATCGTGAGACCAGTGAAGGTTCACACCTCTACTTTAAAAGTAGCTTTGTGGAAAGTCGTTAAGTTAGGGACGTCCCCAGCATTGCCAGTGAGGAAAAAGAATAACAAGACATTTAATGATATAAAATAATAGATAAAAAGGCTTTTTTTCTGATTAATGCAAGAGCCCCTAAATCAGAGTAAATGTTATGGTATTATCAAGCATTTCTTGAAGATACAATAGGTCTTTTGTATGAAGCAGCAAAAAAGGAAATTTAAAATTTATGTTACTTGACTTTGCACACACTGCAATGTGTCTGTTGTGGCTGTCAGATATGACAATTGTTACATAAGGCAAGACTTTTCTTGATCATTTATGGCAAAAGGGAACCGGATGAGTTTTTCCTTTTGTTTCTCACAGCAAAAGACAGGGCATGTCATATGACCTTGTGACTATTGCGATGAATGTGGCACGACTATTGTGATGATGATGATGATGATGATGATGATGATGATGGAATGACATTGTGGAAAATAGTCCAAAGTAGTTCTACAATAAAGATGGATAAAAGTCCTGTCTCATAGGCCGAATTTTCCCATTTTCCAATTCCTGTTGCATCCAATTGAACTGGCATGGAGGTCAGTTGCGAGTGTAACGGTTAGGGAATTGACCCTGTGATCAGAATGTCGCCAGTTCAAGTCTACAACCGGTAAAGGTACCACTGAGGTACTCATCATGCCAAAAAGCTGTCCTTTACTCCGTCACGGATGGGTCAAATGTAGAGCTCACATTTCGTTGTGGTGCAGTGTGAAAGTGAGTGATTATTTGTCATTGTGAACACACCACAGCACAGCACACAGTGCACCACAACCAAATGTGACCTCTGCATTTGACCCATCCGTGAAGGAGCAGTGGGCAGCTAACAAGCGCCCGGGGAGCAGTGCTTGGGGACGGTACCTTGCTCATGAGTACCTCAGTGGTAACTTTACAGGCTCTGGATTCAAACCTGCGACCTTCTGATCACGGGGCGAACACCCCACCGTTACACCACCAACTGCCCCCTGTGCTATGCTGCGGTGTGGTGTGTTCACAATGACAATCATTCACTTAAATGGACTTAAATTCAGTAAATGAGCAAGAGTGTTAACATGCTTTTGTGTGAGGTCTTATATCATTCATTCATTCCTTTTCCGAACCGCTGCATCCCAACTGGGGTCACAGGGGGACCGGAGCCTATCCTGGAAAACAACAGGCGCAAGGCGGGGACCAACCCTGGGCAGGAGCCAACACACCGCAGAGCACACACACAATCACACCTTACAGGGCCAATTTAGAGTCACCAATTAACCTATATTGCATGCTTTTGGACTGTGGGAGGGAACCGAAGCACCCGGAGAAAACTCACGCGACCACGGGAAGGGCATGCAAACTCCACACAGAAAGACCCTACGGCCGTCCCCGGGGTTCGAACCCAGGACCTTCTCGCTGTGAGGTGGCAGCGCTAACCACTGCGCCACTGTGCCACCTCCCATTCAAGTACTAACCAGGCCCAGCCCTGCTTGGCTTCCAAGATCAGACAAGTTTGGACATTTTCAGGGTGGTGTCTTATATCATATTTTTTGTTAAATCACGCCAGCATACATACCAGCTTGCTGCTTCTAGACAGACATGTTACTGCTTTCCTGGATAATCCCTGCCTGCAGAACCTCCCCTGATCCCGAATAATGTAACTGAGCTCATCATGAGATAATTTATCCTGGTCATTGGCCAAGTTATAATGATCTTGGTGTCAAGACTATTCTTGCACTTTCTTTTTAGTCTGTTCTCTGAAGTTGAGTATGTAGGAGGCTCTCCCCAGTGGTCCACTTCAACCGAGCCATGCATAATTTTTAGGTGTCTGGCTTCATTAAAGCAGCCTGCTATTTTAGATCAGAAGAGATGGATTTGGAGAAGATCCAGCACTGAATTGGAGAGTGAGTCTTTCATTACACTTGATGGAATGTATCTCAGAGCCCTGACACGAGAGACGTGTGTAAATTGTCAGAGGCTCGTAGTAAGTAAATATCAATGCCTGCAGGCTGCACTATTAGTTACGAATCTGAAAAGCCCTGGTTGAATATATATTTACGAAATATTTGGGGCCCACTGCTTTAGAAATGGACCGCAACAACAGACAATCCTCACGTCCTTCTTCAACATTGTTGTAAAAGCATCTCAGGCTCATTGCTGATTCCGGCTGAGTGAAAGTTGGTAGTGTGTTGATGTTTTGAAGACAGAAACTAGACAGTAGACTGTACTTTTTGTTTACTACACAGTTATTTTACATGTACGTTTGTCAAGTTTTAAAGACTTCAACATGTAGAAGAAGAGGAGTATAGTTTTGATTTTTTTTAAAAAAACTTCTTTAAATACGTTTATAGATATTGCAATGTTACTGAGACTAACCTGAGTTCAAAAGCCAAGTGCTGTATTAGCAAAGAGGATTTGGGGTTCCCAACAGTTCCACTCCAGAAAAGGCAGTGGTGGGTCAAACCAAGCACAATCATGACGGGGCAAAAGATTTCTCCAAAAACAGGCACAATAGCACAAAATCATGAGATCAGTTTCAAAAATCATCACAAGGTTTGCTATGTGACGTTCTCTTCATCCTGCAAAGACAAATGACCACAAACAATGCATTATTTATACAACAGGTCAATTTAGGTGATCCTGATCTTGTAATCAAAGGTTATTCAGGAAAACTGGAGCAGGAGTGTGCTTTGTGGAAGGGACTCTGGATCTCGACTGAAAGAAAAAAACAAAAAAAACCCCAACCTTTAATGTAGTGATTGGTCTGTTTTTAAACCAATCAAATAAATAAAAACTCTAATGTAGTGATTGGTCAGTTTTTAAACCAGTCAAATAAATAAACTTTATTGTAGTGATTGGTCAGTTTTTAAACCAGCCAAATAAAAACTGACAAACCACTCCATTAAAGTTTCCTGACCTACTGACCAACCGGCGTTGATTTTTTTATTTTTTTTTACCACAGGTCAGCCCTTTCCTCGACAGCTTTGGGTGTTGTCCTGGCATTGACACTGAGGTGTGTAAAAGCTCCAGCAACACTGCTGTGCCTAATAAACTCCACATCACCACTACTGTCATTACTGTGACAGCGTCTCCGCTGTGCTGAAAGTGACCTGCCACCCAAATAATATCCAGTACAACGGCACTCCTGTGGTCAGAACCTGGACCAAAGGATGATGAATGGACCAGAGTTTGGTGGAGAGACTGTATGACAATTTTATAGGTAACAAATGAAAATGTCAAATGATATTTTTGTTGCTTATTGTGACTTGATATGAAGGAAAGTGATTTCGTTTAAGCAACATATGATACTGGTGAATCACAGTTGTTTCGTAGCAGAATACTGTCATCTAAAAAAATTAGAATAGAATAGGGTAAAGAAGGTCATTTGTTTTCATTATTTAATTTAAAAAGCTAAGCCTCCGTTCATGCTACATTGATTACACCTAAAGTAAAATATTTCAGGCCTGTTTATGGCTGTTAGCTCATGGAAACCAGAAATAAGGATTTTTCAAAATTCAAATTTTCTGACATGCATTTGTACATTAGGTATTAGAATGTAAATCACAAGTTTCATGATGATATGATGTTATTTGAGTTCAATAGACAACGATTTGTTTCTGATTTGTATGATTTTAATTTGATTTATTTCAGGGGTCAACAATCGATATAATACATTATCATAAACTGATTTCATACAATCTCTGCCATTGATATTAATCACAAGAAACAACTGAAATATCATTTGACATTTTTATTCCTAAGTTAAGGTCCACAGTGGCCCGTGTTATCATGCTTATTGAATGTTGGGAGGAAACCGGCTGACGCTTGGGCTTGTTGATTATTGAACCTATGTTACGATGTAGATCAGTGTATCATTACACCCCTAGTATATTTGCAGTTAGTAGCCCAATTTAGTGCCATGATATCCATATGAGCATGTCCTAAGCTTTCAGACAAAAGATTCTCTAACAATTGTGTATCTAAGCACAAAGAGTAATAATCTGATTAAGTGGATGTGATGTGCATTTTCATGAATGGAGTTTTTCAAGATCTGACGTCGCAATCTGAACAAAAAGTCATCAACGGTCTAATTTTACTCAATTAATCAGTGGTTTAGTCTAAGCCTGAATGCACTTTACATGAAGAAATGCCCTTCAAATTAGCACTGAGCTAATATCCCCGTTAAAATCTGATTAGGACCTAAAATTGAGCTTTTTGAAGTCTGATTATCCCATGAAATGGAATTTTTAAACCTAATTACGGCCGAATTTGCATGCGTTGGTGACACGACTGAAAGAGATAGTTCACTTAGCGTTTTTAATGAAATGTGCTTATGCAGCATCTGTTGGGT
The DNA here is from genome assembly GCA_032718565.1 of Distichodus sexfasciatus. Taxonomy (NCBI): domain Eukaryota; kingdom Metazoa; phylum Chordata; class Actinopteri; order Characiformes; family Distichodontidae; genus Distichodus; species Distichodus sexfasciatus. The sequence goes on from JAVGVS010000040.1 coordinate 1,235,458, forward strand.
TTTCCCTCTTCGTGCTGATGCGATAACGGCTGCATCTTTAGGCCTCACTTTAACCCAAACAAATGTGAAAAAATCTACACATCCCTCTCCTTTCTGGCTCACACTGGCCACTTCTTTCCTCTTTCCCTTTAGATAATTCTCTCTGCTGTTTCCCGTGCCCAGGAATGGCTTTCTAACAGCAGGATCTGTAGAGCAGTTCCCTCCCACAGTCGACTCCAGTCAGGCTCGTAGGTGCGAGTCGCGTATTGTGATTTTTAAATTAATGTGTTCCGGAAGTGTTCCAGGGAGATGGTGCGTTTTCAGGTTAATTTACTTTTGTTGGGACAGCTGGTGGCTTATATGTAAATACCAGTCAATTAGAGGAACAAATCATTTGCTGAGACGTGTGAATATTCATTCAGATTTAATTATGCAAATGTGTGATCACCTTTTTACAGCTTGTGGTTTTTTTGTTTTTTTTTAATAAGAGAACAAAACAAAACCAGAGGAAATACAGTACATTTTACCTCTCCGAAACTTTAATTCAAACTGCATCCTAGAAGACGAGTGCAACTTTCTGAATTGCTGCCGCTTGGCATCCTTGGTTGGCCCTCACAGTGTTACTCGTATTGCTTTTCCGTGGGAGATAGTAAGAGACTTGTGCACACACTTCTCTCCGCCGTGAGTGAATTAAAGCCCGTCTGTGGAAGGGCCGGAGGCCAGACATTCGAATGTTTCCCACGCAGCGCTTTATGGGACCTCTGGGACCTCGTGAACAACTTCCACAAGAGTTTGGCAGAGAGCAAAAATGAACATTTTGCTTGGAGTGTATCATCATGGCTCTCCCACATCCTTCTGGAAATGAATTTCTTTGATTTTACCGTTTGCACCTGAGTTTATCTAGTTACTGATAACCAATATGAGTGTCATTTGCTTTCATTGCCTTTATTGCACTTTATGTTTGGACAAGATCCTCTATGTAATATCTGAAGACTAACAAGATCCACCAAAAAGATTCTGAGAACTGCAAAAAGCCCAAATGGTGGGGGGTCAATTCTGAACCTTTTGTGGTTACTCTAATTAAAGCGGTGTGCCAGCAAAAGCTAGGAAATGCCAGCTGGCACATGAACAGCGAGTAGGGTGGGAAATGTGTAGGGAATCAGTTACTTTGCTGAAAAACACCTGAGTTTCCTGATTTACTGCACAAAAGTTTAAAGCGATTCTTGGTCACAAAAGCAATGCCACTCTTACTCCTCTAAACTATGAAAGACGTAGCATGTGACAAGTTCTATTAAACCGTGATAAAATATGGATGAGATACTGTATTTCACCACTGTGGGTATAAAACATGATATGCAATGAACGCACAGAGAAATACCAGGGCCAGTTTTTGTTTGGTGACTCACATTTTTACCTAATCTATTTGCTCCCTTTAATAAATAAACCAAATTTTCTCAATAGGCTTCTTCTCCTTTCGACTCCTCCCATTGGGGGTCGCCACAGTAGATCTTTGTTGTCCTCATATTGATTTTACACCAAATGCATTTCCTGATGAAATCCATATCAGGCCTCGCGACTGGCACCAAGACACACACTGACTTGTGCACCCCGCTTTGCTGGGGTTAGATTTTCTCTCTTATTAGCAAATTAGCAGAGGTGGACAAAGTAACTTGGGTAAATACAGATACTTCTGGTCAAAGCAAAAACTGTGCAGTTGTACATGAGTTACAATGTTTAAGCAGTCATTTATACTTACAGTTATGCTGTTATCCAGAGCACCCTGCTCTATTCGAATCCTAACTCCAGCACTACCATCACTAGGTCCCCGAGCAAGACCCTTAACCCTTAAGGGTCCACACTCCACACAGAAAGGCCCTACAGCTGACCCAGAGTTCGAACCAAGAACCTTCTCGCTGTGAGGCCACTGCGCCACAGTGCCGCCCTCTAAAAAATAATTGTTGATACAATGCAAGTTATGGAACCCAATGATGGAGCAACAACCTGCTGACGAAGGAGTTCTGTGATAAATACAAAACATTTTTTAACACAAATCATTCCTCATCTCAGAAATCTTCTACAGGAGTCACTATCTTTGGCTGTTCAAACACACAGCTCACACTTTAAATTTGATTGATGTCACATCCGCCGATTTGCCTTCTTTAATCTTTAATTTGTGAAATTAAATGAGGCAACAAAGAATCTTACCAGGGAGTTTATCCAAACAGAAGACACACCAGACATGGATTAGTGAATGCAGCGTAGGCTACGGTAAATGCAAACGTAGCCGCGACCACACCAAGCGTCTGTGAGTGCTACGGCGATAGTCAACTTCAAAGGCAGATTTCTCCGTTTCTCACTTGGCGTGACAGGAGAAACCCGACTCCTTTGAATGTTGATATCTCAGTCGTATGTCGTCCCATTCATTCTATATAAGCATCATTTTGAAGGTTGATTTATGCCCTTTCATGAAAACATAACTCAATTTTGAAAATTTGCAACAAGCGACTGGTTTTGCCCGTGGAGGGTCACATATGTTCACAAATAAGATATATACTCAAGTACACATACTCAAAAAACACCTTAAATACAAAATAAAAAAATACAAAACATGGCACGATACCACTTTTTAATGTCCGATACAATACTGATAGTGTAAATTTGGATATCTGCTGATATGATACAAATCCAATACAGTCTCTGAGTCTTTTTTAAACAAAAAATAATGCTTAAATGTCTGAATACACGACAGATTATACTCAATGCTTAAGGAAAAACTTGACTTAAATACAGTTTTCCTAACAAAAACAATGTAATGATTACACACCCATATGTATAACCATCAGGAACAAGGAGATCACGAGTGAGAGCTGGTGTTGTTAAGGAAATTGTCGCGTGGCGTGTCGGCATGACATGAGGCGAGGTCACTGTGCAAGCCATTTATTTCACAGAACTTAAACATCAACTGGCACAACGTCCACAAACGAAACTCTTCAGATAAAACCACAAAGCAGACCGACATCGGAGGGTAGTGTGAGTGTGGACCAACAAGAGACACTGGGAACAAGGAACTTATAAAGGGGAAGAGAAACGACAAACAAGATTAACGAGACGAGGGAAAACCAATCAGAAAATAATCAGAAAACAATCAGGACTAAAGAATGAAGGGGGAATCAGGGGGCTGGACTGAAACAAACAAGACCCAGGTGCAAGGACTAATACACAGTCATCAACCAGTGAGACACAATAGGAAGGTCGGACAAAGACTTTGACAGACAGGGAGCACGAGACAGACCAGAACATATGAAAAACACCACAATGGCGGCATCTGCTGGCCGCTTAACCAAAGTCCAGGGGCGGGTATGGCTAAAGTCCAGGGGGGTCATGACAGAAATTAAACAGTTTAATCGCATGATTTGCTTTTGGTGTTGTAGTGTGTTGCGTTGCTTGTTCTGCTCATTGTCATATCAGTATGTAGGAATTATTGTGAACGCCACTGATACCCAATCCAGTTATTTGAGTCGTTATCGGACCGATATCCGATCCATGTATCTGATCGGTGCCAACTTTATTAAATACTGTAATTGAGTATTTTAACTGTGTTACTGTTAAACTCTGCAAATTAGAAACTAATGCATTTAGTACAAGTTTACAGGACGATATCCTCTGAGAAGTCACAGGAATCAAGTTCTATTCACAAATCAACAGGTTACTTGATCGGGCTCTCACTGTTGAAGAGCAAAAATGATTGTAATTTTTTTTTAATTAAAAGCTAATCAGAACCATTAGCATAAGTCATTCTAACAGCTTCCGCTTAGCTTCCCTTTATTGTTAGCCACATTTGCATCTTTGGGCCCCTTTGTATTTCTTCTTTAGACCAAAGCTGTAGGAGGTAGAGCTCTGCAGAAGCGCAAGCACAAAACCTCCTCCAGGTTAGCATGATGGCAAACGGAGCATGGGTTTGAATATTCATTGCTTTGCAGACGCCAGGTTGCTATGTGGAGTCGCGTCACGCTGTCGAGTGGCTTTTCTGCGCACGTTATAGAGTCTCCCGATAATGTTTGCAGCCGCCCCGCTATTGCAAATGTTCCTCCGACATTAATGCGCCTCTCGCAAGCGCACACGTCCGGCGTAATCAGGCGTGAAGAGAGTCTCATAGCGGCAAGAACGAGGAAGAGGTACGCAGGAGCGGCCGATAACCCCGAGACCTCTTTGCATTTCTCATGCATTATTGCTTCCCAGCAAATATATGGCTCCCGTTCCCCCCAAAAATAAAAAAGCCAATAGCAGGGGGAAAGGAATTTTCTGTGAGATCCTCCTCAATTTCTTGAGAAGAGATTTATCTGACCAAGAAAACAGACCTCCGTTGTTCGATTGAGGACCGAGCTGCCAAGTTTTTAAAGGAGACAGAGAGAGCGCAGCAGGCCGGCTAGCAGACGTAATTTGGTTTTTCCCGAAAGGACGGCGGCTCTATCATGAGGAGCAGCTGCTCAATACTCGCGCATTGGACCGATGCTTCTGAAGAAAGAATGCATTTTGTTGGAACATTGTGGATTTTTTCTTCAATGCAAAAAATCTACACACTTGTCTCATTATCAATATGTGACTCTGCACGGCAAAATTCTCACAATTGAGTTATGTTTTCATGAAAGGGCATAAATCAAGCTTCAAAACGATACCTATATCGAATGAATCGGACGACATATGACTGAGATATCAATCAACATTCAAAGGAGTCGGGTTTCTCCTGTCACGCCAAGTGAGAAACGGAGAAATCTGCCTTTGAAGTTGACTATCGAGCCTACGCTGCATTCACAGCCACACGGATTTTGCCCATTGCAAAATATCTTCCATTCTCTACATAAGAGAAGACACATTTTTATGTTTGGTCATTTGGATAGATTTTAGCAGCAATATAGCATGGCAAAACGCATCTTTACAAAAGAAACAAAATGATTTCTCTCTCTTTACAAAGATTGGTGGCAGAAGTTGCATCTGACAGGATGAGCCGGCACCGTGCACCCTCATAGCATAATAGCACGCTCTCGCCAGCTGCGCAGTGGAGTTGCGAGGCAAAGACAGAAGCAAGAATCAGTGGACAAAAAATATTACTCTGAAATGCAAAACAGACAGAACTTTCTCATTTGAGTGCTTCTTCTGTAAGCCAAAAATCAATTCGAAAACGTCTATGAATCCTTATTGTGGTTAAATTACATTGTTAAAACGTGGATTTTCATATTATTTTTAACATCATGTTCACACTTGTGTTTTATCAGTTTGTGCAGCATTTGTCTTCTGTTTGTATTGGAGTTGAAATCACATTTTTACAGCTTTACATGTTTACCAGTTTGACATCTGTCAACTGCAAAACATCCTTTATTCTCAGCACAAGAGGCTTTTTATGTTTGGTCATTTGGATAGTCATCGTGCTGTGAGAGCTCTGGACCTCCATCGTGGCACAATTAGTCTCCTGATTTAATTAACCTGCAGTGTCGCAGGTGTGCTGGGGTCCAGTGAGGTCGGCAGGCGTCGTCTCCGAGGGCCGGGCGGGAAAATGAGAAGTTACATCGGGGCTACGGCACACGCAAAGGTGACAGATGGTACGAAAGCTCATTTCGAGACATCTCACTTTATTAAAGTGGTAACCTGCCAGCCAAACGAAGCATGGAACTGTGGGAAGGTTGCCAGTGAAATGGTTACTGTCACCAAACAATGGAGCACAACCAGTGATGGAGCGGTTTATTTGGGGAAAAGATATTTCGACATATTTTAGCCATGTTCAGTGTGTATAACATAAAAATATCATACTACATTTGCATTTTTATGGCATAAACAAAGTCTACAAATGCACCAAAATAATGTCTTGAAATAATTAACATGAGCAGAAAATTAAAACGATGGAAACTTCTCTAAATTCGCCAAATTCAAGATGAATTTCAGGATGCTACAAGAATTCAAGGAGGTAAAAGAATTTGAGATAAAAACCCAATTTACTAACATTTAATGTAACATCTTGAACGTGGAGACTTCAAAGGTTCCTAAATTCTCCTAAAGTCTTATTGTAACTTCTTGAATTTGAGGATTGTATCTAAGATTCTTTAAATTATCTTTCTGAAGCACCTTGAGTTTAGGGAATCTTAAATAAATTCCCTAAATCTTGTTGTAGCACCTTAAATTTACATAATCTTAGTGTAGCATCTGAAATCGTATCTTAAGTATATTACTGCACAAAGCAGAACTGTATTTCAACCAAGGAGACCATTCAGTTTAGATTGACAAGTTTTTTATTTGGCAAAAACAAGCCGTTTTTAGTGTGTATGTGATAAGTTTTGGAGGAAGCCCGTCGCGTGGTCGTTGGTTCACTCGTCTTTGAAGCCGGCAGATCTGGCTGGGAGACCAGGCAGGAAGGCGAAGGGGCCTGCCCCGGACCAAGACGGGGAGCCGAAGGTGGTGGAGGGGAGGAGGCGGGCGAAACCGAAAAGCTGCAATAAAGCTGATTGTTGTCAGCATATTTGCACGTTGAGTTGAGATGACAATAAAGTTGACTTTGACTTTGAATTTAGGGAATCTAAAATCTTTCACACCTAAATGCAAGATGCTACTGTAAGATTTCAAATGTTAATGTATTTATAAATGGAAAGAGGTTGTTTCTTCTGTTTTTTTAACCAAGCATAAAAAATATTTTTTCCTGTTGAAAGTACATTCCGGCCATAAAGAAATGACTCACACATCTACAGGTACTTAACGCACTGCTCCTCAGAAATGCCACGTTTCTATTCACAGAGTATGTGGTCTCACTGCAGTGCAAAGACAGAGAAATATACATATATAAGCTCTGAAACTGAGCTCCGGTTTCCTCCTGCGAGGAGCAGCTCAGGTCTGTATGATCTGGGATTTATTTTTAAAGATGTTATTGACACCTCACTGGAGTTCATCACCTTCATGCCGGCTCTTAATTTCGGTAAATGATCTGCGCATATCAATCCAGCACCCTGCCGAGTCACACTCTTCCACTTAGCGTTTCCCGTTCTGCCTGAATAAACCCTTCGGGTTGCTGTGTGGACGCCCGGGGGTGTTGTCGGGAGCTCACAGTCATTAATCTTTCTAAAAGATGCTGAAGGAAGGGTGGGGGGAAGCTTGTGACGCCTTGCTGCGGTCGGGTCCTTGTAGGGGTCTAAGGGGGTCCTAGTTTGTCTCTCGATGTAGGTTAGACCTCTTTTTTGCCCTTGCTCACAATGTTAATGAGTAGCTAATTATAAGTAGTGACGTTCCTAACTTTTATTATTATATTATTATTATTAATGTGTATTATTATTATTATTATTATTATTATTATTTCTACTTTAGTAGTAACTTTACTACTATTTCTACTTTTTATTTGAAAGTAAGTAATTATTTGTCATTATAAATCATTAGAATAAATTAAAACTAACAAAAATTTGTTAAACAATAATGCATTTTTTAAAATAATAGTAGTGATCTCTTAAATAAAGCAATGTTAATTATGTTGTTAATTTAATTTTGTCTCTAAAAAGTACCAATAACAATGCTTTTAAGTACCGGACCAATAAGCAGTACTGTTAAGAGTAGTAGTACTGTTAAAATCTTAACAATACCCATCGCTACACATTTTGTCCAAAATACTAATGCCCTCACATATTATTACATAATTTTAATTAAATTTTTAACTAACACCTAAATCATTGAATTTGAGAGTGTCGCTATACGCACTTAAAATGTAAATAATTCAATTCACAGTTTTGTTTGAATTTATTATTGTGAGTTAGCAGACTTTGAATGTTGGTTTACTCCAAATTTAGTAGTGGTTAGAAATCAGTAGCTGTATAATTTTTTGCTTCTTCAACTTTCGTTCACAGTATACGAAAGAAAAAAATCTCTCTTTACAAAGACTGTTATTTTCAACTAACAGGTGATTTGTTTTGAAACAGCAGAAATGGCATCTGATAGGCTACAGTGCATCACAGCTCGCTCTTGGCAGCTGCGAGATGGAGTCGAACCTTGCAAAAATGAAAGCAAGAATTAATGGTTGTGTTTATTAAAATGTAAGACTCTGACACGCAAAACGGACAGAACTTACACATTAGAGGGTAACTAATGTAAGTTGGAAATCAAAATGCTCTCTGCCTCTAAATATGAGGTATTACAGGATGAAATAGTTTAGATGTAGTTTTCATTTTCTCTGCAGTTTGTAGTGTAGTTAACTACTATATTAAAGGTCTCATATGAAAAATTCACCTTTTCTGTTCTATGGACATCCATTTGGGTCTGTACTGTCTCTAGACACACTGTAAGTTTGATCAAAAATGGTGAATTGTGTCAGCATTAAATTACGAATGTCATAAACCAAGCTTAAACGAGCCGTTCAAATTTCACCCCTACTTCTACGTCACGTTAGGGAACATTTGAATAACTCCACCCTCCTATCTGAGAAGCATAGAAATCGCAATGAAGAAGTCTTCCGGCGGAGTGTTGTGTTGAACACGTACGGCTGTATGGCAGCCATGTCGATTATTTTCACGTGATGTGAACACTCGCCGTGTTGTCTACCGTACACCCAGTTCCGGAATGGTCACACGTCCTACATGCTCACAAGGCGTCCGAAATTCACCTGGAGCGAGTCCGGCTGTCACCAGCAGAGGACCTGCTGCAAGACATTTGGCACTTCATCTAACACTTCCCTCAAGACGAACGACAGCAGGGGGGGGCATGCAGTGAAAAAAAAAAGAGAACTACGGCGTGAACTCTTATGTAACTGTCTTAAATTAAACATTCTGTCTGTCTGCATTCGGAATGTTCACGCCTGGTTTATCGTCTGGTGCTTGCATCCGATCCTGAGCCTCTGTAAATACAATTCCACAAACGGCTTGCGAGGCTACGTACAGCAGCCGACGGCTAAATCAAAGCAAGTGAGCCCGGCATAAAGCGCTTTATGATTCGGCTCATGATGACGGCGGAGCGGGAAATGTCAGGCCTGCAGCCGGAATGCTCATTACACCAAATCTAACCACTCGTATATCATTTTACAGGCATAAAATTGAAGGAGGATTGCTCAGTTGGGTCGTGGCTTCACACGGAGACTCTGATGTGAATAATGTATACGCTTTTCACACCCAATTAGCATGATTTGTGGAAGACCAACTGCCATTGTCCCCCTCTAACACATTTGGTGAGGTTTTTTTTCCCCCTTCTCGAAGAGTTGTGAAATAATTGGTCTACATTTTTTCCTGATCATGAGATCAGGAGATCAGGAGAACGTAATGCCAACGTCTCGGAACGTCTATGTCTTAGAACAGAAAAGTTTGTTCTGTCACGTAACAGTGATTAGGACGCGCCCCTCTCACAGTGAGAGAAGAGAGTGTTCTGGTTTATCATCTTCTTAAAATGAACATATGCTTGAGCATTATTATTTCTTGATGTAGTTAATGTCCCCATATAGGCTTCTGCTTACAGTCATCTACCAACAAAAGAGATTGTAAATCAGACTGGGTCTATGCTTTGAAGAGATTTATAGACAGGATTTATAGTCAACAACATCAATGTGTCAAATATGTGCAGAAATTCCTAAGGTTTGGATTGCAAAGTGATGTATAGAGTTTATGAAACCAATAGATAAAGTAAAGATTTTTAAATTGAATTTGCATTCAATTGCGTTCAAATAAAATGCAATTATATGTATTTTTAAAAATCTAGCATTCCATAAAGGTAACATTACAATGTCAAAAAAAATTAGTGCTAAAGCTTCAATTTGCTTCTTTTCATTTTGCCCCATTTACATTCCTTCGTTCATTTTTCCAACCGCTTTTTCCAAATTAGGGTCGCGGGTAACGAAGCCTGTCCTGGAACCACAGGAGTGAAGCTGGGATCCAGTCCTGAGTGAGCGCCAAATTCACTGCAGGGCAAACAATTACATTCCAAAAATGATCAGGAGCAGACTGTGGCCTAAATCACCAGCACAGTTGGCGTGGAGTACCTGGAACATTTTTGATTGGGACCGCTTCAGTGCCTAAAAGAGCAAAATGTTTCATGGTAGAAAATTTAGGGTACAAAGTTACAGTCATTGTAATTAAAAATATAGAGGAATATATAGTAACTGGTCAGATAGAAAGTGCAGACTTCTAATATTGTTAATATAAACTTAAGTGCAAAGTAGGGGTGTTGAAATGAATCGTGTAATCGATGCACCGCGATGTGGATGTGGACGATTCTTCATCGATGCCGTGGCAGACCATAATTGATTATAATAACGGAGGTTTCTAACCGGCGGTCCCCATGCCCCCTAGTGGTCCACAGTGGCATTGCAGGTGGTCTGTGACATGCAATCCACTTTTACTACTGAAATAACTTCTGTAAAATTTATTCTTTTTTACATTTATTTTTGAAAACATTTCCAGGTGATTTGGGCATCTTTATGAATAATGAATGTAATGCAAATACCTTGGTAATATTGCCTGGTGATTTTCTGGCTACGGCACAAAAAATTCAAGTTAAAAAGAACATCCCGGAAGCAACTATGGCTGCACGATCTGCGATCCATGCCCAATGTGCATGCAATGTGAAGTATTGTAGAAAAATGTATGGCATGCGTCGTCATGCATCAAGATATCGTATTGTATTGAATCGTTGACCTAATAATCGTAATCGAATGGAATGGTGAGACCAGTGAAGGTTCACACTTCCAATGCAAAGTGCTCAAAATAATACTTAAGTGCAGTATGAAAGCACAAATACTCATGTTTTACACACCACTTGAATTCAAGATAGTCACCTTCAAGATTACAAAGTTGTGTTTATACAGATCATAGAGATAATCTCTTCAGTTTAATGCAGAACAGAGTAGATAAATCAAGCCAACATTATGCATTTTAACAAATTTGGACCAGTTCCAAGTGTTGGACTCACATTGTCAAATATTACAGCACGATATAATGAAAAATATGAAAATGAATCTCTTTTTTGTTCTCTTATGTTAACTTTTATTTCCATAAAGTATCAGATGGCAAACATCAGTAAACAATTTGTTACAAATGAATTAATTTTTTTGGAACAGCAAAAGTGACATAAAGTATTTAGTGCTTAAATATGAGACGCCTGTTCCACTAGTATTTGGTGAAACTCCAAACCCAAAAGCCTGTGCAATGCATCTTTTTCATTATATGTTGTATTTTAAAAGAGATTTGAGCATTCCTCTCATCTACACCTCTGCAGAAGGAGCAGGCCTCCCTAAAAATAGCCCTTTCTTACAACAGGGGGTCAAATCTTTCAGTCAAATTGTCCAGTGTTTACTTAATTTTTATATATTTGAACACTAAGTATTTTGGATGTTAAGAGGAGAGTTATGAACCCTGGCATAAGAGTTTCATAACCTTTGGGAGTCCCTCGGAGGCTCGCCCTGCACAAAAGCCCCGGTCGAAAAACGGCGTTCAGTCCGTAGAAAATTAGAGCCATGCTTCACTGAACAGCTGACAAGGGGCCTGCAAGGAAGTCTCCCATTTCTAGAACTGTTTCATTTTTTCCTGTTATTCTGCTTTTATTTATACACAGCCGAAACCCTGCAGCGACATGCGGAATTTTCTGCAGGGCTGAGTCAAAAGGGGAAAACAACACACAACAGGACTTTCAAAGCAGAAAAAGAAATTAAAGACCACAGTTTGTTACCTTTGATAAAAATAAACTGCAATAAGTTAACGTGGACGGCTTCATTTTTCGATTGGGGTGCAGATGAACTTCTAAAGGTTGAAAGGCTGTGATCTACGTGTGCGTATCCGTACACAGTTGCGTTGTTAACGTTTGTGCTGATATACTTGCGTCCATACTGTGCGTCGTAATCTGTAGTGTGTACTCCTTACCACCAGGCGTCAGTGTGGAGGCCGCAAACCTAATAAATGAATGAATACCTATATCTTAAAATTGTCATCTGTTATTCCAAACAAACATGTCTCGCAACACTGCCAGTGTCACCTCTGCATTTAACCCATCCGTGAAGGAGCAGTGGGCAGCTAACAAACGCCTGGGGACGGTACCTCGCTCATGAGTACCTCAGTAGTAACTTTACCGGCCCTGGATTCAAACCTGCGACCTTCTGATCACGGGGCAAACACCCTACCATTACGAACTGCCCCAATCCCAATTCCCTTCCTTATCCCTACCACATAGTCCTACCCTCTGTTTTTTGTGCGGGCTACGGTATCCTGCTTCTTTGGAAAATTGAAGGGTACGGGGCATCACACCCTCTAGATTGCCTTTAGAAGCAAGGGATTTGAGAGGCTGACTTTGTATCTAGTGGAAGACAAAAACTCCTGCAATACACAAAGATGAAAACGTGGCTACAAGTGTGGGGAGAGTAGAGTTTCATAAATGTACACACAAAATATTCTAAATTCCACAAGAAAATGAACCTGAATTGTTCTAATGCATATTTCAGAAGTACTCATACAAATTACTATTTGTGAGCGATGGCAACAGTATATGAGACATTTCTGACATTTTTCTGCGTTGTCCCTCCTGAAGACGTAACGAGTGGTGTCCCATTCCACAAGCAAAGATTACAACCCCTACCCGCTGTGGCTTCATTCTGAAGAGCCACTCCAAGGGCACAAGGGCACTCCAAATCTAGGGGTTGAGATTTGTTTGGAATTGGGTTGGGCCAAAGTGAGTAGGTTCAGAGGCTTTCTCTACACGAAGACTGATGATTCTTGACACCAGCAGCATGTTGAAATTTAAGGCTGAACACAGTAAGCCACAGTGGAGTTGAAAATCTGTCACTCGGAGCAACGCGAATGCTGATCCCTCCGGAACAGTGTTCACACGTGTTCGCCGTTCCCTAATAAAGCCCGGGTGGTGTCACACCTACTAAAGTCAATTTACAGTTAAACGAGTGGTGTAAAAGTCGGATGGGCCATTACGAGCCCCGCGCAGCCGCAGGAAGTGGATGAGTATAGTATGACAACATTATGTGAGACAGCAGGACATGAGACAGCATTTACCTGCTCACTTAATAAACGACCATGTGCCCTACGGGAAACGCAACACCTTCCAGGGTATAATTAAAGGAGAAACCCGACTGGAGCCAGTGTGGCCAGCAGGAGGCTCTACTGCTCCTTCTCAATGGCCATAATTATTATTTTTTTCTCCCAAATGGAAGTAATGGACCCCTTATTAAAACTGTGGTTGTGATAGTTCAACAAAGTCAACTTATGAACAGAAAGGTTGCAACAATAATATAAAATATTCTTGTTTTTGTTTTGTTTAATATTTTTGTTTTGTTTATTTTGCTTAATGCCCTAGCTAAATTACAGCTGTTATCTGCAACTTCATTCACTATATTCTTCACAAAAAATAATTGTTAGTGGTGTTTATTAGTGTGAAAATCTCAGGTTTATTATGATGCAATATTATGTCAATGGACAACGATTCGATGTCTGTCGATATCATAAAGTCTGCTACGATACATTTTCGACTCAATTCAGAAGCCATTGATTGATATGAAAATTTCATATTCATACTTCATTCATACAAAAAGCAACTAAAATAAAACTTGGTATTTTAAGAGGGAGTTGCTAGCGTAACGGTTCGCCCCGTGATTGGAAGGTCGCTGGTTCAAATCCTGGACCGGTAAAGGCACCACTGAGGTACCCAGAGAAGCCAGATTAAATATTTTAAGATGCTTCGATTCAGTGAATCATAAGTCCTTTTATTAGTGATGTGAAGTTCGTTGCATTCTTGCTGATTGTGGGGCTGTTGGTAGCGTAACGGTTAGGCAGTTGGCCCTGTGATCGGATGGATGCGGGTCTGAACATGATAAAGGTACCACTGAGGTACTCAGAAGCAAGATAGTGTCCCTAAGCATCAGCTGCCCACTGCTCCTTCATGGATGGGTCAAATGTGGAAGTAACTGTGCGCTGTGCTGTGGTGTGTTCACAAATGACCATCACTTACTTTCACCTGTAAATACTATTTCTCAAGGCTACATAAAAACATTCACCCATTAAAAGATGGACTATTTTGAATAAATAAAGCTGCTTTTTAAATTAAACCAATTTGCCGTTACCAGGTCTCTATAATCATCCTGTTTCTGTCTCTGCTTCTTTGCTAATTAATTGTTTTTGTTTGTATTGTTGTGTCTTCGAGACATAGGAAAATATATAATTTGTTAGAATATTAGCTCTTTTCAGTGTACACAGAGACGAAACCCACCGATACCACAGACTAAGTGCAGTAACAGCAAGGTAAAATATTAGCATAGTTTGATGTAACATTTTCAGATCTTGCAAAAAACATCATTTCAAAAAGCAGTGGAGATGCAGTTAGAGTTGGTCTAAAGTGTAAGAGTTTGCCAGAATGCGTGAAGACTCGAAATAGACAAAACTATTAAAAACCCTGTTGTTTCCTGGCATCCTGTAATCCACACATTCTGAGAACAAATGTGAGGGCAGCACATTATAATCGGTAATTACTTAACACCATTACACACGCCGAGTCCCACTGGAGTTTGGAGAAACATTAGAAAGCGCAATGTCGCCCAGTCTCCTGCTGTAGATTTAGATAGAAAAGCAGACTAGCGCTTCAGCGACATCGCTACCCCTGTTTACAGCTAGTTATATCAGTAGGCCGGTTTTGGCAGAACCCAGGAGGTACAATTATTGTCTGAACTCTCAAGCCAGACTCTGTTTTCTTTGTTTTCCCCCGTAACTGGGAGCGTCATTTGGGAAAATGATTAGGCAACAGTTTGGCTTCAGTGACTGACATGTTTGAAGACCGCAATAGATTTCACAGTATCAAAACAGCCCTGTTTTTTGGAGACCAATTAGACTCTAGAGGCACCAAAGTGTGAAAAGCATCAAAAGAAAAAAAAAAACACACTTTAGATCAACTGTTTTTTACTACCTTTGCTGAACAAGGCCTATAACGGGGAGCTGTCGTTCATATCAGAACCATGGCAATAACAGATATACAGACAAGGATTGTGGGGAGACATTGTTTTTCCCAGCTTTAGACCCTGCTCAGATACAGAAGCTAAGCTTTTTATCTAAGACCTTCTTTCACTACTGATTAAATATTCATTTTTTTGTATTGTCCTTGTCATTTCACCTTAGCAAAATCCCCTCTGCCATATCAAAGTCTATTACTGTATCTTCTCTTTTTTGGTTCGCCACAAATGTGATGGGTTTGATTCTGAAATAAATGCAAAATGAAAGTAATGTCCCAACTACATCAAGTGTAACGCTTGCTAATTTGTCCTCAAAAGGACAAGTATTAGGGTGAGAATCATCTGAGTGTTGACAACAAAATTGGAAAATGGAATGTTCTGTGATGTCCTTGACATTTGATTCTAATTTATTAGGGAGAATTCCTTCTAGGCATATTATTCGCTTGTATGAGAAAGTCAGGATAAAGTAATCAGTAGAGGCAATAGTGCTTTTATATTATATGGATTATGTGTGTGTTTGTTGTTATTGTTCAGATTTTAAGAATTGGCCCCCAAGGTCATGTTTAATTGGCTGGGAGTCAGAAAGAGGGCAGTTGGGTGTAAAAATTAGAGGCGGATGGAAACGATGGCTTTTGTGTTTTTGTATTAAGAACTGGCCTATGATGATTTCAAGGTTACACTCCTTAACTAGCTTTGTGTTCACATAAGTGCGTTTGTTTTAATGCGGTGGGATTATTAGGAGTAGAGTGTGAATAGCACATTCCCATTTTCATTGTTATTCTACAGTATTTTTGAGATATTTTACAACAGCATTTGGGGCACTTGGTAGCGTGATCGGAAAATCGCCAGATCAAGTCCCCCAGACTTAGAAAGGTACCACTGAGCACTGCTATCCGGGCGCTGTCAAAAAAGTTGCCCACTGGGTCAAATGCAGAGGTCACATTTTGTTTTGGTGCACTGTGTGCTGTGCTGTGGTGCGTTTGCAATGATAAATAATGACTCACTTTAATTAGAGACACAACAAACAAGAAAACATCAGCATTTGGACCAATGTTAAAAACTGTTCAATTTATATTAATAATGTCTTATTTTATCAACCACTGCTTTTGCGCTGGTATCACCTATTTTTAGTACAAAACCAATGAGCTTCAGCGTTCAGAGCGCCAATTCTTGATGGTTGTGAGGGTGTTGGTAGCGTAACGGTTAGGCAGTTGGCCCTGACCCGATAAAGGGACTGCTGAGGTACTTATGAGCAAGGTACCGTCCCCAGGTGCTGCCAAAAAAGCTGCCCACTGCTCCTTCTCAGATGGGCCAACTACAGAGGCCACTTTTCTTTTTTTTTTTTTAGTTCATATTTTTTATTGATATGACATCAATTTAAATTTTACATAGAGTACATTCTTTATACATCACATATTTGTTATTATTTGTTCTTACATATTTCGTACACATTTCCATTGATTTACTACATGCGAAAAGAGAAAACAAAAACAAAACAAAACAGGAGGAGAAGATAAAAACTATGTACACGTTGGGAGAGATCAGTTTAAGAAGTGAGCTAGTTTCAGAAAATAAAATCCGGCCTGTGAGATACTATGTAATTGACCCATTTTTCCCAATTTAGATTAAATTCGTTCATTTTATGATTAATATATGCAGTGATTTTCTCCATTTTATAAATATCTACTGTAATATCAATCCATGCATTTAAAGTTGGACTCTCCTGTGTTAACCATTTCTTAGTCAATGATTTCTTGGCCGCCAGAAGCAGTATATTAAATAAAAATTTATCTCTTTTCAACCATTCTTTGGGAATACATCCGAAAAATAGAGTTTTGCTATCTTGAGGATATAGGGCCTTATGTATCTCGTTCCAAAAAAAATGGATAACAGAACAGTCCCAAAAGATATGATAATGGTTTGCTTTTTGATTTCCACAATTTCTCCAGCATACAGAAGAAGCAACATCATAATGGGATTTCTGAGAGGGGGTAATAAAATATCTAATCAAATTCCTTCCATTGCTGAGCTCTGGTGGTCTTCCATTGATCAGAGGCCACTTTTCATTGTGATGCACTGTGTGCTGTGTTCACAATGACAAATAATCACTTAAATTCACTTAAATTGGGTGGTTTGGACATGTGTTGACCACACATATTTAACAGCACATTTATATTTCTGTTTAAAAAGTGATTTTAGGTCAATTTTCAGCTTACAACTTAATTTATCCCAGTCTAATTATGCTAATTATGCACTGCTAGGCTAAGCTTCTGTTTAATGTACCCTGGGTGCACATCACAAAACTGCCTTTTTATAGTACACAATGAGTATTGAATAAAATAAATCTAAAAGGTCCTATATTTTATACATTTCTTCATCAAGTTAAAATAGGTCTATTAGCTCCTCTAAACATGTCTCTGAATAGTTTGCTGTAAATACCTCTCAGATTAGGAATTTTCACCTGCTTTTTACTCCTCTATTTCAGTCCCTTTCAGAACAGGCTGTTTCTCATTAGTATTTCTAAATGCACATGAGCTGCTGCTGCCCCACACACTCCCCACTCCGGAACTGGGTGTAGACAGCACGGCGAGAGTTTACTTCACATGAAAATAATCAGCACGGCTGCTGCTAACAGACCATCCACACAGCCGTACATGTTCAACACAACACTCCGCCGGTGGACTTCCTCACTGTGATTCTGACGCTAGCGTTTGCGAGAAAACATGGCGCATCAGGAAACGGTAGCAGTTCTACCTGGTGGGCGGAGCTTCTCCAAATAGGAGGGTGGAGTTATTCAAATGTCCCCTACTGTGACGTTTATTTGGAAGCGCACTCAATCTCACCACACGCAAAAACAAGCAATTCAGCTGGCGACTCAAGTGACTCGCACACCCGGATCAGTTTAGTGAGTGAGTCGAATTTAGAGATGGAGTTGAACCATAAAAAGGAGCCAAATATTACAGCTCTACTTCCTACTAGAGGGAATTTTTCCTTGCCCCTGTCACCTCAGGCTTGCTTGTTGGGGGTTTGGGCTGGATATATGCAAAGCGCTTGGTGACAATGACTGCTGTTAAGACAGTTATATAAATAAAATTGAATTCAATTGAATGTATCTCAGCTGATCTGGGGAAAAGCAACAATGTCATAAACACCATAAACTGTCACGCATAGCAACTATACACATCTGTCTCTATCCTGTGACAATCATGCTGGAGATCTTATAATTATCTTGTTATTATGAGATCTTTTTTTGTAATTATGAGATTTCAATCTTTTTTTAATATTACCAGATCCTTATCTTGTGATTGAGATCTTCAAGATCTCATAATTACAAGATATTTTCTTGTAATTAAGAAATAGTATGTAATTATGTGATAAGAGGTCTAATTTATTGTAGCGCATGTAGCACGCTTTGGCAGAATCTCCAGCCGACAACCATGTTATGAAACACTCCAGCAATACCACATCGCATCTTGAACTTGCACTCCAAATTGATTATTATTAGACTAGTCACCATGCAAATATGTAATATGTGGGTTTATCAGTTACCCAGAGAAACACCTTGATTAATCGGTGCAGTGCGTGCTTCAGAACGGCTTCCAAATGCTAATGTGGACACGGCTGTAGGGAAAGATGAGGCAAGCATGGGAAACTTCACACCCGACTTCAATTACTATCTCATTTCTTTATTTATTTATGGAGAAAATCATCCGAGACTTTAATATGTGGTGTTGTTTACTGATTTACTTTCTTATAGACACCTAATTCTCATCACTTTTGTCTTGATTTCATTAAAATATTGGAACCTGGCCTTTACGACGATTAACTTTGAGAAATGACTGCACCTGTAACTCAATTATTTCTTGCCGTTTAAGATATACTTTCTCATACATTACATTCGTAATTGCCATTCATTTGGTCTTATTATGTTATTTAAAGTCATTTCTTTCCACACAGTCTGTTTAAACAGATCGAGCCTTGATTCCAAATGCAAACACTCATTTCTTTTAGTTCAGTGTTTCGCATTAATACTCCTTTAGGACCCCTGCGTGGAATATTTTAAGGTCCTGCTTGCTTTAAAACGCCCACTTTAGACTCATGAGGGGCTTGTTAATTAGCTGATGAGTAAAATGTTCAGTGCAGCGCTACTCCAGGACTGGGAGTAGCTTTTCTATTGAGACAAATAGCCACAGGGACGAGAGCAGGCATGGTGCAATCAAACCAAAGCGGCGTTTGCAAATACAGTTGCGTAACTTATTCTTGATTTTTAGAGACATCGCAATGTCGCAATGAAATATTAAAGTCTTGGGTACGACGGTGTGTGTCCTTCAAATTTGAGTCCCTGCTGTACTGTGTTGTCTGGAGTCTGAGAAAATCTGGTCCCTAACCACAGCTCCTGCTGATGTTGCTTTACACTGGGTGTGGAGTTTAGATATAAGGAGGAACGGATGGGGATAGAGAGAGAGAGAGAGAGAGAGAGAGAGATTAAGGAAACACTCCAACCTTGGGCATGATAGGTACAAAACACACACTGATCTTGTCTATCCTGTGATGTTTACCTGCAGTTAGTTTTCAAAACCAGAAGTAGCTAAAATTGAGCATTTTACCTTGAATGTGGGAGTAATATTTAAAAGTTTTATCTTAAGTCATAGGAAAAACATAGGGATTATACAGAACAGTAGTTGGGGAGGCTACTTTTCTGAGAAAATGAATCAATTTAAAGTTAAAACCATTAGAATACATCCTGAGTGAAAGGACTAAAATTATCTAAATATCGAATATTATCAGTCCTCAAGTATTAAAAGTACTTTACAGATTTAGCAAAGCTTTGCCATTTAAAGAAATGTCAAATTCTTAAAGTTAAGTGCTTTCATTTGCTTTTGTTTCGATATATTGTGCCAATCCTTAAATCCCAAATTATGTCACCTTGGCGCAGAACAACCAGAACCTAACTGGTGATGTGGAGGAGCACGGTGGCATAGTGGTTAGCACTGCCGCCTCACAGCGGGAAGGTCCTGGGTTTGATCCCCAGGCTCTGGTTTCCTCCCACAGTCCAAAAGCATGCTGTAGGTTAATATAGGTCTTGTGCCTGTAGCTTCCGGGATAGGCTCTGGTTCCCAATCCCCACCCACTGTGACCCCGGTTGGGATTAAATGGTTTAGATAATGAATTAACTAATGTTTGGTGATGATGCATTAATTCAAGCTCTAGAATTTTGAGCAATCAAATGCAAAAGGCAAAATGTACTGGAGTAAAAAGTTGCTTTCAGGGTAATTGTAGTAGGTAAGAACTAGGGAGCTCACGCCTTGATCGAATCCCAGACCGGTAAATGTACCACTGAGGTACTCATGAGGAAAGTACCGTCCCCAAGCCTGTCAAAAGCTGCCCACTACTCCTTCACGAATTGGTCAAATGCAGAGGTTACATTTCGTTGTGCTGCACTGTGTGTTGTGCTGTGGTCTGTTCACAATGATAATTTCAGGACTAGAAGACCTCCAGCACTACCACCACTGGGTCCAATGAGAAGACACCTTAACCCCAAGTTGCTCCTGGGAGACAGTCCACGTAATTAGGAAATGGGCGTCGCTCTGGATGTCTGAGTGTCTGCTAAATATGGTTAATGTAAAAGTGTAAAATGTAAATTACTCAAGTATAACTCACTTCATGCTTGTAAAGAGACCTTGGCGTTCTCTTTGTCCAGCCTGGCATCATTACAATCCCCAAATTTGCTCTCATCATCAATTAAAGGTGAGGACCACAATGCTCTTGATGGATTTAAAGTGCACCAGTGATTTTATGTTCTAATTAATGCATTATGTTCACTGCATTGAGGGAAGGAGGAGAACCGAAGCCCCCGGCGGCTCCTCGCAAACACGCAAAAGGTCAATCGACAAGCAGTCATTTTTGAGATATGAATTACGTCTCATGTTGGATCAATATGAAAAACAACGATGCAGGTCTGTGTGATTTGTAGTTGCCAAGGCAGCGAGGGCCTCTGATGAGTTTTCAGAGACAGTGCGTGGAAATGAATTATGTACGCTGCCGCCTCCTGATAGGCTGAGCCTGACAAGGAGGTGAGCGGCGGCGCCGTTCCGCTTGATGCATGAAAGTAAAAGGTAATTAGTGGCTGCGTGTGGAATAAACGCGATAAAAGTTAAAGCAGTGGAGAGTTAATTCTGGGAGACGACTTAGGAGGGA
This sequence comes from Distichodus sexfasciatus, assembly GCA_032718565.1. NCBI lineage: Eukaryota > Metazoa > Chordata > Actinopteri > Characiformes > Distichodontidae > Distichodus > Distichodus sexfasciatus. The sequence continues at coordinate 1,256,579 of JAVGVS010000040.1, forward strand.
AGAATTCGGCCAAAAAAAGCACACACACGTTATTGACATCTTCTCCCAGCTCTGTCATGTCTGGACGGCAAAATGAACAGCTGTCAGAGAAGTGGGCACGCATTTGCTAAAGGTAGCTGCGTTAATGGTGAGAATGTTTTGAAGTAATTACCCTATCTCGCTTTAAAGGACGCGACCTTTTATCGACAGGGATCCATTAGCCGTCTCTCACTCTGAATAAAATGCGTAGGTATTTCACTGATATTTTTTTTGCGCTCTCTTTTATCCCTCTCTCAAAGAAACTGTATCTCGCCTTTGGTGGATTTTTTTTGCCGTGATTGTTTATTAAGCGTAGGCGTAGGCACGGCACAATGTCTTTATCCACGCCACGGTTTAGTGTTTGATGGGTATGAGTCAGCAACAAAGAAACGGAATATGACCACATACTTTTTTAGAAATTCGTGTAGAATGTGGAAGTTATGAAAGGTGTCTGTCTTTTGTGTGTGTGTATGTGTGTGTGTGTGTGTGTGCAGTGTTTGCGATAATTGCACGTTGTGCCGTTGCATTATGGATTTCGAGAGGACATTCTTGAAAGCTGAAACACAAGCATTTACAGTAATGGTTTTGGAAATAATAGCAGTGTAGAGAAATGCACGTTGAGCATGGTATGTGCGTTTTTGCCATTTTTTTGTCTCTGAAATTACTTTTCAAACTAATTGTTCATTCTGAAGTGCTAACATTGCTTCTAAAGAATGGGGGTGAGTCACTGCTGGAATGCACAAATTATTGAATTTTTGTTAAGCAGAGATGGGCAAGGTAGCTAACTTCATTACTTAGGTCATTACTTAAAGGTCCCATATTATGTAATAATTCACTTTTTCTGTTTTTGACCATCCATTTGGGTCTGTACTGCCTCTACACACACTGTACGTTTGATAAAAATAGTCAATTGTGTTAGTTTTAATTTACCAATGTCAGAAACTGTGCTTAAACGAGGCGTTTCTCTGCTACTTCTACGTCACAGTAGAGTACATTTGAATAACTCCGCCCTCCTCTCCGAGAAGCTCCGCCCACCAGGTAGAACTGCTAGCGCTTCCTGATCCGCCATGTTTTCTTAAAGTGCTAGTGTAGGAATCTCAATGAGGAAGTCTAGCGGCGGAGTGTTGTGTTGAACATGTGCGGCTGTATGGATGGTCTGTTAGCAGCAGCCGTGCTGATTATTTTCACGTGAGGTAAACTCTCGCCGTGCTGTCTACACTACATCCACTTCCGGAGTGTGTGGGGCAGCAGCAGCTCATGTGCATTTAGGAATACTAAAGAGAAACAGCCTGTTCTGAAAGGGACTGAAATAGAGGAGTAAAAAGCAGGTGAAAATGCCTAATCTGAGAGGAATTTACAACAAACTACTCCAGAGACATGTTTAGTGGAGCTCACAGACCTACTTTAATTTGTTAAGGAAATGTATAATATGGGATCTTTAAGTGAGAGAACAGAGACCAGATAACACTAGTCAAATGTTACTCCAATACAAGTGAAAGTCGTACATTCAAATTTTTACTTAAGTTAAAGTACTTAAGTTAAAAAATACTTAACCTTTAAAAATACATCTTCTTTCACCACATTGTTACATTATTACCACAACACTTACAATAGCTAATGCCTCTGACTAACTTGTAGAAGCGGTAGAATAAGGAATTGTTAGAATGTTACAGAATGAAACACTGACAACTGACAAAGAAAACCAGTCATTAGTTTATTTTTGTAACTTATTGTAAGACTACACACCCCCACAAAACAGCATGGTAGTGTTCTGACCCAGCTCTGGCAGTGTGTGCACATATATATGTGAGTGTTAATCAGGAGGACAGTGCAATAGCTGTAAATGCAGCTCACAACATAAAATCAACATTCCAACCTGCTTAAAACCCAGCTCTACACCTCTAGCTTCATGACCTTCCAACAGCAACAATGTTTTAAACAAGACAAAAAAAACAGCAGATCTGTCTAAACCTCAGTGGCGATTTTAGACTATTTAGGCAAAATGTTAAGTCAGCACTCCCTGAATATAATAAATAAATGATTACGATTTTGTGAGGTAGCCAGTTCTCAAACCTTAGATTGTCCAAAATAGCTTTTTAGAGATGGAATAAATGAAGACAGGCCCAAATGGAGCAGTAAAATCCTTGCACGAGTCGGATCGTCCTCCTCTGATTGGTTGGCGCGTCCGCGATTGCCTGATTGTTTTAGTAACATCCACTTTATCCACAGATTTGAAAGTAGCGAGTAATGACAACCTTGATAGAAATGTAGTGAAGTAAAATGTATGGTATTTGTCTTTCAAATGATGTGAAGTGAAAGCACAGTACTCAAATAAGGGCCTGTGTCCACCAAACACGTTTTTTCCACTGGCAGCGCTTATTTTTAATCTAAATCCTATGAGCTTCAGTGTTCAGAGTGCCTTAAGTGGAAAAAGAACCCCCGGTGGAGACTTTTTTTTTGCCACAATGCTCAGAGTGCGTACTAACTTTTACACCAGTGCTGTTCTCTTGCTAGCCAATCAAAATCGAGGAAGGGGTGGGACATCTAAATTGGTGGTACACTCCCAGCTGTTTACTTGAACGTTTATTTCATGCACCCAATCTCGCCTCGAAGACGTGAGAATGTCCCCATCTTGTCGACTAAACTAGCGATCTCAAAGAAAGACGCTGAAATAGGAAGGATGGCGCTTTTTGTAAATAAGCAAGAACGAGCGCTGAGAAAAATCGCAGAGAAAGCGCTCTGAAAGTGAGGTTTTGACCACTCTCAGTGGAAAAAACATGTTTGGTGGACACAGGCCCTAAATGTGCTTTGTTACTGTCCACCTCTGTTTTTAAGCAATGTAAGCCTTTTATAGATGGTCCTTAAAGCTACTCTTTATAATGAGCATATTTAGACTAACTCCGCTTTGGTTCTTAACCTAGTGGCCTGACTGTTTAGCCCTTTAGCATTATGGGACAAAACTGCCTTTTTCTTTTAGGACTTAACTCTACCGAGAGTCAATTTCTGTGTAATGCTAAAGTTTTAATGAGGCCAAAGGTTAAGAAATTCTTCACCCGTCCTTTTTAATGGGTGCTGCCCTGTAGGCTGTCCTACCAAAACCTTTTCACTCCCTTGTTTAAAAATACCTCTCCTTTCATAATGACCTTTACACCACTTAATTAGGGGACATCTCCAAAAATCCATAATGAAAAACTTTCACACTGTCCGGCCATGAACCCGATCAAGCAAACATCTCGCCTCCTGCAAAAATTTTCGTTTGGTAGTAAATACCCGTAAATCCGCTCTTGCCTGGTAATGCTTTGGAAAAAAAAAAATCTCTACCATGATTGCTGACTGAAGCTGTGCGAGAGCGTAGGTCCACGAGGACCCATGCTCAATAAAGCAAGTTAATGAAAGGCTACCACACAGATGTATTGGCCATATTATCAATGTGCTATAAATAAGAGAGCGGAATATTATCCTGATGACTTGGCGCGGCCCTTTGAGCAGCGGGGAATAATTAATATTTGCCCTCGCTTTCACCGTTTTTCCAATGTCGGCCTCGCTGCCGGAGAGAGACATGCAGATGGGATGTGTAGTATAGATCTGGGGCGGAGATCAATCTAAAAAGGCATTGTCCATTTACCAGAGCACCGCCGCGATGGTAATTGTTGATAGGAGCGGCAGAGCGGCGCCAGCCAGGAGCATTTTAATTTCGCAGCCGGAGAAAATTGAGTCCATTGAAGAAGCCTCAGCCTCCCTAAAACACGATAACCATTGGGCCATTGTATCTCTCGGCGGAAAGTCGTCGCAAATCCGTGTCAGTCTAGATTAGGCCCTAAATATGCATTTACATATTTCTTTCTCTGGTTGTTTTTCATAGCTTGTCAACACAATTAAAAAATAAATGGCCAAATACCGGGATGACAGTTTGAGTGAGAATGACTATTGTTTAGTGCTGCTTATCAGACCTTCCCACCTGCTCTTGGGACGCAAAGTAAAAAGGGGGAAAAATAAATGTGGGTCGTAATTATTTGTCTTATTTAATGGGAGGAGAGCGCAAGGGTGATTGTAATTCATTCAAATTGACATGAAGCAAGACATTCGTTGCAGAACTTACTGACGTGCTCTTTCAAATGCTTCGACCCGTCCAGCCGTGAGCAGAAAATCCATTTTGCATGTCAGGGCTGTATATCGATATGAAAAGCGTTTCTCAAGTCTCATCGTGCTCGTTAGAGGGAGCGTAATAGTAAAATATCACACGTAGAAGGCGCTTCGTCATTCTGACTATCATCCACAATGCCTGACTGAACCGCAGGCCCATTTTTCTTATGGCCTCGGCCTGAATCATTTTGACCAATCTTTGCCCAGAATCAGTGCTGTGTTTCACTTTGTATTTTTGCACATGTATTCCGTTTAGCTGGAACACTGCAATTGCCATTCATCTAGAAAACGGAATGAAATGTCAAATGTAATCAGCGTGATCTTGGATTATGATAGAAATGCATTAATATGGAGAGCGACTCGAATGCCGAATGTGTTTTCCCCTTTTTTTTCACAGCCCAATAGCTAGCGACGAGATTGAGTTAAGTGTACCCCCAAAGCGCTGCATTCCTCTGTATTTTTTGGTGGGAAATTTAATTTGTATTTGTTTTTAAATGCCTTGTCAGGGATGATATTAGTGCGGGGGGGCTTGATGGATGTTTTGTTTGGAATTTTGCAGCAGAAAATAAAGTGACATTATCCATGACCAAATTGAAATTAGCTCAGCCAGTATCACAGCACAGGATGTGCAATCAGAGCGAAAATGGATAAATAGTAAATCATAAGGACGATGGTTGAAAGTGGGCAGGGGAAACGCAAGCAAATTATTTCTGGCCGGCTCCTCTGTGCGCTTAACCGCTTTCCTCTAAGATGACTACGAACTTCAAAAGTGCAGAGCGATTTGCTTCTGACGGCCAAACAGATTGTAGATTTGGGAGCAGTGCCACTTTCCACCAGTCGTGGGAAAGATATTCTTTAAAACGCTTGCCATCCAAATGTTAGGCCTGTCTGAAAAACCAAATGCAACTTCTTCAAATACATGCTGTTTCCAGTTAAACAAGTTTCCAATTAATTTTGTTGAAGTTTGTTTCCTGGTTTGATATATTTTGTAAAACTATCTGTGCTGGTATCTGGGCAGTTGATAATGTGATCAGAAGGTCGCTGGTTTAAGTTCTGGGCCGGTAAAGGTTAGACATGGCACAATACCACTTTTTTATGTCCGATACTGATATTGTAAATTTGGATATAAAACAATGTAATAATTACACACCCATATGTATATGCTAAATTATTTATTAATAAAATAACATCTAATAAATTATTCGTTTAAACACAAATCCTGCGGTGTTAAAACCATCAGGAACACAGAGATTAGGAGTGAGAGCTGGTGTTGTAGGAATTATCGTGAATGTAGAACAATAAACCAGTTTTACCGCAGTAACACTTCTCATGCTTAACAAATTGAGCGTGCACGCATTTACAGATCGGCTCCACAGATTATCCCAATACCTGAGTCGTTATTGGACCAGTATCTGATCCACATATCGGATCGGTGCCATATCTAGTAAAGGTACCACTGAGGTACTCATGAGCAAAGTACCGTCCCCAAGCACTGCTCCCTGGGTGCTGTCCATGTCAGCTGTCCACTGCTCCTTCACGGATGGGTCAAACGCAGCGTTCATATTTTTTTGTAGTTTTTGATCATCAATATAATTACACTTATCTCCATTATGTCCAGTTTCGGTTTTTGTTTTAGGTGCCTTATCACTTTAGTAAAACAACTCAAACCTGACCAGCTTGACCAGCATCAAACCAGCAAGTGCCAAAATTTGTTGTGAAGACCTGTGCAGGCCAGTGTCGTTTTGCAGCAAGCGTTTCAGTGACTTATGTAGCGTAATGGCCCTAAGAAAGTTGAACTTCTGTAATCGCGGTGTTCCAGGTCCTCCCGGAGCACTATTTATAAAGTCGAGCCTGCGAGGACGTGCCTGGAGGCTGGAGAGCCTCGGCTGTCCTCGGCTTAGATTTGATCAAATTGAACATGAAGCGTGGTGTTTCATTTTCACTTCCTTACCTCAATCAGGATATGTTTGCCCCGAGTCAATATCCATTCACCTGAGTCTGCGCGATACACGCCACAAATAAAGTGCTTTCCTTCTCCCCATATAATGCTGTTTGATGTGTCCCTCAGACAGATTCGTGCTTAGCCCAAATATGCAGGCCCTGATTCCACACGGCAGCGTGCTGTTTCTTTCTGCCATCGTATTAGAGCTTTTTCTCTCTCTCTCTCTCTCTCTCTCTCTCGCTCCTACGTGTCAGCAAATGTGAAAAAATAATGTTCGTGCAGCTTTCATTAAGCTTATATGATGATATCAATCTAGACTTACTTTAAAGATGGTCTTTTTCCTCTCATCGGTGGCAAGGGACTTCCTATTAATTTATGCATCCTCTTAGCAAATTGCACATTGACAGATTTTAGCTTTGGTGCTGATTGCAGCTGCTTTATGCTAATTATTGCTCGCAGTTAAAGCCCCCAGTGTCAGCAAGGTGCCCATGAGTTGTCAAAGGATGTAATTAAGAGAAAGGCATTTACACATACCCTCACCTCTGACTTCAAGCCTGTGATTAAATATAAGTATAGCTTAGAGAATTCATGGATCTAAAGTGCTTGAAAATTCTATACTCGACAATCATTCTATCCAAAAACCTTTGATTTTATTTTTAATCTATTACATTTGCTAATTTTACCCAGCAACGTTGCTTGCACTTGTTTTATACTACCTTAAATTTGGTAAAACATAGACATTCGAAAATTCTCTTTTTCTTTGATATGAGTGAATAAATACCCCTTTAAGGCACTGCCTTTAAATCTGTAATTAAAATGTCAGAACCGTAGAATAATTGAAAAACTTTTTACAAACGTAAGCTCAAAGGAATGCAAAAACCATTGCTGTTATATTCTAGTTATTATCTACTCTTAATATTAAACACTATCACAGAAAATGAGATCTACATGTCATGATGTGGTGTAATGACACTAATCGAGGGACATAAATACAGGACTAGGACTGGGATACAAAATCAAGAATCTGTTCCAAGTGTAAAGCGGACTCAAAAATGTCCTTCAACATTTTTGGACAATTTCCTTCATCGACTACACTAGTCCCAACTCGACATTGAATAATTGATGAATAAATGTAGTATTTATTGTTCGAGGTTTTGGTAGAACTTTCATCCTTTGACTTAATGTCTGTGTAGAAAGGGAGGTTCGCCTGTTTCTCTGTTCTCTGTGAGCCACAGTGATTTAAAATAAACAATAATGGTCAGTAATCGTAAATAAGACCAAATGCGTAGCTGGTGGATGAAGATGGGTTGAGTTCTCCATTAATTTGTGGATGAAGCCACATGTAGCAGAGTCTAGGTGAAGACTGCAGAGCAGGTCTAAATCGGCTTAGAGTTAATTAAAGAGATGTTCCTCCTTGTCATATCCATGGACGGTTTGACTCAGTATTTACATACTAATGTTGAGAAGCTGTTAGAAGGTAGACGATGGCTCCAATATGCCACAATAAAACAGGAGAGCAACAGGAAAAAGGAATATCACTGGGGTTAACCAGGAGCAGTGTTTAGGATTTTATGCTATCCCTAAAAAATGGTAATAAATATGTAATAGAGATGTAAGATCTAAATTTATAAAGATGATTTTGCTCAGGTTTCTTCAAATCCCTGATAATCAGGCAGATTATTCAAAAAACATGTATCTACAGATTAGTCAGCTCTTAACAGTTTTACACTAAAACCTGTATAAATCCTCAGGAAATAAAACGTTCATAGGTTCAAACGTTTCCTGCCTGTGCTAAGAAAGGTTACATAAAGATCCATATCGTTTAAGAGGTTAAATATTCCCCTTAAATAGGCTTTATAAATGTCTGAGTGATTATTTGTCATTGTGAACACAGCGCAGCACACAGTCTACCACAACTACATGTGACGTCTGCATCTGACCTATCCACGAAGGAGCAGTGGGCAGCTAACATGGCCAGCACCTGGGGAGCAGTGCTTGGGGAGGGTATCTTGCTTATGAGTACCTCAGTGGTACCTTTACGGGTCCGGCACTTGAACTGGCTGCCCTCTGATCAAGTGGCTAACTCCCTAACTGTCTCTAACCCTAAGAGCTGTCTATTTACAATTTTATTCTCTTTTTAGGTTACTTTATACACAGATCATTACAACGGTTTGCAAGTGAACATTTTGTCCTAAAAAACATGCAAAGGGTCAAGTTGTGATTTCAAAACGATGGAGCCAGACCTGATGCTTTTGTGGAATGTTTCCACTCTGCAGTGGTCAGAACCTACCAAAAGTGGTATAAGGAAGGAAAAACTAGTGAACCAATGATAAAGACCACTGGTCCCCATATGGCGGAACACGGGTCAGATCCCTCCCGAGCAAGCAATATGTATATCTGGCTCCTCACATCACATTTGCAACAAACAAAATCAGACATGTGCACTCCCTATGGCCATCTGTGATGAGCGATCCCCATGTCAGTGGGTTGAAGTCTCCACTATTCATTAAGAGTGAGTGAAAGCTTAACAATAACAGTTGCGATAACAGACTTTGAACTTCCCGGACATTATATTCATTACTGTGTATGTGAAATAAATATAGTATGAGTAATTCCGTGCACAAAAACTGAAGTATTTGCATAAAAATGCATTAACTACATTATTTGTGATGTAAACACATGTTAGTGCTCGCGACTCTCATATGGAACACCATTATGTGCAAAAACGTAGTTCTCTTCCAGAAAGGCCAAACGCAGCTCATTAAATATAATCAAATAAAAAACTCTGCAAGTCAATAAAACAGACACTGTTTCTGTAACAACACGGCGGGGGAACCCAAACGCAGAGTCTCAAAAACCAGGTCGAGAGAACAAAGATGAATTGACTAAACTCACAGTATTTATTCAGACAAGGGTCAAATCTGAAATACACAGTCCGCGGGGCAATCAAATCCAAATCACAGAGAACAGAAGAGTGATCCAAAAACAGACAGCGAGGGTCAAAACACAGGAAGGCAATAACGGAGAATGCTCGGTACGCAGCGCTAGGCATAACAATACTTCGCCGGGAACACTTGCAAGCAAAAGGCCTTAAATACAGGGGATGTGGGAATGATTGGCTAGAACTCAGGTGACACTGATCTGGTAATCAGGGGTGGCTGTGAAGATCTGGAACTGGAGTCTTGGTCGGATAGTCTTTCCGAGGAAGTAGATTCCTCCCTCGGTCTGGGCTGAGGTCTTACAGTTCTTACTATTTCTAATAGTTAGTGGTGCTTGCGAAGCAAAGCACTACTATTGTTATCTCTCAGGCTTATTATTATTATTATTATTATTATTCTTAATCTTCTTCCGTATAAAAGTTTGGCGCGTAACTAGTCCCGCATCGTTTGTCGTAGACCCACGAATGAGGTATCGAATCGTGCGCCTTAATCGGGAATGGGGTGCTATGACTTTTCTAAGGTGGGCGGTTAATTGTTCGCAGGGGGGTACTAATCGCCCCAAAAGTCCCATAGACTTAACATTGAGACCAACTTTGACGGACTGTAGCAGAGAGGGAATTTTGTAGAAAGGTCAAATTTACCACATTTGAAGAAGTTTGTAACCTTGTGTCAGAACATACCCCGGCGAAGAGGGTATAGGTTTCTTTACCCCCGCCAAGAGACTTCAAATTTGCCCCAGTATTGGATATAGAATGGGGAAAAATCCCATAGACTTAACATTGAGACCAACTTTGACGGACTGTAGTGCAGAGAGGGAATTTTGTAGAAAGGTCAAATTTACCACATTTGAAGAAGTTTGCAACCTGTGTCAGAACATACCCCGCAAGAGGGTATAGGTTTTACTCCTCTGCACAAGAGACCCCCAAAGTTGCCCCATTGACTTAGAATGTGGATTTTACGCAGAACTATTCCTTGCAATTGCTGGTCGACCCACAAAGAGGTGGTACCAGTGCTCATTCGGGAATGGGGTATGACTCTTGTAAAGAGGTGGGGAGGGCTTACCACAGGGCAACACTCAGGCAACCAATCAGTCTTTCGTGATTTATCATGATGCTCATAAGCCACTAGCAACCTCATTAGCATGCTGTTAGCATGATGCTAACACAATTAGCATGTTGCTAGCATGATGCTAATAATGTTAGCATTTTGCTAGCTTTATGCTAATTATATTAAGACGTATATATGGTTAGCATGATGCTAACAATGTTAGCATTTGCTAGCATTATGCTAACTATATTAGCATTTTGCTAATAATATGTGTAGCATGTCTTGTGCATGACGCTAGTGATAAAGATGACGCTTAGCTGATTAGCATGTTGCTAGCATTGCTAACTATATTAGCATGTTGCTAGCAACTTCATTAGAATGTCTCTAACATGATGCTAGCGGTTAGCATGTTGCCAGCGCTTGACGTTTAGTTGAATATAGGCGTTGCTAAAGTATTATGCTAATTATATTAGCATGTTGGCCATAAACATCATTAGAATGCTGTTAACATGATGCTAACACGCTTATGTGTTGCTAGCATTATGCTAATAATATTAGCATGTTGCTAGCGTTATGTTAATTATATTAGTACGTGGCTAGCACATGATGTTAATGATATTACATTCCGCTAGCATTATGCCAACTATATAACATTCCGCACACACATGTGTAGCATGTTCCTAGCATGATGCCAGTGATTAGTATATGTTGCTAGCATGACGCTAGCTGATTAGTATAAGCGGTGATTATGCTAACTATTTGCATGGTTAGCAACATCATTAGAACAAAACTTTCTAACATGATGCTAGAGTGCTTAGTATGTTGCTAGCATGACGCTTGCTTGTTAGCATGTTGCTAAGTATTATGCTAACTATATTAGAAGAAGTATAAGTAGCAACAGCTTAGATTGTTTAAATATCATGATGCTAGAGTGTTTAGTGCATGTTGCTAGCATTATGCTACAACTATATTTAGCATGTTGTTAAGATTGTTTGGGACTATATTAGCATTTTGCTCTTAACATGATTACCAATATGAATAGAAGCAATATTGTCTTATTGTCATATCACTGCTATACCAGCACTTTAAATGTTGTTTTTCATAGAGAACTGAAGGAAACATTGTAATATGAGGCCCAAGTTTGTCACGTAGTAAGACCACTCACATTTTCTTCAGAAAATGCAAATCCTCTAGTTTATGTCTAAGATCTAGTGCTATACTTTTAAAGATAAAGCTATAAATAAATAATAAATAAATAAATAAATAAATAATTTATTGATAAAATTAATTATTGTTCACATTTATGTGTATATGTTGCGAGAGGAGGGTGGATTTGTTGGCCTCAATCTGGACTTGCTTTTACATAATTTGTCCCTTGGAGAAAGATAATTGGAGACCAGCCTTGGACGAGGGTGGTCAAGGCTTATCGTTGATGCAAGTGAGGAGCAAAGGCTGAACGGTGTTGTCCGATCCAACAGAAGAACTAGCGTAGCTCAAATTGTTGAAAAAGTGAATGCTGGTCTCTAATAGCAAGGTATTGCATTACATTACAGTTTGTAGCGCATTTAGGCTGCATAACTAGACACCAAAGCTGAAGGTTACGTTGACTGGTGTACATCTTATTTTTAAATTAAGTCGTCGTCCACATCAATGTTTTAATAGTTGCTTCAAGGAATCATTTGCACAGATTCGAAGCTTGTTAACCCACAGCACAGCTGATGCTAACATTAGCTAATTAGCAATGTAGCATCGGCGTGCGGCGGTGCAGGAGATACCGAATCTATGCAGAGCGGTGTTCCACGAGGACTGGGATTGGGAAACGCTGGTCCATATGATACATAAAGTAGACAAAGTGATTTGGAAGTTGCGAGTGATTCAGCAAAGCACACGAGTCTTGGGGTAGACCACGGGGAGTCCAAAAACAGAAAAAGAGGCAATCACGAGTGGAGTCATTTTATGTCCCAGGGTTCTATATCTATCAAGCATTCTAGCACATGATTGCTTTTGTGCTTATGCATTATGGGCTTTGATAATCCGCCGCACAGCCTGCAGGGAAAGAGAGAAGCAACGCAAATTAGACGATTAAGAAAACCTCCACGCAGCCTCCCCAAGTGCAACGCATCTCACGCTGGAACGCATCCATCCTGGGAATGCCACACTCCATCAGAGTTGGGTCAGCTTTGCCACACTGAGCCGACATGTAGCCTCGTACAGGCCTCCGCCAGAACGTGTGGATTTCTGGCCATGGCTGGCCGCGATCGCTGAGCCTTTAAAGAGAGTCCTGCCCACGCACCTCATTTCTTTCTCTCTATCTTTCACTCTCTGTCACACTAAAAATGGGGGAAAAAATCACGCCAAACATTCAAAGCTCCAATGAATGAAGAGTTGAGGTTATATCTGTTGGAAGACACTGCGTCCTCAGATCAATTTCGCCTCACCTCGTTTCTGGGGGAAAACTCAATAAGCTAATGTTTGAGTAAGAGAGCTCATCACCATTGGTAGACTCTTGCCCTAACCAGGAAACAAACCTGCAAAATAAAACCCACTGAATGTTTTAAGATCAACCTTTTTAAGTCCCCAGGATTTCACTGCTGGCCTTTTTGAGAGATTGTTGCCGCTGAAATGTGCCAGATTTTGCAGCAGCTTTTTCTAAGAAATTGTAAGGAAAGTTGCAGCTTTTTAAGGCGCTCTGTTGCATTAAAGTTCTTTGGGAGCAATAAAAGTTGCAGAAATTGTGTGATTTTGTCTCACTTTATAATGATTCTTTAACAATTAATTAAAGTGAAGGAAACAAAACCACTATTCATTTTATTTAACTATTAATCATTTAGTTATTTTTGAAGGTAAATGTGAAGCGTTTTTATCACACACACATTTCCTGCATCTTCTAAATGTAACAAGGAAACAACTATGATGGGTCAAAAAATTGCGGAAAAGTTGTGGTATTAGTTCAAAATTGCATGGTAGTACTGAAGACGTGGATATTGACTGAATTTATGCTAATTGTTGTGATCATAACATTGCAAAATCCTGGAGGGTCTGACTAATTTCAATGAAAAAACGCTTTGGTGAATGGGGCCTAATGTTCTCTCTTTTAATAAAAATTAGTTTTCCTGTACATCCCCAGCTCAGAAGAATTCAGAGACTGGCGCCACCCCTGGATCCGGCCGATGCTAAGAGATGAATTTTGTCCCACTGCTCTTGTATTTCCACATAGAGTAGGTGAAAATGAATGATCAGTCCGTGGGCAGGAAATTTCTGGCCAATACCCTGATTACGTTGATTTGGGGCGGCCACCGATTTGGTTCATGGCGTACCTCGACGAGCGACGGATTACAGTGCCGCAGCCAGTGCCGGTGTTGGAGTTGGAGCTCGGTCTGCCTCGTTGTGATTTTGTGCAGTTGTGAACACCGTACGAGTGGCCTGTCTGTGATGAACGGTCCCTGAAACGCCTCCTCGCCACTCTAAAAGTGCTCAGGCCTTCTCTTGCAATCTGCACATAGACAAACTGTGATGGAAACCACAAGAATCATGGATACTTTTTCCTACTGGCTGCTATGATGCGTCAGGCCAGCATTTAAAAAAAAAGGGAAATTCAGGCTAGAACCCTGTGCTATATTCATCCGCATTAGTCTCTTTGTGCCGAGCCCCAACGCTCTCTCCGGCCTCATTAAGAGCCGGCTACTGGAAGCACTTCATAACGGCAAAGTTCCCCCTGAAAAGGACGGCACTGTGTTATCCACACAAAAAGCCTGTCGCCTTGAAAAGGGATCTCGGACAAAAGCCCCGGCTCCTTTAATGCCCCGCTCCCAGGCGTCACCACGCATCACCGCGGGCCACGGTTATGAGCGCTCCCGTCATTTTCCAAATGGCGTAACAGCAGTGCAACCCAGCACGGCTGCAGCTTTTTTGAACCAAAAAAAAAAAAAAGGATATTTACATTCACCACGGGTATTTTTGAGCAGCCGGGCGCAATTCACAAATCCATCTGTATTCAGCTCTCCATCCGTCTCCCAGACGCAACCCCACATACTGTACTTGTTAATGCATTAGCCTGCCAAGCACAATAACGTGAGAGGTGCGAATGCAGCATCAGGCCAATAACCCGAGCGTTGCTTCCTCTGCTGGCAAGCTGTCTCTCGAATTGCGAACCCTTCCTCGAATAGCCAGCCTTGAAGTCAACTTTGCACGTCCTCCTCGCTTTGTGAGCCGCCTCTACTTTGCGTGGTTTTTGCGCCTTTCAACACAAAAGGGGGGAACATATGTGGCGAGACGCTGTTCCGCCCGACGCCCAGATGTCCCTGAATCCCAAAATCAAAGTGTAAACACAACACAAAAAGTGACGCCACGCTTCCCTCTCCCCTATCAGTAGATCCTCTCGTCTTTATAAGGGGGGGGTGGAAATAATTAGAGGGAGGGAAAGGGGCTGACAAAGCAAACCCATTGATCCGGCAGCTGAGGCCTTTGATGAGGCGCTTTGCATAACTGCGCCTGATCGGAATCCAGTCTCTCCAAAACTGGCAGGAGAGAAGGAGGCAGGTAGAGGGAGGAAGGAGAAAGAGGGAGAACGCTCGGGTCATGTGTGGGTCCTGTGTGTTAATTGATTTTCCAGTACTGAATTAAATCACACTTATCATAACATGATGTGATATCGATTCAATAGACATTTTGAGTCTGCTATGATACAATTTCGATTAGATTTAATTTAGGAGCCAGCAACTGATATGAGACAATATCAAAATAGCTGAAATATCTTTTGAAGGAGTGGATAGTGTTGGTAGTACTCAAGACCGATATTGAGACCTGTTTTTGAAGATCTCGGTCTTGTCTCGGACTCGGTCATATTTGAACTCGGTTTTGTCATAGACTTGGACAAAAATTTATTTCCAGACCACAACCTGAGAATATTAATATTAATGAGTTGTCTACTCTTGGATTGAACTTGACTTCGCGCAGCCATCATGTCACTGCTTGAACTATCAGTATACCCACTCCACTCCTTTTCCACATTGACTCATTACGTGTGCACGTGAACATGGTTGTCTGGGAAAGACGTCATGCAAATCGGCTGTTTAGCAACTACCCCCTTATCTTTGGGGTGAGTTTGGTCTTGAGGAGTGTTCACTGTGGTTTGTTGAGTTTAACATATGTTGTGATCAGTTTGGATAACTGCTTCCAGTGAAGTGATTTCCTCATTATAGATATGGAAAAGAGAAATATTGAATAAACATCTTTACTGTTGCTCAGGCTTTGTATGTTCCACTTATTTGCCATGTGGGTGGAAACGCGCTGGGTCTGCTCTGGTCTTTGACTGTCCGCCTCGCCTGGTCTCTCGGGTCTCGGCCCTTTATAGTCTTGTCTTGGTCTTGACACACTGTGGTCTTGGTTTAGGTGGTCTTGACTACAACTCTAGGAGGAGACAGCTTATCCGGGGAAAAGAAGAAGAATCTAAAATATCAGTATATTTAAAATAAAAATTGAAGTGGACTCATTCAAGAATAGTTTCTGAATTTGTTTGAAGAAAAGTTGACATTTGTTTAAAAACAAATCTCAAATAGGAAAACACTGGTGAATGTCCAAAGCGTCATGACAATTGCATAAGCACAATTTAAGAACTAATTTCTTCTTAAGAACAGCGTTGAATGAAGCTCAATATTCTTTTTAATAAAAATAGACTTCTTGTTCAGCACAAAGTGGTGTTCTTAATATGGTATGGTGCGCCATCAATCTTTTCATTTTGATTGAAGCTGTGGGATCATTGATCACTGAATTCGATATATTGATTTAGCTGATGTATCACTACCCCTAATCTCTAGTGATTTTACATGTCTGTGTAGGTTCTCAGTTTTCCAGACATGATCATTTTGAGGGTTGTTTCTCAGAAAATTTCTGACGGGTTTCAACTCTCATCAGAAATGCTCTTTCAGTTCTGAAGAAGAATTGAAGAACTGGGGCAATGATTAGGACGTTCACCCCGTGATCGGAAGGTCACCAGTTCGAATCCCAGACCGGTAAAAGTACCACTGAGATACTTGTGAGTAGGGTACTGTCCCCAAGGACTGCTGTCTGGGCGCTGCCCATGTCAGCTGGCCACTGCTTCTTCATGGATGGGTCAAACGCAGAGGTCACAATGACAAATGATCAAACTCACTCAAACTTCAGCAAAACTGAAGCAGCCTTTTGGATGAGAGGTAAAAGGTCTTTTAGGTCCGATTCAAGACTCCGCGAACAAAATGCTAAGCACTGCAACATTTACCGTGAATCTGCCAAGGGAGACGCCTAACCGGGTCAATAATGCGTGTTCATGTGATTTTCCCCAGCTGCAACAACATATTGATTCGTTGCTCCCCACCACTCGACCACATATTGCATGTCAGATAAGTAGGTTGTCGCACTCCAGTTGGGATCATTAATTATTTTGGAAGTGCATCAGTTGAATTAAGCAAAAAATACTTAATTATAACTGCATTGATAAAGCCTCTTCACCTTAAAAAACAGACCTTTTGACCAGAAGCATTGAGTAGCCACGAAGTTATAATTCAACATCTCCCAAATTACTCAAAGATGATTCATTTCGGCGATTTCAAGTCAGCGTCGCTCCTTTAATTGCCCTCCTGCAACGAGTCTGTTAAAGAGCAGCTGTTATACCTAAAACTCGATTTTTCACACCAGTGACCATTCCTTCGGGAAGCGTTCAGGGAATAAAAGACTGCTGAAAATGTGGAAACATCATGGTTTATGCAGAAATCGCCGAAACTGTTTTGAAATGATTCCGCAGAGGACATTTTTCTTTCATAACGATTAATTATAGAGCGTTTCTGATATGATCCTCCTTAAACTGCAGAGAATCGTGGGCAGTCCGGGGGGCGTATTAATCATATTTAAGGGTAGTACTGACTTTACCTGTCCAAAGCAATCTTATTAAGAGTAGGGTGGATTCCAAAGGGAGAAGTCACTGCCTCTCCTCCAATATACTAATGAAGCCAGATTTTCTGGCTTGACAAATAATCAAGAACTGTTCCCCTTACCTTCATCCCTCATCAGTTAATTGCTGCTGTAAGCGCCGCGAGGCTGAGAAACACTGGATGGAAAAATGGACCTCATTCTCCAATGAATGAAATGAAAGTCAGTGATTTTTTGTCATTGTGAACACACCACAGCAGCTGTTATTATAGTACCACAACCAAATATGATATCTGCATTCAAACAATCTGTGAAGGAGCAGTGGGCAGCTGACATGGGCAGTGCACAGGGAGCAGTGATTGGGAACGGTACTTTGCCTATGAGCACCCCTAGCACCAGCCAGTCTGAGATTCAAACCATGCATCTTCTGATCACTAGAGTCCTGACCGAGACCAGAGTGTGTGGAGACAGAGACAAGACCAAGACTCTAAAGGGCAGAGACTGAGATGAGACTGAGACCAGGATGGGGCAAGACCGGGATTCAAGAACGAGCGACTGCGGACGCTATAATTACATGACAAATAAGTGGCGGGCTCCCTAACCATTACACTATCAACTGCCCCAATATTTTTTAAATTTGTTATTGAGAAAGTTTATAATATATAATATAGTTTATAATATATAATCATATAATATAATATAATATAATAATATAATATTGTACAATTGTAGATTTAACATAAAACCAATAAGCTGATGTTTTTTACACAAACAGGCATGAAATAAAATTTGTATAAGCTCTTCGCTGTTTGTAGATTCTGTTGTTACCTAAGAAAAATTTTAAATAAAACCACTTTGGAGAGTGTCACACCTTTTCGTGAAAACTGGTTTTATGAACAAGTTTCCTCTTAAGACCATACGGTGAAAGAGGTGCACTGTTTATTATTTGTGCACCTTGATCGTTTAAAAACCCGACAACTAATTTATTCTTAAGACTTTCTAAATAGGAGAGTGCAGATGCATTTGTTCAGCTCGTTCTCCTTTGCGTCTGTGAAGGACAAAACTCGTCGTTAAAGACGTAAGCCGTCGAAATGGGATACAAAGCAGTTTTTATGAGCGACGGAGAACACAGAGTAATGGAGTAGGCAAAAAGGAGGACTTAGATCGGGCTTTTCAAATGGAGCAGAACATCTCCATCAGCAATGACAATGAGCCTCGGCGGTGCCTTGACGCTGACGCAAACTTAACTCCGGCTCCGGGTCAAAGTGTCGTGCTGGCGACGAGGAAGAACATAAAAGTAATAACCGCGGAACGGGATGAAGAGAGGGAATAAAAGAAGCAGAAGAGCTGACGTAGGTTTGGGAGACGGTGCGGGGAGCCTTAAAACCTCTATTCCGCCTTAACCCAGCAGGAGCAACAGATGCCAGTATGCATTTTGCATGAGGGAGACAGAAGTGAAGCTCTCAGGAGCACATTATCTACAGCTCGGATGGATTCTCACACAGATGTCGGCCTCCTCAAATATTTACATCTGTGATTATGTTAAATAAGCTTAATTACAAACAATGCTTTTGGGCCGACCTATTGCTATGGCTGGTCCTAATCGAATAAGTGAAGGATGAAGCAGCCGGGTTACGCTCCAACATTAAAGGAATTAAACAGTTAGCCTTTGGCAGAGAACACTGGGTTTTTTTGTTGGGATGGAGTAGGATCATCCGTTCTCTCTCTCTCTCTCCCTCATTACTCAGCAATGTACCAGCCAGTGTGGCAACTGATTGGTCATTCAGCAGGTTGAAGTAATTAGTTTTATTCTCTGGACAGTGCTCAAAATGTTAAAAAGGCCCAGAAGCTTTTCGCTCTCCAATACTGGTGTACTTTTGTATGGCAGGGGAAAAAAGGATTCTATCATTGGTGTCTAGAGTTGCTGTAAAGTCTGCTTAAGTACAGATTACCTACAAAGAAAAAGACTCCATTGGAGCACAACTTGAAGAATTGTACTACAGAATTCAAGTTAATCCAAATTAATTTTCCCATTAAAAGAAGTCTATGGTTTCATTATGTGCTAAGGTCTGTTTCCTCTTATCAGCAAACTTAATCAGGTGTAAAGGTATTGGAATATAACACATTGAATAGCTGCTATAAAAACAGAACTGCAGCTATATATCAAAATATGGACTGATTACCTATTTTTCACAGACCTGCAACTGCAATAACTCATAAAAAAATAGCAACCTGTACATTTTACACTCACAGCCACATATTGCAGTCAGTGAACAGAAAAAAAAAACTGATGTGGTCTCTTATTTTTTTTTCAGAGCTGTATGCAGTGAACAATGAATTTTTAAAAAGAATCAGATTAACATTGGAAACAAAAGTGGCAATGGCACTAAATATGGCTGGGCATTTTTAGCTTAACACAACAGATGGTAAAACAACATATCCTTCATGATATCTGTGGTAAGAACAGGAGAAGCCACATGGTATGTCTGTAAAAGTGTAAAAGGCAACAGCTTTTATGCCGTCCAAAATGGCAGCGCTACTTGGACGTTATTTGATTCAGCATGATCAGAAATATATCAGATGTAAATGCATTTCTAAGCTTTAAGTGGCTCTAAAGATTTTGGAGGCACTGGAGCACAAAAAGTAATTTAAAGGACAGACGAAGCACTGAAAAGCTAAGCACCAAATTCTCAGGGTTTATGAGCCTGTGAAGTAGAGAAAATTGTTATGGACATTCTTGTCAGAAACTACGCCAATTCTGCTTCACTTCATTTATGGTCAGCCGCTTCGGTCATAAATACGTGGAATGTGAATACGCCGAGGCAAATGAATATGAAAACAACAAAAGTCTCAAGGTGAAATCCCTCTTAGAAGATGTTACAGGAAATCTTAAAATGGAGGTCTGACATTTAAACGCCAGTCTAACCCCAATGTTGAAACGCACTGAGATCTTTTATCATAGAAATGCTGCATCCCAATAGTAAAAATAGGGTTTAAACTTGTTCACAGAAACCTTACCTCATGGGCATTTTTCCTCCATCTCCTACTCATGAGTATGACCTTTATTGAAATTGCTTTTCATTGGAATAGGTCATCATATTCAAAGGCAAGAACTGGACTGAATAATAGCTCGGGTTGTGTTTAGCACATTGAGGATTCCGAGTTGAGCTTTGACTCGGCTTTCATCCGGCATTTGAACCAAAGAGAGATGGACAGCGTTGGGGGGCAACATAAAACCAGAATGAAGTTTAATCCCACCATGTTTTCTTTCTCTTTTGACTTTTTTTGAGTGATTCCCACCACTGTCATCTGTAAAAAGCAGCAAAAAAATATTTTTAAACTGCTGCTCGGTCAGTTTCGGCCCTCAAAAGTGAAATAATTGATGAGAAACAATGAAACCCCATGCATAGCAATCTAACTTTCTCTTTCAAGCCCCTCACACCCCACTGCACAGTGCCGTCCTCTACATTTCTCCACGGGACGTACCCGACGGCTTCTTGCCTACCATGGAATGAGTGACTGATTCAAAATGGTCCGGAGAGTCTTTCTTTTTCAGTCCGGCATTATGAAGATGGAGCAGGACTTTAATGAAAGGGACAAAGCAGCCGCTTTAGGACACCGTGTCCTTCCTTCAAAAACTTTCCCCCTGACTTTATGCATGGAGTACTGTTTCGTTATTAAGGCAGAATGCAGCCGCACTGCACTTTTACCCAAACTGATGCAGCAACAAAGTAAATAGAATATGCATTATTCAGAGTGGCAGCTAATGAAGGCTTTGCCGCCTATCTTTCCACTGCTTACACGAAAAACATTGTTTTACATATTGGGGCTTATCTTGGCGCTAAAGTGGTTTGTGCTTTTTGGCTTGGTTGTCCTAGATAAAGTTTCCCACCCCTTTCCTCTTATCCAAGCGATAAACCAACAAGAGGAACTTGTCAGTGAACTAGATCCAGCGCAGCATTTTGCCACAAGCCATATTTAAGCCTTTAAAACTTAAGAGAGCTTGTTTCCGTAAACAAAAGGAAAAGATTAAAAGAGGGCCAGCGAACACGGGCAAGGCTTTTATATTGACATGCTTGACTATTAACGAGACCTTTAGTTTATATCCGCCATTAAAGCCAATTAGCTAAAAGCCATGAAGGCGCAATTAATCTCGCCCTGCTGCCTGTCGTACAAGCAAACCAAGCCGCGTCGTTAGAAACCACAATGTATGTTTTATGCTTCGTGCTTAGAGAAAGACGGCAAGGAATTTTATACCCTGATTATACTGTTGTCTTGAGAATAAGGAGACATGAGGAAAAAACTGCAGCATTGGGCCACAAACCGGGCCAACATGAGCTGCTCTATTTGAAATATATTATTTTGCTGCACATAAATATGAGGATATAAATGCTGTTAGGGAGAACGATGCCAGTCGAGACAAAAGACATTTTAGCCAAGGACTAAGGGCCTGTTTACATGTATGCGAGTATTTTTATAAACATATTTTTCATCCATTATTTTTTTTAAATTGCGTTTACACAACATTTGGTTAAAAAAGGCCTGTTTACAAGTATGCAGATATTTTTATAAACACATTTTTTATACATTTACCACATTTGGTTAAAAAATCTACATACACTCTAGAACACAAAATGATTCCAAACTCCAACGTCTCCTATGTTTTTTTCCGTCAGTGAATAGCAGGCGATATGCCTAGCGTGGATCGCAATACAGTAGCCTTCTTCCATGGTTACCATAGTCACTTGTGGTATGTAAGGAATTTAAGGTATTTGGGCCTGTGTCCACCAAACGTGGTTTTTGCACTGGCAGCACTTATTTTTAATACAAATCCAATGAACTTCAGTGTTCAGAGCGCTAAACCCCTTCAGCGGGAAAAAAGATGTCGCTGGGAATGTTTTTTTTACTGCAGCACTCCAACTCGAGCGCTTCGAGTTGAAATCTGTTTAACTATTAGAACAGCACTCGTCAATGCCGCTTCTCTCTTGCTAGCCAATCAAAATCGAGACAGGGGCAGGACATACACAGTCAAGAACTTGGCGGACACAATAGCACGCACACAATAGAACTAAGCACGTCACCGTTCTAAGAAAACTGTATTTTACTCGTTTACACGTATCCACAGCATCTAGCGTTTTGAAAAATCTTCACTTTGGAGGATGTTTAAAAAAAATGTTATGACGTGGCTAAAAAAGAAAGGTCCAAAAGTATTTTAAAAAATTATGAAAATATTCAAAATGTGTAAACAGGCCCTTAATGTTTTGTAACAAACTTGTTTGTTTTGTCTGCTATAATTGTGCAATATTTTAAATATTTTATCAGTTATAACACAGTAAACTGAGTTTTATTACAAGACGTATTGCTTTAATGCAGCAATAACACTATAATCAGCAATAGCTGCAGTAACTTCCTGGGAAAGCGTTTGAGCGGCCAAAACTCTGTTTACGTGTGAACAAAAGGCCCAAACATATTAAAAAATGTGTTTGTAAAAATATCCGCGTACGTGTAAACAGGCCCTAAAAAAGAGATTCCAAAGCACACAGATTACACATTGTTGACAAATAAAAAAAGAAAAAATTCAAAGCTGACAATCAATAGAATTGATTTTTATCATCCCATGTACCGCATGCCTGTCAGAGGGAAATGGTGGTCAGTGATAAGTTGCAAACACCATATTGGTTTTCATGTGCCGACAGCCATGTCTGAACGTAAAACTCCGAAAAAAATATACATCTTCTCTGTTAAAAATAACAAACCTCAATGAGCCATTATCCAGGACCTTTTGGGGCAATAGCATGTTCATTTTTACAAAGAGATCTACAGCATCTCTGTGTCTGCCCCTAATCTGAAAGCAAAGTGTACCAGAATGCTTCGGGAAACTGCGTTTTAGTCGGTTGATTAATTACAGGACAATTACCCAGCATCCCTCTGGAGGCATTTTACCTTTCATAAAAAATGATGTTGGTCTCGATGGCGATATTGCATTACTCTTGGCAATATCAGTAACACTGTAATATGTCCAGCGAATAAAGCCTGAGCTTGAAGCCCGTGTGATAAATCAGCCGTCATTGTTGTTGCCGGGTAAATGAATGCAGAACTCAGAGATAAGGACAGGCGAAAAAGTGACTATTAAAAGTGATGGGATGTGTGACATTTGTTATTAGTCAAAAACACTGGCTCTGAAGTCCTGCCTCCCTGGCCGTATGTGTAGCGATATCCAATTAACACCAGGACAGGCCTCGCTCGGATGGAACAGGCGTTGGCAGAGATGCTCACACCATCCACTGGCCCCTTTCTTTCTATTTCCAGCTTTCATCTGTGGCCAATTGGACCCTAATAATGGAGATTCATTGCAGGAAAATTAAACCACAAAGCACCGGGCAGTGCGAACCCAAATATGATTAAATTAAGGCCGTGAAATTGGTTCACAATTAAAGTAAACATTGTCCATTGTCATTTTGCCTCCGTAATGGGCAAAGGGCGAATTGAGGAGTGGAAATGCATTCAGTGCATCTAAGATCCGCTCCTATCAACAATAAGTTGTTCAGAAAACAACAGTTGCCATTAAATAAAGCAGATATGGAGATCTAGACTAACTGAGCTAAATAAATAAATGGATTACCATATGTGTACAGTTTAATGTGCAACCAACCCAACAAATTTAACAAATTGGTCCAACCATACCTCAAGTATAGGTCTAAATTAATGTCATGCTCACTACTATTTGGCAATTGCAAACAAAAGTTATGATATGAAATGAAACATTCTAACATTTGGAGTGAGAAAATGTGTTAATTTAATAATGCTAATAATTGAATATTCATTCATTCATTATCCGAACCGCTGAATCCCAACCGGGCTCGCCGGGGGACCGGAGCCTATGCCAGGAACTAGGGGGCCTGGGCAGACACCAACACACTGCAGGTCACACACACAGTCAGACACTCACTCACTCATTACAGGGCTAATTTAGAGTCGCCAATAACTTATATTGCATGCTGTGGGATTGTGGGAGGAAACTGGAGCACCCGGCGGAAACCCACGTGAACACAGGGAGAGCATGCAAACTCCACACAGAAAGGCCCTAGAGTCCGACCCGGGGATCGAACCCAGGACCTTCTCGCTGTGAGGCGACAGCGCTAACTGCTGTGCCACCATGCCACCCAATAATGGGTTATGAACTTTTCTGTAACATTTTGTCTTCATGAGAAACATGAGACTGACTCCCTTGAAAAGTAGACTGGAGTTGGGAAGTCACGGTTCATCATAAGAACATTCTGGTTTTAAAACTCTGCTTTTCGACCTTTTCAGAACGTGCTGTAACCCAAATTTGCAGTTTGAGAACATCTGTTGCATAGCAACATGTAACTCAGAGGGGTGTAGGTGGTGGTGGTGATAATTCAGAAACTAACAACAGATGTAGTTAAAGAAACCTTAAACAAACCAAATCTAAACAATAAAAACTATGAGGTCATTGCCCTAGGGCAGGGGTAGACAACTCTGGTCGACATATGACTGAGATATCAACATTCAAAGGAGTCGGGTTTCTCCTGTCACGCCAAGTGAGAAACGGAGAAATCTGCCTTTGAAGTTGACTATCGCCGTAGCACTCACAGACGCTTGGTGCGGTCGCGGCTACGTTTGTATTTACGGTAGCCTACACTGCATTCACAGCCACACGGATAGTCTACCTGCGTTAGGTTAAGTGACTCAGGAGACGGATTCCAGAGAAATATCTTCACGCTAGTCAACGAGTGGATTTACTGTAAATATTGAAGTAGAGCGGTCAAAACAGAAACTTTTAACATTCTGCTGGAACTGAGTTCCTCACCTCAAGAAAGTCATGTTTTTAGGATGGAAAGGGTAAGTTTTTCAGCGAAATTTATTCACAACAGTACAGTATAGACCTTTCACTGTTTCAAAACACTAAAAACAAAAAGCCCAAATTTTACCCCACGCAACATAAACGGTGGTTTTTCTCGGAAACCTCTGTTGCGACAAGCGACTGGTTTCGCCGTGCACATTAGGTTTTTATTAAATTCTACAGTTGTGTGACATAAAACAATTTAAATGTCTTATCTTTCAGAAAAAAAGAGAAAAAAAACCCAAAATACTGGTGACTAAGGCCCATTGTTTCCAGACACAGGCAAGATGTCTTAATGATCATCTCGAAAATGCCTCATATGCCTCTAAAGACATTTTTCAGCCTTGCCTCAGTGTGAATAAAAATTTGGCGTTGGTGGCAGAATGAAAGCAAAGCACTTTGTCTCTTTCATCGTTTACCCTGAAGTAAATTTGTGACTGATGATGATCAAGAGATAAGCTGCAATAAATCACACGCCAGCCATCATCCCCCTCCTCACTCTGATTGCTGCAATAACATCAGTCTGGCGCCCACGAGCTCATGCATCCTTCCAAAAAATTTAGTTGTGCTGTAGGAGGCGAAATGCTTTACAATGTCACATTAGTAGCTACAAAACTGAGCAGTACATTTGAAAACCAGTAACCAGTAATCAGTAACCAAAACCAGTTTTGTTGTGTTGCACTGTGCGCTGTGCTGTTTGCTGTGGCGTGTTGACAATGACAAATAATAATCACTCACATGAAGGCTCCGGTCCTTCATGAAGAAGGATAAGTGAAAATTTTGGGGTTGTATTCATTCATTCATTCATTCATTATCCGAACCACTCAATCCCAACCGGGGTCGCGGCGGGGGGACCAGAGCCTATCCCGGGAACTATGGGTGAAAGGCAGGGACCAACCCTGGGCCGTCGCCAACACACCGCAGAGCACACACACTCACTCACTAGTGGCCAATTTAGAGTTTCCAACCAACCTATAGAACAAGCTTTTGGACTGTGGGAGGAACCCGGAGCACTTGGCAGAAATGTGAACATGGGGAGGGCATGCAAACCCCTACAGCCGACCCGGGGATCGAACTCAGAACCTTCTCACTGTGAGGCGACAGCACTAACCACTGGGAACATTAACCTGGGAACAGATATTTTTCTACTGACACACCAACTTCCAAAGTCATTTGTTTTATGAGAGAAAAGCCGCCATTAGATCGAACTGATTGCAAGCCATATCAGTATCTATGGGGAGAGTGTGGCTTTAATTGTCTGGGCCACAGTGTGACTCTCTGGTCCAGCAACCCATCTGTCCGAGGCAGAGAAGCGTTACGAGAACTGTGAATCTGGCTCGAGAGAATATTGGTTGTGAACTGCCAAACATTAAACATCAATATGAGAATGGCAGCCATCACGCTTCACTTGTTCACAAACTCTACTGGCTTGTATGAGATATTAGTGAAGTGCTGCACTCATTCTGCTGGCTGTATAGACCACGGTTGGTCCTGGTAATGATTCTCGTACTTTAAATTTGATTTCAGTTTTATGTTTCCAGTTTCTTGTGTTTTGTCACGACGTTGGGCATAGAGATGGGATGAATTTTCTCATGAAGTCAAGAAAAATACAGTTTTTATTAATTCAACGTGATATTTCATTATGTTGGACGTGCTACCAAAGATACGTTCATTAGCTGTCGGATGCTATCAAGTTTAAAACATGCAGTCAGATATTAGACATTGTGACTGCACTTGAGCCCCTTTTATATGTGGAATTCTTCAATTAGACCCCCATGGTTTATTGGAGCATTTTTTGTGCTGTTCCAGAGAATAAAATGTTAAAGTTCATTAATTAAGTAGTCACATTAAATGACATAGTTCATCACAGGAGATACTGTGACACAGGAGATGAGGACGCCAGTGCAAGTGTTCTTTTAATGAGAAATGAGCAGAATAAAGCAGGTTCACTGGCCACTAAACATGAACTGAACTTTTTCTTCTTTTAGCTGACATGAAACACAGAGCGCGCCAACATGGGGAAGATGTAATGGTGGACTGACAGACACAAAATGGAGAAACATGCCAAAATAGGAAACTAACTAAGACTAAAACAGACATATAGACTAAGCTAACAGATTTAACCCAACAAGAATGTAATGCTAAACCAGTAGATTAACAGAGCAGGGGTAACTGTAGGTGGGAACTAAACATAAAATACAACAATAGACCAATGAAACAAACAGATCAGTTTAAAGTAGTATCAAAAGACTAAACAAGAACAGGTGTAACATACAATCAGCTGAATAAAGGCTTACCAATCAGAACACGTGGCTTAGGGCCGAGGGAAATGACTGACGTACCACACTAGACAGCTGCAAGACAGGACAGGGGTGCCCTCTGGTGGACTGTATGAACCGGATCTAGAGATGAACTGTGGCTCTTTAACGATGCCTTTTTTTTTTGGAATTAAAGACTGAGGGTGTATTCACACCTGCCTTGTTTAGTTTGCTTAAAATGAACTCAAGTTAGTTTCCTCCCTCGGTTCGAACCTTTTGGGAAGGTGTGAATATGAGCAATCGAACGCAGGTGCGGACCAAACAAGCGTACCGAGACCCAGTTGAAGAGGTGGTCTCGGTTCTTTTCCAAATTAACTCTGGCATGGTTCGTTTGTTTGTTTGCAACCCGACCTTGATCTGACCCAGTTGCAAAAAGCACCCCTCTTTGGATTTAATGGAAAATAATTGTTTGGATAACTACACAACACAACACATACGTGTATAGCCAACGCTAGCAAAGAGCCGTGGAGCTTCAAGGAGTTGTCTTGCAGCCATCTTCCGATATCATCATATTGTAAAACTAACGTTGCATCAAACGCTTTTGACGCTCAAACATTAACTGTATAAACTATAACGCTATGAAGACAAGGAGAACAGCATGTAAAATCTCCATGATTGTGTACTTTCACTTTGGGCTTCCTGCTTTACCCTGCCCCATACGTTTCTGTCCAATGGCTGAACAACCTTAGCACATGTGTGGTTTTCTTTGCTAATTCTGGTCCAATTACAATGCCTACAATGTGAAAGCAAATCGAACTAAAGAAAAAAGTAAACATTTTATTTAGTCCGGACCAAAGCAAGTGAACTACCAGACTTTCCTGGTGTGAATACACCCTATGTCTCAAGTGTCCGCATTTGGGTAGATGTGTGACTCACTTTAGAAATGTCTAATAAACAGCACACTTCATCATTTTCCAGTGGAAGCTACACCACTGAGATCAGAACATGCAATGAGATCTTGACCCAAAAAAGTGTGGTGTCAAGCTGGATGTGGTAAATAATGAAGGTGGGTCATGATGACATGGTTGATATTATGGTCTTATTATGACTGGGGGAAAAAGCTGTAAGCACACATCCACATCTACATTAGAAACAAAAAAGAAAATGGCAAAACACAACCATGGCTCATTCATATCCTGATTTTCTGATGAGCACAAGAAGATGGCCTCCACAATAAAAAACTGTTACAGCTCATAGAGCAGAGCCATGAAGCATCAAAACATGGAGAAAGCGATCTGAAACATGGAGCTTGATGCCAATATATATGAATACTCTTCAATTTCATCAGCTCGCCGCTGTCTGCTACACTTCAGTCTATAGGCTGAGCCTAATTAACCTTTAGATGGGGGTCATGTTTAATAATTAGACTGTTATGCTTTCTGAGTTAAGGGCACGTTTATGGCTACTCCATCGCTTGTGTATAATTTTTATGTCACAGTCATGTTTTTTTGCGACGTTGTCATACTTTCTGGGATGAAGGATGTGGGGCATATATGGCCTCATGCACACGTTTTATTTTATTGTAAAATTCTAATTCAGGCAATTAAACTACAATTCAGTCTTAAACTAACACATATTGCTTACACAAACTCCAAATTAATTAAACAATGGATTAGATTAGATTAGATTAACTGTAATTATCTAATCTGCCCATGCCCACAAGGACCCATGGGGTAAAAAAGCTAAAATTGTTTTTTGTTAAAACCTAATAGTAGTACAAACATTTTAAAAGCTTTAAAGCTGTTTTAAAATGTGTTGCCTTCATGTTAATTTGATATGAAGTCAAGCATAGATTTTAATGTACACAATTAATTGGGATGGCTGATTGCCACTCAGCAGGTTAGAGAGAGAGCTAATCTAATCCATGGCATCCATGATTTTGCACTTAATTGTGTACTAATCATGCAAATAACTAATAAGGCAAATCAAGGGGGAACACACTCTGATAATTATCATTGTATATCATCATCATGTCTCATTTATTATATCGCTTCTGGCCTCATCATCTGCTTGTTGATCCGGGGTGTTTGAGTATTCTCTCTGCGCTTTCGAGTGGGACTTTCTCTGGTATCGAGTGTTTCCTCCTCTACCTGCCCATGACATGAGGAACACTCTGGCCTCTGAATTTTGCGAGGAAATACTTTAAATATTTCAGCCTTTCCAAATTCCCATGGCATACATGAAGCCCAGATCTGGTCCTAACTCACCAGGTTCTTCTGGCCTGCATCTGGTTTGGAATGTTGGTCCTTCATTGGCCAAGATCCAGAAGACTGAATTGGCCCAAAATTAGCAAAAAATCTGACTGTCAGCCAGACAACAGTTTAAATTCTGTTCTGTGCTGGACCACACCAAAACATGCAGACTATCAGCTATAATTGCCCCAAAACCAAAAACCAAAACCAACCCCTTTTTCCTAATTTCAGGGACAGACCGATTTAGAGCAACTTGGGATTAAGGGTCTTGCTCAGGGACACAGTGATGGTAGTGCTGGAGGTAGGATTCGAATGGATGTGAACACAACTACAAAGACATGATCAAATGAGCCCGACTAGTCACAGAATCCAGCTAGATACCTAGCCTTCTAGAGCTGCAAAACATTGTTACAAGATCACCAGGTATTTTTCTTGTGTAATGAAAGTCAATCATGAGAAATCACAAGAAAAAATTACATTAACTTGAGAAAACAACTTTCATTACTTGTGACCCTCCACGGCAAAACCAGTCGCTTGTCGCAAATTTTCAAATTGAGTTATTATGTTTTCATGAAAAGGGCATAAATCAACCTTCAAAACGATACCTATATCGAATGAATCGGACGACATATGACTGAGATATCAACATTCAAAGGAGTCGGGTTTCTCCTGTCACGCCAAGTGAGAAACGAGAGAAATCTGCCTTTGAAGTTGACTATCGCCGTAGCACTCACAGACGCTTGGTGCGGTCGCGGCTACGTTTGTATTTACGGTAGCCTACGCTGCATTCACAGCCACACAGATAGCCTACCTGCGTTAGGTTAACTGAACTCGGGAGACGAAGATGGATTCTGTAGAAATATCTTAACGCTAGTCAACGAGTGGATTTACCGTAAATATTGAAGTAGAGCGGTCAAAACAGAAACTTTTAACATTCTGCTGGAATTGAATTCCTCACCTCAAGAAAGTCACATTTTTAGGATGGAAAGGGTAAGTTTTTCAGCGAAATTTCTTCACAACAGTACAGTATAGACCTTCCACTGTTTCAAAACACTAAAAACAAAAAATCCAAAATTTTACCCCACGCAACATAAACGCTCGTTTTTTTCGGAAACCTCCGTTGCGACAAGCAACTGGTTTTGGCGTGGAGGGTCACATATGAGTTCATGAGCAAAACAACTTTTGATCTCGGAAAAACGACATTTGTTATGTTCTCATGATCTCAAGATCAGCAGTTCTGATTCCAGCTCTGCAGTCTACTGAGCCGGCAGTGAACTGAGTGCAACTCATCCAGAATCTGCCCAAATGTGTCTGCTATCTGGGAGGAGTCTGGCAGACTACAGCGGCTCAAGCAGCCAGGCTCCTACGCTTGACATTTACCACACATATTAATGCTCGGCCTCCATTATGCAAGCGCATTTATTCCGCCGATGGCTTGTTTTCCCCCCGTCCGTTCCAGTCCGGTGTTCCAGGTCCAGATCCGTTCTGAAAGGTGGACAACATTCAGGGTCGTGTCTGACCCCTCTGGTGTTGACCTCTCCCAGGTAAGCTCTGCCCACGGATGCAAGGTCATCCGGCTCGGCGTTTACCTTTAACCACCCCACTCTTATGGTGGGGGAAACGGACGCCGCGTGCCAGTGAAAATGAATTCCTATGTAAAAAGCGCCGACATGACGTCCACATCATCACCGAGGGCTGAGCCGGGGTTTGAAAAAATTAAAAATAAAAAACCCTGACGGCTGTAACAGCTGCGGCCGGGAATGCACGGTTCTCCTCCAAAGCTGGAAAAGCAAGGTGTCCTCGTGCCAGCTGCCTCGACGGCATCGGAAACGGTCGGAACAGGAATGGCATATGCGCCCGGCACCACATGTTTTTTTTCGAGTCTACGCTGCCTGTCGTGAACCGCTCATGTGTCAAAAGCCTCTCTGTCGGGTCTCCCCCGAGATCTCGCACAGGTGGCGTTCGATCAAAACCGGGTAAGTGACGAGAGCGACAGCTAAAAATCAGTCATTATTAAAAAGGTGACATCGAGTTAGCATAGAGGTCGTCGAGCTCTTCGCAAACCCCTCCGAAGAGCGTCGGCCCCAGATCGGTATTTGCCAGAGCGTGACCGCTAAAGGCCACGCGTGGTTGCACTCGGCCTGGCGCATTGTTTGGGTGATGATGGGCGCTATTACTCATGTGTCGTGGTTTTAAAGCGCAGCTGGCCGTTGCAACATCACTGGTGTCGGCAAAAACAAAGGCGATGATACATTCTCAAATATTTTTCTACATTGTGCATTCCAAAATAGCGGGAAGTTGATCTGCTGCCAGGGCTGCTTTTGTCCTTAATGAGGCAGATAAGGGCTGCTGGCTGATTCTTGTCCATCTGAAAAAAAATGGGTTTAAATCATTGAAACAATGTGCCCGGATAAATAGAGTTTGCATTCATGAGGAACATCGCATTTATAAGGAAATTAAAAAATACAGAATGTTACATAAAAACGTTGCTTCTCTAATCCACAGCAAACTCACATGTATAATTTATAGTAAAATTCATATTTAACCTCTTTAAAATTACAGACCTTATACAACGGACCCTATATATGAACATTATCACACACTTTTCTTCATTGATCTTACGAGCTCAGATGGTTATTTAATGTTAGTAAACTGCATAATTATTGCCCAGCCATGTCTGATTATGGTGGATTTGAAAAACGTTCATTTATAATGTTTTTAAAGCTTTCCCAGGTTACTGCAGCTATTGCTGATTATAGTGTTATTGCCACATTAAAGCAATACGTCTTGTAATAAAACTCAGTTTAATGAGTTAAAACTGATAAAATATTTAAAATATTGCACAATTATAGCAGACAAAGCAAACAAGTTTGTAACAAAACATGAAGGGCCTGTTTACACATTTGTGGATACTTTCATAAATGTTTTCTTTTACTTTTGGACCTTTAGTTTTTAGCCACGTCAGAGCATTTTTTTAAAATGCCCCTCAAAGTGATGATTTTTTGAAACGCTGAATTCTGTGGATATGTGTAAACAAGTAAAACACGTTTTCTTAAAACTATGACATGTTTATCGGTTATCTACCTGAGACCAGGTGTGGATGTTCTGAAATCCAGTTGGATGGAAAACTGCCAGGACAATGGACCTCCAGGACGGGAGTTGCCTGCCCCTGCCCCTGCTTGACTGTGTATGACTGTGTGACATTGACGAGCGCTGTTCTAACAGCTGAACGGATTTCAACTTGAAGCGCTCTGAGCGCCGTGGTAAAAAATCGTTTCTGCTTTTTTTTTCCGCTGAAGGTGCTTAGCACAAATAAGTGGAACATACTAGGTCTAAGCAACATTTATTTGATAACAAATAATACATTTTTCTATATTTATTTTTTTCCCTATTGATTACTCTTTAACATTATAAAATGGAAAAAATTATTTTCTGATCAGCTGAAAATGAAGAAATGCAAAGGTGTTGGGTAATTTTGAGCCGACTTGGACTCATTTTGGCCTGTAAAATGATCTGCTTTTGGCCTTTCTGGAAGAGAACTACATTTTTTGTGCATGATGGCGTTCCATATGAGAGTAGCAAGCGTTAATGTTAGTGTTTGCAACACGAATAATGTAATTGTTCCCTTTTTACGAAATTACTTCAGTATTTGTTCACAGATTTACTCAGAAATAATTTCACATACAGATGAATGAATATAATGTCCGATATGTTGAAAGTCTTGTGATTGTGACGGTATATATGTGGTTTTTGTAAGTTAAAGGGATTCTGAATTATTAAAACACTAATTAATAAATAAACAACGCAAAATGTCTGGGCCAGTCTCAAAGAGTTTTAATAGTAATATTCTCAGAGTCTCGGCTGGTCTCCAAATCAAATCCTGAGTCCTCTTTGTCCGAGTCCATGACAAGACCGAGTACAAATACAACCGAGTCCGAGACAAGACCGAGACTTTTAGGGTGTTTTCACATATAGTCCTCTTTAAAGGAACGGAACTCAGTCCTCTAGAAGTGGTCCAAAAAGTGGACCAACAGGAAGGGAACTCAGTTCTTTTTATGTTCACACTGTGAGTTGATTTGAAAGGGGACGCAGTTCTCTTTCTGGTCCACTTCAGCTCAGATCGGGCCTCAGTCCTTTTTCTGTTCGAACTTAATCCTTAGCTCTCAGACCTTTACTGCTTTGCATTCTGGGTAGTTTTCACTTCGAACAAAAACTGTCAAAGCGAACCAGGAGCGCTTTGTGTTCATAAGGCGCAAGTTAAACGAACCGTGCCGCGGACCTTAAGAGAACTGGACTGAGACCACCTCCCGATGTGGTCTCAGTTTGGTCCGTTTCAGAGGGGTCTGAGTTCCTTTGGCGTGTTTACATATAGGTAAAAAATGCTGACTAATCGATCTGAGTTCGCTTTGAGGTCTGAAAATACAATACTAGCTGAAGCTGATGGGATTTGTATTAAAAATAGGCGCAGTCAGCACAAAAACCACGTTCAAATTCTTTACATACAACAAGTGACTATGGTAACCACAACGAAGGCTACTGTATCGCGATCCATGCTAGGCATGTCGCCTGCTATTCACTGACCAAAAAAAACACGACACAGACAAGTGGTAAACACTGGAGTTTGGAATCATTTTGTGTTCTAGAGTATACGGAGATTGTTTTAACCAAATGTTGGCCAAAACAGAGAGACTCTGTTTCTATCCTCAGGCCATCCGTTTTCTAAACCAGGACATACCTTTCTAAGTCTCAATTCTGCTATTACATACTGCTAATACAAACCGCATATTGTTATGATCACTATACTATCTGCCACATTTTACTGTCTTAATTCTGCTATTACATACTGCTATATAACCTCAATTGTGATCATTTATACTGATGATCATTTATACTGTTTGCCACATTTCACTGTCCAAATATGTGACCCCGCCTGTGAAAACCCGGCTAAAATCGCCAAATCTAATTATGAAATAAAGAGCGTCAAAGTAGTCATAGCGAGAAAAATGTCAACAATATGCCATATGAGTTTATTGCAGTAAATGATAGAATATGTACTGAGGTTTTTGGATGTAATGTTTGAAATGTAATTTCTAACAGGATAAATAGCAAAATTCGTGATTTTATTCACCTTACGTTTCCATTTTCCACCGGAAAATACTGGAGGTTGGCTTCGTAAACATTGCTTTTCTAACGCCTTTGGGATTACTTTATGTGCAAAAATCACTGGCGATTTGGGTGTTATTCGGAACTACTGTTCTATCATTATAAAGTGCATACAGACATTAAGATCAATGCGCATCCGCGGCAGTCACGTCAGGTAAAGAGGAGGTAGAAAAATCTCACCAGGCTATTTCATTGACATTTTATGCTTGGTAGCTCTCAAAAAAAAAAAAAGACTTCGACGCTAACTCTGAGGTAATTCTGAGGTAATTTTTTTTTTCCATCCCCCATGGCGGCGCCAATAAGCAAGGAACAGAAGGAAGCCGAGTGTTTAAACATGCTTTTTCGTGTTGATATGCATGCTTTTTCGCCATGCATATCATAATAAATAGACCCATTTTCCAAAAGTAACAGAATTTTTCCATAAATGTGTCACATATCACTTGAAATGGGAGAATGTAAGCTTTAATTTGGTATATGACACACAGTCAGGATAATTATGGTTCAAAGATGCATCAGTGTTGAAAATATGTGTGTTTTTACATTGAAATTTCTCAAAAACCTGTTTTTCTGAGCCTGTAATTTGCCAAATCTTTGACATGGCCTTACTTGGTCAGTATTAAAGATATCAAGGTGAAATTTTCAGAAAATGTTCTTTAAATTATGTAGAATTATTTTATGTATAAAACAGAGAGTTGCCAAAAAATGACTTTAGCTGGGTTATCATAGGCAGGGTCACATATCACATACTTCTACTCTGTCTGCTACGTACAATGCTGCAGTTGCACTCGGCACTTTAAAAGCATCTCATTGCACCTGTCATCTGTCTTAGAATAATTTTGTAAGCTCAGGTTAAACGTCAATACATTTTTTAATTTAGTATATACATGCAGATACACCTGTACCCAGCTTGAGTCTTAAATTAAAATTGTACTCCATGCCGTCTGCACATATGTAACTTTATGTACCTTATTGTATATAAGATATAGCTTTATTTTTTGTCTTATTTCCCTGACCTCCTTATTTAAGTTTGTATTTGTATCACTATTTTGTTATTTTTCTAATTTGCTTAATTGCACAGTTAAAAGAGCGGATCAGGATACATTTTACTGCATGTTGTACCTGTATAATTTGCACGTGACAAATAAAGAATCTTGAAATCTTGAAAAACACAATTAAAAAAAAAAATTAAAAACGTATAAAAATATGCGTTTATAAAAATATCCGCATACGTTTAAACAGGCCCTAAAACGGAGTGTGCATTATTCACGAAGAACAAAACCAAATTATATCTACTCACAAAATGATTTAAGCTCATTGCTTGATGAAGTCATGATCAGCCGTGCATACAGTTACGTGCTGTGAGCTGTTGGACAGCAGGATTTTTGCCGTGTTCCAGTTTACAGAACAAAGACGTTACCAGTTTGTGTTCAGCTGAGGATAAGATGAACATCTGTTACACACTATAACAGCTCTAAGTGCTCATAATGGCTGAAGCAGAGAGCTGGAAGTGGATGGCTCTTATCAAGAATGAAGCTGTTCGGCAAAAATAACGTGGACTCTGGTGCGGCTTAATTGGGAAGCGATGGAAGGCTCTCGGGAGCTCCAATCCCCACTTCACACACATCGGTAGAAAACACTCTGCTGATTAGGCCGGGATTTGATCAACGTAAACAGGCATCGTGCATTGCTGCTCGCTGTTCTCTCGTGATGAGATCCACCTTTCATTCAGTGAGAAACCAACGTGCTCCATATCTTTCCACTGACTGTAGAGTCCACTCGGTGGGTAAAAGCTCCAGCAAACCTGGAGGTTAATAAGAAGGTGAGCAGATGTCTTCCGAGATGAAAAGTTATCAGCAGTGTGAAATGGACCCTGACCTTGCTGCTGCTTCACCCTGTGCTCCCCCACATTCGTAATTGACAGTTTAATGGTGAAACATGACAAGAGGTATTTTTTTCTAACCTACAACACAAGCCATTATCAACTAGAAACCATTTAATTACACCGATGGCCAATAAAACATTTAGTGGTCTCAGAAGAAACAACATGCAATTAAATCCTGCACATTAAAGGTCCGGTGTAGTCCTTTTTCTTGCTGTAGCCCATTATTTTACCAGATATTTGCCTTCATTTTTAAAAAGTTGCATCAGAGAGAGGCCACATCTCATCAACTCTAAACTTTAAAAAGGATGTGCCTGAAAAAAAACCCAACATATTATTGCTTGTTTATAGTAAACATGCCACAATACAACTTTTTAAAATGTCCGATACGATACTGATATTGTAAATTTGTATATCTGGCATTACGATACAATCCCACAGTCTCTGAGTCTTTTTAAATAGAAATAATGCAATAAAAAATGTCTGAATACATGGCTGAGATTATTCTGTTCTGCTTAAGCAAATACTTGACTTAAATACAGTTTTCCTAACTAAAACAATCAGTCCCTCCAGGATTTTGCAGGCTTTTTAAAAAGATTTTGTGGCCTAAAATGCCTGATTTTGTGACAGCTTCAAAAAAAAAATGTTTTAATTGCAATAAAGTTGCGGGAGCAAGTCATAGTTGCCAGAAGAATTAGTGATGTTGTCCCATCTTATAATAATTCTAATATGAAGGGAACAAAAACCATGATTATTTTTCTTAACCGTTAATCATTTAGTTATTTTTGAAGGTAAATGTGAAACGTTTTTATCACACACACGTTTCCAGCATCTTCTAAACGTGGAAGGAAGTGAGTTCGCTGATGTATGGCTCAACGTTTTGCGCGAAACGACAATGATTGGTTAAAGATTGCGGAAAAGTTGTGGTAATTGGTCAAAATTGCACACTAGTAATGAATTCACAGCGATTGGCTGAATGTAATAATTAAACACCGATATGTATATGCTAAATTATTTATTATCAAAATTGCAAAAATATTCGTTTAAACACAGTACAATCGTGTTTTGCATTTGGGGTTGTAGTGTGTTACATTGCTTGTTCTGCTCATTGTCATATCACTATGTAGGAATTAGAGTGAAAGTTGAACAAAAAACCAGCTTCACCGCAGTAACACTTCTCCGATCTTCTCTGATCCACATATCAGATCGGTGCCAGCTTTAGTTTATAGTAACTTCTTGTACTTCCTAATTATGTAGGGCCAGTAAAAATGAATAGACTTTTAGGAAAACTTTTACAGATGACTTTTCAGCTGTCAAAACGTTAAATACGAATAATTCTTGGGGTCCAGTGAATTTCCCCCTTCAGTGCTAGACGTCTTGCACCCATTTGTATGGGTGATCTGACTGTTTCAATTTATTATATAAGCTGAACGTGAAAAGCCGCTGCAGTTTGTTTTGCTGTAGAGTCATGACATAGCAAAGTGTTTCTGTGCCTGAGATGCTTCTCGCCATCGTCTGAGTGTTTCTTATTCCACTGAAGCCAGACAGACAACAGCTGGATTTCTCTTGCATTGAGGGTTCAGGAGCAAATTGCTTTTTGAGACTTAAGGTCATGTCCATGTGTGTGTGTGTTTGGGTTTTTTTGGGTGGCTGTAGAGACCGAATTGCCCCCTAAAGGACAGGAAAGGGTGAGATTGGATGTTTTTGTGGCTTCGTGAGGACATTTTTGAATGCATGGATCTCGTGTCTATGAGGAAAGAAAATCTTTTCAAAAAAAGTTCTAGCATGCATTTGAAAAACCAAAAGAGACACTGTTAGGTGTTAGGGATTATTTAGCTTATGTCGTTTTATAAAATAATTATAAAAAATGTGGAAGGATAGTTGTACAAGTTTGTGTGTGTATGTGTGGTTTAAAGTAATTCTATAAGAAGACAATTTCCATGTCCTGACAACACGGCCATGAGACCTGACTCCTGTGCAACAGCTGAGCGCAGCCGTGAATTATTTTTCATTCATTCATTGATTATCTGAACCGCTCAATTCTAACTGGGGACCGGAGCCTATTCCGGGAACCCACTGGGGCAAGGCAAGAGCCAACACACCTTAGGGCGCACACTCACACAATCGCACACACATCCACACCTTAAAGGGCCAATTAAGAGTCGCTAATTCATCTATAATGCATGCTTTTGGACTTTTTTTGGAGAGAATGCAAACTCCACACAGAAAGGCCCCACGGCCGACCCGGGGATCGAACCCATGATCTTCTTGCTGTGAGGCTGCAGCGCTGACCAATGCCCCACCTGGCTTATTTTCATTTATTTTTATTTTTTAGTGCATTCAGTCTGCACTCAGCATTCAATCAGACAGTTGAAAACGTGACTTATATGGGACAAAAAAACCTGACGCTCAGTTGAATAGAGAGTAAATGCTAAACCTTTTGTTCCAGGCCATAAAACCTCTCTGAGTGCTCACCGGATTCAAAAAGCACAAAGCAACCAGCAACCTTAACGTTAGCCTGAATAAAGCAATAAAGTCTGTTACAAAAGCATTACAAAAGCGCTCTCATATTTGTACTACCAGATATTGATATTGAAATGTATTGCAATACACACACACACACACACGCACACACACACACACACACACGCACACACTTGCAAGACCTGAATCCAATTTCAGCATTTCATAAAATACAGAGGAGACTATTTTCTCAAACAAAAGTGCACTAGGTTTTGTGTAAAGCCAGTTTTTGCCGGAGGAAAATGCTGACTGTAGCTTCACACTCATTCTTAGCGTCAGTAAACACACAAAAGTCAAATGTGCTTACAAGAGTTCCTTTCACTGGAACTAAGGGGTGAAGACCAACAACCCCTGTTGGAACACCAGTATTCAATAATTTAGAGGAGTGTCCCAATACAATATAGTGTTAATAGAGTATATGTAGAAATTACATCACCCACAAGCAGTGTTGGAGAAGCTACTTTTAAACAGTAAGGTCTCAAGTTACATGCTACATATGATTAAATGTCCATAAGCTACAGCCACACACAGTTTTACTGTAGTCAGACCCCCCGAGATTTCGCCATGTTACGATCGCAGCTATTAACGTAAATTCCACCAATCCCCGACCTTTCAATTTTGACCAATTACCTCAATTTTTGACCAATCATTGTCATTTCCTGCAAAACGTCGAGCCATACGTCAGCAAACTTGTTACGTTTGAAAGATGCAGGAAACGTGTTTGAGAAAAATGTCTTATGTTACCACTTGTACCAAAAATAACTAAATGGTTAATGGTTAACAAAAACAATCGTAGTAGTGATACATTTTCTAATTAATTAATTTAAATTAATTGTTAAATAATTATAAAGGGAGAAAACTTTTTTCCTGCAACTTAATTGCAACACCACAACTTTCGTCACAACTTTTTAGAAAAGCTGCAACCATCTCTGTGTTCCTGATGGTTTTAGCACCCAGGATTAGGGACGGTCACAAAATTACAGAACTGTGTTAAAACGAATATTTTTACGACATTATTTTAATAATAAATAATTTAGCATATACATATGGGTGTGTAATTATTACATTGTTCAGACCCTCCAGGACTTGGCAATGTTGCGATCGCAACTATTAACGCAAATTCAGCCAGTCCCTGCAAATTCATTACTACTCTGCAATTTTGACCAATTACCACAACTTTTCCACAACAGTCTTTAAAAAGACCTGCGAAATCCTGGAGGGACTGTGTGGTATTTGTCTACAGAGAAAGTGTAGCTAACTACATTGAAGCTACTTCACAGCCACAGACTCCTGCTTCCATCTTCACCAATATAGCAGCTATAAACTTGCCAGTCTGAACCAATGTGGGCAACAAAAGTTACATGTTCAAATGTTTTCTATTGGTTAAGACAAGGAACAAGATGGTCTAAAGATATGTATTGCACACACACACACACACACACAGACACATAAACACACACCTGGACATGACCTTAAGTCTCAAAAAGCAATTTACCCCTTTGAACCCTGGATGCAAGATAATTCCAGCTGTTGTCTGTCTGGCTTCAGTGGAACTGATGGTGAGAAGCACTATGGTGCTCTTGCTCCGTGTTTTAACCCAGCTGAAAACATTTTTATGCACTTTTTTTGTGAGCTACTTCAGTGCCTTTTTGGAAAGAGTGTACCAAAGCTTATATCTGTCATTTTTTAAAGCTCTTGTGTGTCAAGATCTTTTGTAGATTGTGTAAACCAGAAAATCTGAAATTCAGTTCACACGCATCGATATCAGGGATAAGATTTTATCTGCTGTGTTGGCCTTTTCAGTTACGCGGTACAGGTTTTTAAGACTTATAGGATATCTGATGTTGTTGCTTTAGACTAGATGTTAATCGACAAGACTAGACTAGACTAGATGCAATCTGGGATTGGAGAGGATGTTTCTTACAGTTGAGCAGATAGCGATAGCAACAGAACTCTGTTCAGATTCACTGCGGTACATGTTAAAAAGCTTAGTCTCCGTTCACAACTCAAGCCGAGGGTGCTGAGGTGGGGTGTTGAAGTGAACTTTCTTTGTTGCCTGCTCTTTGGTTTAAAACACAGCCCTCTTTGTATTTTGAAGTCTGGTCAATGCTCTACTCATAATTTGCCACTGTTCATCGAGATAATAGACGACTGGTCCTAAAGGCCTCAGAGAGCTGCAGGAGCTCTATTAATGAAGAATAAGCCGTTCTGCTTGTCTAAATAATGGGAAAGCTTTTCATAGAGTTGACCAGGGAAGGTGCATTGTTCTCATTCCTGTCACTTCAGTTAATTGGCATTGTGAGCAGAATTAAGAAAAGTTTCTGCACCTTTGTAAGTTTTGCTGCAATTTTCTATAGCTACTGTTCAAATCCAAAATCACAGCTTCAGGTAAATTATTCCCAACACATAATCCTAATGAAACGGCAATTACTTGCTGTAGTCCTACACTGTAATGTGGCTTGATGCATCTCACCTTTTATTTAATGAAGCCTGCAAAACAGACTTTTTTTTGATAAGCTGTGAGCGGGAGATGGTGAAAGGCGGTAAATTAAGACCTGCCACTAAAGCCTCCCCTAAATCAACCTCAGTGAAATAGTTGTCGAAAAGAGGCTTTGTGTAATATTTCATAAGGGTACCTAATATTTTTCATATATCTCTTTTAATATGTATCTCACCCATCATCTGCTAAGATATGAGAACTTCGGGAGAATTAAAAAGACTCGTTACGGATCCTCGAACATTTTTGCATTAGAAAGAAAGCCCATAAAACGGAGGGCACGCTAAGGGAAGTTATTTCTAATTTACCCCCCGTTCCAGATCGAGTCTGGCTTTATCTTCTGGAAAATGGTACATACCTGAGGAAGAGTGCTAACCCTTCATCAAAGAGAAGACATCTGTGTTCATAAAAGTGGTTAAAGGCATCCTTTTGTTCCATAATCTCTGCCTATCCTCTCATCCAATATGGTTGCCAGAGTTACAAGACCAAAAGACTCCCCAATGGCTCCTCTACAGCTTTTTATAGAAATTCTCTCCCACAGTAGTTCATTTGGTCACCTGACATATTGACTACAAGTCAAAACAGGGACGTCTGTATTTACACAACACCTGAAATGTGTAGCCTGATATTTTCATATGCATGACAACTTTTAACATAGAGTAAAATGTTAATTTATCACTAAATTCAACAACAACTATCTGTTTTTAAGTGAGTGATTATTTGTCATTCAATATATCGCCCACCCCTTGTGTCTGCTAAATGCTGTAAATGTAAATGTAGATGTTAACAGATTTTTTATTTTGCGAAATAATAATAATAATAATAATAATAATTATTATTATTATTATGTAGCTACACATTTAAGGTGTGATAATATTTTGCATTAGAATGAATGTCAGTGAAACTACAGGAAGTTGCTTCT
This sequence comes from Distichodus sexfasciatus, assembly GCA_032718565.1. Classification (NCBI taxonomy): domain Eukaryota; kingdom Metazoa; phylum Chordata; class Actinopteri; order Characiformes; family Distichodontidae; genus Distichodus; species Distichodus sexfasciatus. Next base: position 1,298,929 of record JAVGVS010000040.1, read on the forward strand.
AATTTACTTCTTGTTCCAGACTGAGTCTGGCATTATCTTCAATAAAACGGTAGCTACCTGAGGGAGAGTGCTAAACCCTTCATCAAATAGAAGACACAGTCTCTGTGTTCTTAAAAGTGCTTTAAGGTGCCTTTTGGTCCTGTCATCCCTACAATGAGATTATCTTCCCATCCAGAATGTTCGCCACCGTCACAAGACCAAAAGACTCCCCAACGTCTTTAAAGTTTATCTGGCGTATTGTGTGATTCGCTCCTCAGAACCGCCATCCCCAAGTGCTCTGTTTGACTCGGACAGCTGCCGCGTGATAAAACAGCAGCCTTCCACCTTCCTCAGAGAGCAGCTTCTCATCCGACCTCGTCTCGAGTCCTGCTGGCCGAGCCAGGCCCGCAAACCAGCGATGCGCGAGGAAAAAAAAACCTTAATCTCATTTACCTCCTTGCGATTGAGAAAAATCAAGATAAAGTGATGTAATTAGACTCATCAGTCAGCTATTTTAATTACGCTTTCACCCAATTAAAAGTTTAATATTCGTAATTCGATCAGAGCTAACCAAATTAAACTGTGACGGTGCTTATTCAAGGAGATGGGATGCATTTTTACAACATGCCAAGGCTTTTATAACGTTTCTTGTGTTGAAATGAAGCAGTATTTATTTCGCTAATTTTTGTTAGCTACTCCCACAACATGTCGTAATACCAGATACATTAAAATGATATCTTGACTGAATATCTTAGGATCTAATTTCGTAGTCTTTCAAAGTGAAGGCAATTTTCTGGTACTTTTCTATGCTTGCATTACACGCCTGTTTTCATCATTCACAGTGCATTCCGGCTTGATACAAATCTAGCAGAGAGCAGAGCTATTTTCTCTTAGTTGCATTTTTTTTTAGCTCTTAGACAGAGAGATCCTTTGAAAGTCAAATGGATTATGATCTTAGGGCTTGTCTTGTTCTGACTCTTCACTCTCTGCCGACATGCCGGATGCGTCTGATGCCAGACTTGAGAGAGAGACTCTCAATAAGTCTATATTCCACTTGCCTAATAGCATTGCTCTCTGCTGCAGAAGGTGAATTCTTTTCAAAGCGAGGGGGTGATAATTTTGCATGGGAATCGCTTCATTGTGCTCGGCCGGTTTCAGAGCGCTCTATTAGTCATGCACCAAATGGAAGAGAAGGAAAAAAAAGGTTCCTAATGAGTCCGGCACAGCTTTCATCTCGCTCCCATGTTGCAGTAGCCATGACATATCAGCCTGCGCTAACTCCGAGCTCCACTGTGCCCTTTATCCTCCGTTGGCCATCTTTATTTTCAAAGAGCCGAGATGAGAGCGCCCATAACGCCGGCTCTTAAATCAGCATGATGAAAAGGACCGGAGTCGTCCATGACACCAATGGATTCTTGGCGGAGAGAAATGGAGACGGCTGTAAGCTCGTAATTGGAGGAGCTTGTTTAGAGACCAATACTCTAACCAGCACTCGGACCGCGCCACTGGGTTATTGGAGGATTCATTAGAGTTCCGCAAAGTGAATATCGCTGGAGAGCTGCGGTGTCCACTGCTCATTTTAATTCCGTTTTTCATTAGTGCCATAACAGTGCTCTGTGCTTCCCTTTAACCACTCGAATCCTAAAGAGTTCACGCCGCATTGACATTCTCATAGTAAACCAGCAATATATTAATAATAGACCTGTAATAGCTTTTGTGGACACCTGGCCGTGATCTTTTTATTGCCACTTTACTCTGCTCTTTTAATGTATAACAAATATCAACTTTAAATCACATTACAGAATAAAGACATATTTACTTTACAGGTTCCAAGTTTAAGTGTTTTGAGGAAACTAACTGCACTTTTTCCTGGTTGATGTAACAGTCAATGTGCATGACACCTCAGCCAACAAAAATATACATATTTTACCAGTTTTTATGTTCCTGAAAATAATGGGGTTTGATTGAAAATGTATAAAAACTAACAGCGTGGTTCTAACAGCATCTGTTTTCAGTAACTCGTTAACTGTTAGTTTCACTGCTAATTTGGTCAACAGGTATGCACGCTGAGTCCAAAAAAGGCATCTCTGTACCTTTGCTGGAAAATGTTGACTGATTTTCAATTGTTTTGCGGTTGCATGACAAATTAAACTGGCAACAAAGTGATTTTATGTCCACCACACCTTAAATTTGCTACACTATCTTGTGATATCATACTAATGATACATAAAAACTGACAGAGAGTAATATACGTCATCTTCAAAAACAACTGTCAGGTTTTTACAATAACAAGCAGCAAAGAATGTTCACACAAGGCGAAGTTACCAATGCCAGTGGTCAATGAAATTTGCCAAAGTTATCGGCAGAGATCCCTTTATGACTCACAGTGTATTCAGTAACATAAAGAAACGGTGAAAGAAATATTTTTGGGCTGAACTACGACTTTAACACTTGCATAATCAATGTAAAAAAACTGTTACTGTTTCCTTTCAACACCATAATTACAGCTTCTGATTTTTCACAGCTCTGTGTAGTGACAACAGGAAAGTTTTGTGTTAATTATTAAGCTCAATTTGTTTTAATGAAATGCAAAATGAGTTTGTGTAATGAATCAGGTATGTTGAGCTTGGGAGGAAAAAATGCATTGCAGGGCATCCGCTAGACTGAATGTGTTGGGAACGGTCGTTGAAGCTTTTCTATTTAATGGCCTTTAATTAATCAGAAGCCTATGCTTCTGATAGTGCTGACCCGCTTTTCCATCATTGTTGTACATCTTACGCAACAGCTTAATGAAAATGAATTTTTTGACAGCATGAGATGACATATCTGTTAATTAAAGCATACCATATTGCCAGCTTATCAGCTGTTCACGGAGGGAATTTCTCCACTCCTTCACCAGCACTTTCCCATCATATAGGTACGGTAGAAGGCCTCTTATTAATCTCATCCATTACATGAGAATATCATATAAAATGGCTGATATCTTGTTGAAGTTAACATGCATGAGTGCAGGGCCAGGAGAGCGTGGAAAGTGATGATTAGAAAGCTCTTTTTTATAGATCTAAAAGCTTGTGGGGTGAAGAAGAGCTCTCACCTGTCATAGGTTCAAATCCAGCTCTATCCCACCTCCAGCACTATCATCACTGGACCCTGGAGCAAGACCCTTAACCCTGGAGCAACTTGGGGGTAAGGGCCTTGGAAATGAAATAATAATAAATAATAAAATTTGGGGTTGTGGTGGCATAGTGATCAAAAAAGTTGGAGGTCCGTATCCTGGGTTTTGAAAATAAATGAGCAAGGCCCATAACTCCAGGGTGCTTCAGGGAGACTGTTACTGCTGTTATTTAATGGATGTCAACCTGGAAAACACTTAGGGTGGTGGTGGCAGAGTGGACTGTGATTGAAACAAAACTTAGTGACCACAAAGTTGGGATTTCGAGTCCTAGGTTAGCCAAAAAAAGATCTCCCACCTTTGGGACCCCAAGCAAAGCTCATAACCCCAAGCTGCTGAAGGGAGATGTACCCTGCATTTAGGGCATGGAAGTTAATCTGGGGGCATCATGGTGGTGCAGTGGTTAGCGCTGCTGCCTCACAGCCAGAAAGTCCCCGGGTTCGATCCCCGGGTCGGCCGTAGGACCTTTCTGTGTGACGTTTGCATGTTTGCGTGGGTTTTCTCCGCTTGCTCTGGTTTCCTGCAAGAGTGTGACTGTGCCCTGCGGTGTGTTGGCCCATGGTTGGTCCCCACCTGGTGCACATAGTTTTCCGGATAGGCTCCGGTCCCTGTGACCCCGATAGGGATTACGCAGTTTGGATAAAGAATGAATGAAAGTTAATCTGGAAAATATTTGGAACAATGCATGGCCTGAGTAATTGTAAAATACTTGTGTTAGTGTCTGAAAACTTGAAGGTTCGAATCCTGGTTTAGCCAACAAGCCTAAACAGTGTTGCCTGTATTTAGGAAATGATAGTCGCTCTGTCGCTATTTAGCAGTTGCTCTGGATAGCAATGTCTGCTAAATGCCAAAATGTGACTGTACATGTAAGAACTCTCGCTATGGTGTGGGGAGCTGCTGGCTTGCTTTCTCTTGGGAGTTTGTTGAGAAGTGGCACGGTGGCACGTCAGCAGAGTGACAGCCTCCCGGGAGGCGAGCTCAGCTTGAGCTGTCCACCAGCTATCTGACATGGCCAGTCTGTCAGGCAACGTCCTTCTGTTCCAAAAGCAGCAGCAGCAGCAGCCCAAACTTTCTAGGCTACAGCTGGCCCTGCCTCTCTGTCTGGAAACCTTACTGCCTCGCCCCTCCCTCAGCGCTCGGCTGGGCCGAAACGGTCTCGGTGGAGGAACCCGGTGCGTGACAGCTCGGCGTTTCTCAGCGTCAAGGGACGAGTAGGAGGAGGAGGAGAAGAAGAGTGCTGAGAATTAAAGTGCAGCTCTTCAGTGATTTCTGCGAACGAGTTCCATCCAGCTATCTTATTTGCTGGGTGTCAGTCAAACGATGGCTGATAGGCAATTGTGCTAAAACCAATTACGCTAAGTATAATCTGCTCCCTGTTAAATTTAAACTCACTCTTTGGAGACAGGCGTCGGCACGGCCCGACTTAATTGAAACTGAAAATCTTGGGTGTGGGAATAGAAGGGATGCTCCTCCCGGAAGCTGGCACCATGAGACCGGTAGACTGTTTCCGATTAGCGTCTGAAAGAGATGACGTTAAGGCTTTCATTGTCTAATTTGAAGACGGGCCTGAACAGGTGTCTCACCTTTTGTTTTGTTTTGTGTGGTTTATTTTGAGTGTCTTGTTGTATTGATTGTTGTAGTTTAGACTATTAGATGCAGGCAGAAGGGGAAGGGGAACCGGCTGAAGGACGAGCGGTCAGGGCTGAATGGCTGCTCTCAGTATGGGAGGCCAGTGCCGGCTGCAGGATTCGCTTCTGACAATCGAGCGATCGATCTGATCTCTCTGCCATCACATTCTTCATGACGCGAGCTGTTTTCGCTGCACGGTTGCTTCTAACAACCACTGCAATAAATAAATAAATCGGGAAACATGGGCTCTGCAACCTAATGTGGATTGGAAGGCTAAATGGGACTTCAGGTTTCCTTCCCTTGTCAACAACCATGATTTTTAGGGTGTATTCACACCAGGGAAGTCTGTTAGTAAAAGTGCTGCGAGACGTATACTCGTTGCAGTTGAGTCGGATCAAGGCCGGGCTGCTTTTACACCTTAAACAAACTGTGCCAGAGTTGATTTGGAACCAAACCGAGACCACCTCTTCAGCTGGGTCTCGGTACGCTTGTTTGGTCCGCACCTGAGTATTGTATTCACACCTGCGCAAAAGGTCCGAACCAAGGGAGGAAACGAACACAAGGCAGGTGTGAATACACCCTTAGACTTTATTTCCTCAAAAAATGCCTCATTTACCAATAATTTCATTTTTTCCATATATTTGTTCTTATGAAAGTAAAGGGATTTAAATAGTATAATATTATACATCAGTAGAAATCAAGAAAACCCAAAAGCTAATGTTTTGCACAAATGGGGATGCACTAAAATTTGTGCAAGTGCTCTTCAAATCTTTTAGGTTCTGTTCTTAATTCTTATCTAAGAACAAATATCATATAACCAAACATTGGTAAATGTCAGATCTCTTGTCAAAAGTGCATAAGTGAGTTTTAAGAACATAACATTTAGACATTATACATGAAAATGTGAAATGGACAAACACACCGAAAATGCTGTGTAAACAGAGGGAACAGTAGCTTCAACTTTTAGCTCATATAAAGCAGATTCACTTCAGACTCCGCCTTTTAGTCATAATGGTAATTAAAGAGCTGCTACAAATCATGATATACGAGTTGAACTTCTGCAGAGTCACCCATAACGCATGCATTACATTTTAAACCTATAAAGAGTATATTTAGTGTTATGTGGAAATGAGAGCTGTGCATGCTTGGCCCAAGCCATGCATTTAGAAATGTCCTCCAGTGATTTAGTCACACTGTGGTCACAGCAGCCTGGAGGCATTTGTTAGTAATTAACTTTATCTAAATGACCATGAAGCAAATTAAGAAATTGCACCTTTTCCCTTTTTTCAAAATTATTTTTGGTTCTGGAACGCCATACTAATAAATGGCTTTTGTTATTCATATAGCAGCTATCAGTACGACAGGCCTGCTTTGCAAAATTTGGCTCTTATCGATACTGGCATGGTTTAATAAAACAAAGTTGAGAATCCATTATGTAAGTTTTGGAAAGTCTAGATGACAACTGGTGCTCCATCTAGAAAAACTGTTGTGCTACATTCACACCAAAAACTATTAAAGCTGTAAAATGGGGACAGCTGATAGCCAAATGGTTATCGCAAAATCTCAGCGTGATCAGAAGGTGCTGCCCATATTAACTGCCCACTGCATCTTCACAGATGGGCCAAATGCTGAGGTCACATTGTGTTGTAGTGCACTGTGTGCTGTGCACCACATTTGTAGTGAGTTCTCGACTGTGTATTTCCCGCCCCTTCCTCGATTTTGGTTGGCTAGCAAGAGAAAAGTGACATTGATGAGCAGAGTGCTGTTCTAAAAGGTGAACGGATTTCAACTTGAAGCGCTCTGACCACTGCGATAAAAATCCATCTCCACCACCATATTTTTTACACTGAAGGCACTTAGCACTCTGAACACTGAAGCTCAAAGGATTTGTATTAAAAAGATAAAGGGTCAGCACGGAAACTGTGTTTGGTGGACACAGGTCCTTAATCACCTTTCTTACTAGGACATCTTATAAACTATTGAGCAGTTTAGATAAGCATTTACATTGTTAGTTAACACCATACCATTAAACATTAAACATCTCATTAGCTTTGCTGTTGTTTCCCAAGCCAACGCACTCCTGTTGCAGCCACTCAGCCCCTTGATTTCCACAACTGCAATTATCACAGACTTGCGAGTCTGGCATGAACATTCAGCGCCTAAGCGGCACTCAGATCAGACGCACTTGGGATTTTTGTTTCGTAATTGTAGCTGCCGGGAGATGGCCCATGCTAACATTTTCCGACCGGAGCAAAGTGAGAGCTACAGTGCTGGTTTCTTGTTCATGGATTAAGCCTAGTCTTAGACTAAGTTTTAGCACCAATGGTGATGTACCATTTGTGGCATGAGCGGTAGAATGGAGCAGTTAATTAATACAAATAACTATGTATACAGTAGCCTGACTACGCCACCTAAGGGGATTTCACCCAAAGGAATAGAAAGTAAACCTAGATTGTACTTAAGGTCGCTCAGGTTCAAGTTCACGCTGAGACGTGATCTCCACAAAGTTGGTACAAAATTTATTGTTCTTACATGAAATCTCACTGCTTAAAATCAACAAATAGCCTGAGCCTGGGCAGACCTCACTGGTACAGGCTGCCCATTGGACTAACTTACAGCTGAAGCAAAAGAAGAAAACATCAACACTACACACCACTCGTGATCACACTCACTCCACACAAACACACGTGGTTCACTGTTATTTAGTACCAATGACTCAGGGAAACAATAGCAACAATAATAATTGTAATAGATGTATGTAAATCTGGTAGAATACCAGAACATATAAGAAACAATGGCATAAACAAACCAAAAGAAACAAAATATAATAACTCTAACAAAAGTAATAATAGTCACATAACCAAAATACAATAACTCCAAAGAAAATAAATTTAATAAAATAAAGTAATTCAAATCCAAAATAAGCAAATTCAAACAAAACACAATCAAACCAGATGGAAATTAAGCCAAATAAAACAAATCAAACAGAAACAAGCCAAAACAAAACAGCAGCAGCATCAGGGGTCAAAGATGGCCACCTCAGGAATAGGCCCAGGCACATGTATCTGTACAGGGGGAGCCCAATACTCCAAAAAACTCTATGAAAAAATGAGAAATAAAATTAGCAATGGTGCTACAGTGTATATACACTCACCAGTAGCAATACGGCCTACCTCACTTCTTGATGAATGGTATGTAGAACAATGCACTGCGTTGCTCCGAATTATCACCGAGTTTCCAGATAGGTTTGCTACACGTAAAACATGGGGAAGGAATATAAGTGCTAACAAAAGCTTCACCAAAACATTCACTGCACACATAAAGAACCTACAAGCCTCATACCTCAGACAGGCTTACAAGGGTAGTTATTCTAGCTCCCTGTAAAGGCCACAGCAATGGCTATGAAGCCCAAGCACCAGCACCAACTGACAATAAACCAAAAATAATATTAGTCCAAATCCCCCTAAAACTGGATTAAAAGTAGCACCTTACTGACATACCTTATACCCAGAGCACCGTCTTCACGCACTCAGCAAGTGTTAGTTCCATCCACAATAATTCACCATCAAACACTGCCCATGAGGACAGAGGGTAACAAAGGCACAATTTAGGTGGCCCACTCGTGCCTGTATATAATACTACTGAGGCACTGCCCACTGTGAGGCAAGGGGGAGGGTCCAATCTGCTACACATTCAAACTCAAAACTAGTCCAGGACTATTTTAGTCTAGTTTCTTGAACATCGATTAAGCCTAGTCCTAGACTAGCTTTGACTTTCAATGGAGAATCCTCTTTGGTTATGGCAATTTATTCCAAGACTAGGTTTAATAGGTTTAACCTTTGCACCCTTGATGTCTCATCTAACAATGAATCACATGCTTAATAAAGTTTATAAACCTAGCTGTGTATTTTATTTATGACCAAGCTGCCCAAATTCAAGCTATGATTAATTTAGTTAACTTTCATAGTGTGACAGAGGATAGCTTCATCACAGATGCCTTAGATAATCACTATCTTGTGTGACATAAAGTAATCTGATCTTAACGCAGGGTACATATTGTTCAACTCAACTTTTTGTTACCTTAAAAGTAGTAAAACCAACAAAATCCACCTTGTAGTTTCCCCCCCGGGTTAATGGTTAGAACCAAAGAAGCGAAGAAAGAGCTTCTCCAAGAAAATAACTGTTTATCTGCTGTTTCCAAATTCCGGGTCTTCAAGAGAAAAAGTGTTGTTGTTAATAAGAAGCTGACATGAAAAATGGGGATATTTTGGAGGGAGAGCTTTATGGTGCTCTGTGAAGCCAATTTTAAGAACAGAATCACAGCGAATCCCTTTTGACCCAGCTTATGGTGAAAAAGCAGAAGCCTACCGACGGCAAATCCATACAGTTACATTCAATAAAGTTTTAAAGAAATACCGCTCAGCATCTTAGCTGATTAAAAACAGAATAACTGTGTTTTACTTGAAGTCAAAATAACATCACGCTTTTATCTTCAGTGTGGCTGCTGTTGGCTTTGGTAGAGACGTTCTAACTGTGAACGTGCTCACGAATCCCAGCGGAGATCAATAGAAAATCCTTCTCTTTGTTATCTACATCATGTTTTCAGGCCATGATCCCCGAGGTCCTGCCTTTCTCTGAAGGAAGGGGACGGATGTTATTCCGTCGATAACGAAGAGGGGCGGCATGGACGTCCCTTCACTGTATGCCCGACGTGAAGACACAACAAAGCTTGAAGGAACAAAACAAGTATGATAAGCACTTCTTGTAGAGGAGAGGCTCAGCGCTTGAAATATTGGATGGCGAGAATAATGGGCTTTGGCTGTATTCTCGTTGGATTTGAGACTGTGCTTTTTATCAACTTTGAGGCATTTTTATTGGATTCCTGCAGATGAGAGAGAGAGAGAAAAAGAGAAGGAATGCTGGGAGAAATGAAGGGAACACTGGAAAGGGAAGGAGAGCATGGCCTCAGGATGAGGTGGCGGTGGCGCTATGATTCCTAGCATTGAAAAAAAAAGCGATTAACCTGCCCACGTGTGTGTCTTCTGTTGTGATGCTAAGTGCAAAATTTTGTTCACAGCAGCACAATGGGAGGTGCAGAACTGAGCCGGGGCTGGCAGCGGAAGCAGCGCCTCTGGCGTTTCCTCACACATAAATCATCCCCAAGACATGAGGACAGGCCCAAAATTCCATCAAAGTCCCATATAAGCACCCAAAGCCCATATAGCTCATGCTGTGGCTGGATTTCACTGATAAATGGACAAATAATCTCAATTTTTCATCAATAACAAAATATAGCAGTACATTGATCATTAGGAATATAAATATGTCACTATGATTTCAACAATAGGAAAAAACTTCGCTTTGGAGCAGCCGAACGAAACGCTCTGTTTATTACTTTGTTTCAGTCCAACCGTCTGAACCCGTCACCGCTTTGTAAAGATTTCACCTCATTAGCTTTGCTGCTGTTTCCCAAGCCAACGCACTTCTGTTGCAGCCGCTCAGCCCCTTGTTTTCCACAACTGCAATTTTCATGGACTTGCGAGTCTGGCACGAATACCCAGCGCCTGAGCGGCGCTCAGATCAGACGCATTTGGGATATTTGTATCGCATTTGTAGCTGCTGGGAGACGGCCCACGCAACGCTAACACTTTCCGATTGGAGCAGGGTGAGAGCTACAGTCACAGCCCTAACCACCATAATCTGGTTTGGGGCAAGAACCTGAGATGAAAGTCTTTGACCTGTCCGGTTTCGGAGTCGGCCTTGTGGTTGGAGCTGTGCTCCTTGTGGACACAAGCACGCTCTGGGCCTCGGCTCAGATGGAAAAATTGGCTGAATTTGTAGTTTAACTGAGGACACAGAAATGCAGCATGTTATTTTTTCCTGGTTGGTTAGACGGTGCTGAGAGGTTGTTTTGTTTAATCATACCTCTGCAAACCCCATTTCCAGAAAAGCTGGGCTAAGGTCGAGAGGCTGAACTCTTGCACTAAGCCAGAAGTGACAAAAGTTCCAAATGCAAGGTTGCCATATTTAGTATCCTAATTCCCAAAAGTTAGGACGGAAAAGCAGGATGTAACACATAGGGTTGGGTACCTTTCACATCTGAACTGATATTGGTATGAGTACCAGTTCCTGGTGTTCAGTACCGATACTCAATGGTACTTCATTTTAATACTAATTTCAAATGTTTCTTATGTTACAACCACGATATGAATGTATTACAATTTTTATTAAAATATCCCAGAACAGTAACTAAAATCGTTCTGAGGATGTGCTTTCTTCCCCTGGCAACCGTTCTCATGCTAAATAAAACTAACACTACACTTTAAATAGCAAATGGAAATTTAACTGCAGTAAATAACTGTCTGTTTCTATTCTATTGCTGCTGTAAATGTAAACTACATTGAAGTGCTGAGATTAATTTAACCTTCTCACCCAGTTCTGTATGTCCCGTTCAGCTTGTGCGTGCCTCTGCTGACTAGTGTGTGAATGAACCGATACCTCATAGTACCGATATCATTCGGTCGGCACCTTTAAAAGTACCGACCTCAGTACCCAACCCTAGTAACCCAATGGTAAACATGTTTCCAACTTTTGCCAAGTATGTTGCAGGCAAAGTTGGTCTGCAGAATGCTTGGAAATATTTTCTTTGTGCTTCCATCAGTTAAACTCAGTTTTTATTTCATAGTGGAAAATATCCCAATTTTTCTGGAAATGGGGTTTGATCCTTGGGTCATTTCTCCCAAAAATACTCAAGCAAAGGTATTGATTTTCTCCCAGATAAAAATTGCTTCAGCGTTCTGTGGCAACTTTTTTGGGCAATGTTGATGATGAATTATTCAGCGACTGAGCTATTTGCACTCATTGTTTTAATGATTTATTAATTTACATTCTTTTTCCTTTTGGATGCTATGTGGGGTGACTGCTACGTGTGCAGCTTTTGAAAGCGAAGTGGCTTATTAATATCACAGGTGATGAACTCTGTGCTTTTTAATGAGACACGCCGACAGCCTGGACTTTACAGGCCGGTTCAAGGAGGATCTCCAGGGAGTTCCGGAGCGCACTCATTTACAAGAGTTATTGTTGGTGTTAAGGGCCTACGTTCATGTTAAGAGACTCTTAATATGAAGAGTGTATCATGGATAAATATATATAAGGCGGTGTAAGGTTTCATTGGTGTCAGCCATATTTTGATGAGCATTATAATTTTAATTGGAGTTAAAGGGGTTCAAAGGGGCATGAAACCCTCTGAGGTATGTTTTTTTTAGATCTTCAGTAACACGTGTCGTGGCTGTGGGACTGAAAACAATTATTGTCTGTGTTACTTGCATATTCAAGGCAAAACTGGTGATCTTGAGCCTTCTCAGCTTTTTATTTTTTCCGTATTTAAAACAAACAGCAAGCAAAACTTTCAAGATATGAGATGTGCTGTCCAGTTTGTGTTTAAGGAGGTCCAATACTGGAGCACTGTCTTCATCTCTTGATTCCTATTTTGTCCTCCCTCATAACCGCTACGCTCCACACTTTAAAGCAGCAGCAACTGTGAAAATGCATTTGCAACCTCAGTGATTTTCCCAGGATCATTATGTAGTTCAGATCTTCCAGGTGACCCTTCTGGGTTTGATAAGAGCCCTGAGTATGTACAGATCGCCAGAAATTCAATCATCTTGAGGATCTCTCTCTTTTCCTCTTGTTCCCTTCTTCAATGCCCACACTGCTGAAGGCTCTGACCAAAGAACGGACCTCTTATTTCTTTTTTTCTGAGCTAGATCTTCGCTTCACTAGACTCATCATACTGCACCTGAGGTGACCTGCCTCATCAAAATCCCTCCCAAAAGCCAGTGAAGAAAATCCCTTGATGAGGTTTGGCTGTTGACCAGCTCTGACAAAGGTAATGCTCTTCTTGGAGGGTTGGAACCACTTCACCTGCTTAAGTCCAGTCTTCAGTGAGAGTCTTCCGCACCTGGTCGTGCCACCATCAGTGCTGTCCTGCTCCAAGTGTCCTTGGACAGCTGCTGAGGATGTGTTTTAGGGTTCTTGAAACTCAGCAGGCATGCTGGTGACTCTGCTTTTGTACCAGGTTTACAGATTTTGGCCTGAAAGCATGTTGTACTGTATACTCCTTAGATGAGACGTTTTGAAGTAATGTGGCTCTATCAGTGTTGGGGAGTAACGGAATACATGTACCGGCGTTACGTATTTAGAATACAAAATATGAGTAACTGTATTCCGTTACAGTTACCGTTTAAATAGGTGGTAATTAGAATACAGTTACTTTGTTGAAATAAATGGATTACACGGCGGTCTTTTCCTGTTTCATATGTTAGGCTATTCCCTCTCTATCCCCTCTCTAATTTAGGTAATTCCACGCAAAACACGCTGTATAAGAGGCTCTAATGTAAGCGTCCTGTTAATGTGGGTGGCGTCAGTTTTACACAATGGACCCGGAGCCAGCACAACAGAGCCAGCAGTGCCTGGGCAGGAATGCATTTCTTACTCTGAAATTTCGGCACCATTTGACATTTAAAGAAGAAAGGGATGGGCGAAATCTGACCGTGCAATGCAAACTCTGTTTGCCAGCAACCAAGCTGCTCTCAGTGTCAAAAGACTCCACCTCCAACCTAAAGAAACATCTGGAAGTAACTTCTAGATTTTTAAATCTTAATATAAAATGAGTAACAGTAGGGTGGACATAACAGTAAATACTTTTCAACGGCATATTTTATGTTTGTCTAATACTCTCCCACCTTTCAGCTTTGTAAATAAAGAAATGGTTAAGGAAAGACAGGGCTTTTTTATTATCTTTAAGCAGACAAAACATCTTATGTTAACATACTCAAGTCTTTGCTCCTCTACAGTAAGTATATTGTCTATTCAGGGAGATTTGGGCTTAACAGCCAATTGGTAGAGAAAAACAAACAAGAATTTGCAGGATGTAATTGCTACATTCATATAGTTGTAAAAAGCAAGACAATATATTAAGTAATCCAAAGTATTCAGAATACGTTACTCACATTGAGTAACTTAACGGAATATGTTACAAACTACCTTTTGGGACATGTATTCTGTAATCTGTAGTGGAATACATTTTAAAAGTAACCTTCCCAACACTGGGCTCTATTTCCGAAAAAGGTGTTCAAGTATAAGATTTACTCAAACCAGGATGTTTGTACCCTTTTAAACACTTTGCTATAAATATTTTGATGGTAGCATAAAATTCCATAATAATTTTATTACAGTACAGTATTCTTAAAATAACTTTGACATAAGAGCAATTTTCTGCCATCTGCGTGGTCCACACCTTCACCTTTGACACCTTCAAACCACCTTGGTGTCATTGTAACCATCTTTATCTTTCCTCATTAAGATTTAACACCTTTCTTCCTAGAAATGGCTCATGATGTAATTCCAGGAGATAAGAAGGTCAGCGATGGGAAGTTGTTTGGAACGTGCAGATGTGCTGAAGATGACCCAGAAACACGTCGTCCGGCTCGTGATTTACTCACACCGCAGTGAGTCAGTTTCGCCTCTTCTGCCCCATGTTTGACTCGCGCATTAATCATAACTGGACCAATTTATGCTTGGGTTGTGTATGTGGTTTCAGCCTTCGCAACATCTGTGCTGCCACTGTTTGATTATAGTTGTATATCAAAAATGATAGGGATGAACACTACAGAGAGATCAGCTTTCCTGTTTTTGCAGAACATTTGTATCAGAAGATGCAGGACAAAAGAAACTAGGATCAGAGTTTTGAGTGCTTGAACTAGTATTTTTAAAAGCTTCTTTAAGATCTGAAAAGGCTTCTTCAGTTCTAAAGCTGAACTGAGTCCTGAGTATTTAACCCTTAGAGGGTTTTTACCTTGTAGGTGGTCCTGAAAGTCATTGGCTAATCCCCCCATTGGCGAACTGGAGAGCTACCTTTCAAAGACTTCATATGAGATCTTGCGATGGGGACTGTTACAGACTGTTAGTGAACCATCTGTGAAGGAGCCGTGGCCAGCTGACATGGGCAGCACTCGGAGAGCAGTGCTTGGGCACAGTACCTTGCTCAGGAGTACCTCAGTGGTACTTTTACCAGTCCTAGGATTTGTACCAGCAACCCTTCGATCATAGGGTGAACACCCTAACCGTTACACTACCGTCTGCCCCGACATTGCAGTGACTACAGTGTTTCTGGGGAACCTCATGATGCCTACAGGTGGACCTGGAAGTCATTGACTAAGGGCCTGTGTCCTCCAAACACATTTTCCCCCCACTGAGAGCACTCAAAACATCACTTTCAGAGCGTTTTTTCCGTGCTTTCTCTCAGCGCTCGTTGTTGCTAAGTTACGAAAAGCATCATTGAGCGCTTCCGGGTTTGTTCCTATTTCAATGTGTTTCTTTGAGATCGCTAGTTTAGCTGGCAAGATGAAGAGAAATCGCATCTTAGCATTAGTGGCAGCGTTTGAAATAGATTCTCACGCGTCTTCAAGATAAGATTGGGTGCATGAAATAAACTGTGCAAGTAAACAGCTGGGAGAGTACCACCAATTTATATGTCCCGCCTCTTCCTTGATTTTGATTGGCTAGCAAGAGACAAGTGACATCGACAAGCGCAGCACTGTTCTAAAAGTTTAACGGATTTCAAAAAAATGTCTCCACAGTTTTTTCCCCGCTGAAGTGCTCTGAACGCTGAAGTTCCTAGGATTTGTGTTAAATATAGGTGCTGCCAGTGGAAAAAAATCATATGGTGTACACAGGCACTAACCCTGCCATCAGATTGAAGCCTGAGAGTCGAAACATCTTCAAGAACCTAAAAGAAGTCCAGTTAGCTTTGATTCGAGCACTACCATGCCCTGGATGACCTTAACCTTAACCTGTCAATGCTCCAGGAGTGTTATGGCCAATGAAGAGAAGCTCAGGAGGAGCTTCAAACCTAATACCATATGACGTTTTGACCATGACATGCCACCACAACTTTTTAACTGCTCATTATAACACAAACTGAACACTCAACCTGACTGTATCTCACCTGCTGTCATGTTGTTCAAGTCTATTTGCATCACCAGCAAATTAGCACACTGCACTTTGTCACACATACATCTTTAGTATTTTCAAATGTCTCTTTATTCATTAAACTTTACTGCCCTTACTGGTTAAGGGCACATTTCACCACTTCTTGTGTAACTGTGTACGTGACAAATCTTGAATCTTGAATTTTGAAGGCATGACAGTAAGTAAGCCCTGTTCTACTTGTAAGAAAAATATAGAGATTAAATGAAAATTGGGTCACAAGGTTATTGGCGCAAGGACACACTGAAAGAGAAAGGTACAATTGTGTCTAACTAATCATTCTCTTGGCCCACATAATCTGGCACATTGTGAGATAGCGTGTACGGTGCCTTTTTATATAGCTTAGCCGACTAATTCCTGATTAGAGTCGGATTTTAAAGCGTCCATGATCTCCTATGGGCTTATCTGTCATACGCTTTATCTAATTGGCAGATTGCTCTGCTCTGTCACCTAGAGACTCATTGTTAGCTAACGTGGGATCACACCGGATAGCCCGACTAAATCTTGATTGTGAAATTGTTTTCCATATCAGTTTGGCAAAGTGTTACATATTTATTTTAGAGCTGACTCAAAGATTAGTCAGTTGATGAAGCTTTTCATAAGGGCACCATGCATATTTATAACGCATAATTTTCATATTAACATTCATTATTATTAATGTACTGAAGATTCGGCCTGGACTAGAGAGTTCTGACATTATAGTACTATCTGATTTGCTAAATGAAAGATGTCACATACAAAAATGTTATGGAAATAAATGCTGTCATTGGACTGTGCAGGTGGAATTGCAGTTGGTGACATCAATTCAAAGTAGATTAAAGTTGTGTATAACTTTTCAGTTTCAAATCCTTTTTTTAAGATGTAAAAACATCAAGTACATGGCGAACTGACATCACCAGCCTCTTGTTTTGCACTCCGGGGACACTTTGCCAAGTCTGTGCTGCAGCCAATTTCATCTCTTACTTTTGGAGGATTTCTGAATGCAGACTCCTTTGCAGCGAGTAAAATGCATGCTCGATTGGTTTTAAATCCAGAGATTGTCTCGGTCTGTCAGAGATTTTCCCTCTGCTTCCTCTGATGAACTCTGTGGTCATGTTGCTGTCATTTTAGAACATTGTCCGGCTCCGTGGTGAAACTCCAGGCAGAATGTTTTTATTTGTTTGCTTGTTCATCCTTCAGACCTTTTTCCATCACTTTGCTTTGCTAACGTCTTTTTCTCCTTTGTTTTTTGTATGTTAACTTGCTTATTATTATCCAATCTCTAACAGACCAAGTACATGTAAAATTACTATTACTGGTAATAAAAGTTTGCAAAATATGAATTGGGCTTAAACAAAGTAAGCAAACCATCAAAACACTGCACAATGTAACAAACAAATTGATATTTCCAACTACCAGGTGCTGAATTACCATCTGTTCCCATGCGGTGTAGGCTCATTGCTTCACAGGGCTCTCTTGGCCGCTGTGAGATGGAGTCAGAGCTTAAGACGGTCACATAAATATATTTTTCAGTGTACTAGTCATATGTGACATGTAGTTTAAAGCTCCCGTTTGAAAAGTAGCTTCCCCAACACTGCCCAAAGATTGATGGCGGGGAAGATAAGAGTGGAAGTGGAGGTCAGCAGCTCCCCTGGAGTAACTGAGGGTTAAGAGTCCATTGGTGGTAAGACAGTGATATCCACTTCCATCATCTCCCACAGGGTGAACAAATAAAACCCACAATCCTCTGTCTCTTTCTCTCCCCCTGGCACAGACCACCGATCCACTTCCACCACTATTTCTTTTTCTTTTCTTTTTTTTTTTTAGAAAAGAAACAGGACTCTTGGCCGCACCTCGGAGGCTGTTGTTGTCAGTGATTTCTGTGACAGTAGTTTTGCTGTACATCTTCACAATTTTTTCCAGTTTTATCCATCATCAGCTCCTGTTTTGATCCTCCAGTGGCCCAGTGTTACGTTATTGAATTCACCATCGGATTCTCGCTCTCGCAAGGCTCCGAATTGTTGATTTTGCTCTGAGTCTTTGAGCTGTTATTCTGATGCTTCTCTTTTTCACTCCCTCTTACAGCCTTTTCTTCTCTTTCTTAGACTTGTCTGCCTACTTCATGTCGGTTTAACCCGAAGGCGCATATCAAAGGGAAGATAAAAGGCTAAATCCATCACTATATCATTAAAATACTCATTCCGAGACTTATGCACACAGATGACTGGAGGTTGGGGGAGTCTAACAGAAAAAATTGTGCTTATTCTATTACAGGGGAGAAGGAAGTGTGTGCATATACTGCATATCTGTATAAACCATGATTTATTATATATTCAGGGCTATAAATAGTGTTTGCGTTGGGAATATTTGGCCTTGCTGATTCACAGGTTTCTCCTCTTTACCCTGCTCTGCCTCCTCTGTTGCTATGGCGCTGGCTGTTGCTGGTGGGTCTCTCTGCATCGTTTTCCATTGATGTGGGGGTATTTTCCAGGGGGTTTATGGGATTCACCTCTTGTTGACCAGGCCATATTGAAAAGGATTGATCTTTACAGAGACAAACTTGATCTGCTCTCATCTTTGAGCCACTTTGAAGGGCACATTATTCTCGCTGCACTCGGCAGGGTGAAAATCCCAGATGGAGCACTTAATTTATCAACGTGAGTCTGTGCTCTGATAGAATAAGCAGATTAGCCTTGGTATTACTCATACAGTAGATTGGAGTAAAGTCTGTAAGAACATTGCAGTTTGTTGCTGAAAAGTTTGTCTTTGGGATTAATCACTGTCAAAAAATCACTGTAAACTTACAGTATGATACTGGCAGCAAGGTTGTCAGCCATATTTAGCATTTTTACAGCAAATATTTACCGATATTTACTGATATCGATATTTACAATACAATACTATTATTACCAAATACAGTATCTCACCATAAAAGTATTTGATATTTACAATAATACTGTAATTGTTTTAGACCAGAGGTCACTAACAGGCGGACCGCAGTCCAGCTACCCTCACTGGGTCAAGTTCCTGACCGTTACGCTACCAACTGCCCCAATGTTATAAAAATAAAGTGAAATGCTGTAGGGGAACATCTGTAAATTAACAACAATTGTATCTCATTGCAGATTATGTTCCTGTTCCATGGAATGTAATTGTGAGTGAGTAATTATTTGTCGTTGTGAACACGCCACAGCACATGACCGTGCACGACAGCGAAATATGACCTCTGCATTTGACTAATTCATGAAGGAGCAGTGGGCAGTTAACAAGGGCAGCACCTGGGGAGCACTGCATCAGGACGGTACATTGTTCATGAGTACCTCAGTTGTACCTTTACCAGTCTGGAATTCGGATCGGCAACCATCCGGTCACGGGACGAACACCCTGATTGTTACGCTACCACTGCCCCAGCCTCAGTTGCTGTGCAGTTGTGTAATTTTTGTGCAACTCTTGATTTTGGGTGGACGGAGGCATCGTTGTAGGAAACGACCCTTTTGCATTAAGCATTGCCGCTTCACTCTGGCAGTTTCAGCGCTCGCGGTCCACGTGTGACAAAACTCCTGATGCTAATTAGACCTCCACGGAACAATCGAGAAAATTGTAGTTGTTATGATGCGATGACTGATTACAGTTTTGGAGAATGTCCGTGGGGCGCTTGGAAAATCAGCCTTGCAGATGTTGCCATTGAACGTATCACGCCGGGGAGCTCTTTACCTCAAGGGCGTTTTACACTATGTTAAATCCCATACAGGTCTGCCCCAAGACGCCTCTCTAATCTCAACTCTGCAGTAGAAAAAAGTCAAACCTGGCATTAGCCTCCGTAGGGGGAAATGTTTGACATAAAAAATGGCTTCTTCAAATATTACAACAAGATTCGAAATATTGGCAGGCTACAACACTGCCTTTATGTTTAAACATCGAGTACTTTAAACTGATTAGGTACACGCAGCAACTTTTGTAAAATGCTACCCCTGCATCGCTGCCAGCCTAATGTGGGTTTATCCGCTTTCAAATTAACTCTGTACAAATATTTTCTTTTGACATTCCTTGATAAATATGTGCTTAACAAAGCTGATTATGCAGAGATTGTAAGGCAAGGAGTTTGAGAGCAAATTACGGCTAAACATTAGACTTTGCCTTGAGCTGCTTTCAGAAGCCTGTTTCAAATGTATTACATTTTTTGCCAACCTGGAAATCTGTGATTAGGAGCAAAATTTGAGCTTAACTCCAAACACAAACAACACAAATGAAAGCAGAGGTTTGGACTGTAACGCTAGAGTATTAGCGTCGGCGAACAGCAGAATTGTGCCTGTGTTGGAGGAAGCGACTTAGCTAAATTCAATCTTTCCAGTACACACATATATCTATCCCACATGACTATTATATTATGACAAATAGGAATACAGAGTAGAGTGTTTCCCAAACAGTGCCCAGATATGCCATCAGTGTCAGCCGACGGGGAATTTGATGACCCGCAAAAGCGTGTGTGTGGGACGTGAGAAGAATGGCTTACTGTCTGGCTGAGATTTCCATTTTCTAACTCTTTTGTACAGAATAATTAATGCATGAGCGTGCCATATGGGCAAGAGCTGGAAAATTAAATTCATAAGGGACGTAATGGCTTGACAAGGCGAGGGGGATGTGTGCGACATTTACCTCCATTCATCGGTTTGTTAGACAGTCCCCACATGCACACTCTCACACAGTTACACGCACTTACACACACACACCTTTACTTCATTACAGTTTTGGGGATGTTCCATATTTCGTAATGATTACTGTAGTTAAATAACCCTGTGCTTGGCCTTAAACCTAACCCTAAGCATTGATGAGTAATGAATGTGAAACTTTTCTTCTTTTTTAGTTTTATTACCTTAAGTTAATGTAAAAGATAAAAAATAAATAGGGATGATATTTGTCGTCTCAAAAGGTAGGATCGTCCCCAATCGGCGGGGGCAAAGTCTGAAATTTGTTCACTAAATATTATTTGGTAAATCTCTCACTTTCCTCACATAAAGAAATGTCCTCACAAGCCCAAAAATCGGACAGATCTTGTTGTCTTTTATGGGACCGTAAGGTCATAAACTCATCCAAAAGACACACACACAATTTGTGGAGACCAAAGAAGACCAATTTGTACGTTCAAAATGTCCTCACAAAACACACACACACACTTTGTGAGTGGGGGTCACTTCAAAAATATTTTCATTTATAAAGACTGGTCCTTACATACAAAATGTCCTCAGAAAAAACACACAGCCACACGCACACAAACACACACACACACACACACACCAAGCTCTCAGCTTCATTTTTAGCATCTTTAAATTTTAATCATTAAATGAGTTTTCAAGTGGCTGACAGCTCTCCTGATTAATAATGCAAACGCTCGGAGTGATTAAAAAACACCCAACATTACCGAGAAGCTGTTTGTTGGTTGTTGTTGGTGATGCGAAATACCGCGGTGAAAAAAAATGCCCCCAAAAAGTTGCGACTGCATTTGAAGTTCACCAAATTGCTGTATAAAAAGTGCACCTTTGTTTTTATCCGTTTACTTATTTATCATACATATATATCAGTCCGTCCAGGATTTCGAGGGCCTTTTTTGGAGATTGTTGAGGCCTAAAATGCATAATAATAAAGTAAATAAAGTATATATATACTTTATATATGTCATTTGACCAAAGATGAACTGCGGATATTTTCCAATGAAAAATGGCTTGCAGCATCCCATTAAAATGGAACTGGATGTTTTCAATTTAAAAGATACTGTAGAGATATCTCTTATCTGGCCGTGTAGTTTTTGAAGAACAGGCGAAGGAAATTTCCCCCTTGCTATATATAATTGGTGTTATGTGAACACAGCAAATCCTCTCTACCAACACTCAGTTCACTCCACTACACACACTCGCACCAATACATACAAAACCGCCCTGATCTGCAATGCAACATCATAGTCCGTGTTTGCGTATGCCATCGTTGCTCTCTGATGGTGTGTATGAATACTAAGAGCTTCACTGCTTTGTTGGAATTTGCCCTTCGGTCTGTTTTGACTTCACAGAGGAAGTGGAAATAAAATTGGGCTAGAACAGATAAACCATTCTTTTTACACGTCTAAAAGAAATAACGAATTTAAGTTTTGGGAAAGAATTTTCCTCTGGTCTTTATCTGGGTTTTCCCCTTATTACTGAGCATTTTGTTACATTTTAATACGTTTTATTACAGCGGCGGAATTTCTACGGCGAGAACATTATTTTATAATCTCCTCAGTAATAGAGGCGTTATTGTTTTCTTAAAACCGCATTAAAAACTGGAGAGAAGATTAAAACTAATTGGAAAATGGTAATACCAAAAAAGAAAACCCTTTGAATTGACTGGACGCTTGACTGGTCTAATTAGACAACCCTACTGTCATGTTTCTGCTATCACTGTCAGCTGAGAGAGGAGACCGCCACGGCCCCTGTCATAATCCCGCAGCCCTTCCGTGGGAATTTTAATATTTCAGAAAGCTCAAAAAAGAGGGAAAGAAAAAGCGCTTTTATCCCCCACCGGCATTATATATGTGCATATAGTGCAGCTTTCTGACATGAGAACCACACATCACGGCTGCCGTGCCTCACTATCGGGCTTGTGGGAAGCTGCGCAGCCTTGAATTTCACGTCAGAGAGAAAAAGGACTCTTATAGACAAGTCCACAAGGCTTCAAGAGACACTTAACATTGGCTTGTATACTCTTAACCCTATACACAGACTTCAGTATGAGAGCAGCTTCTTGAATTTTAAGAGAGCGATGATGTGAAGTTCATGTGGCGTCTAAATATTGTATTACACAAACACACACGTAAGTAATATTCGGACAGGATCAGTTTTACATGAGAATGTGGCCTAGTGTTTTTTTCTATGGAGGACTAAGCTGATCAGCTAAATCCTGCAGAACGTGTGCTACTGTCTGAGGCAAACAGAGACGGAAATCCGTAAATAAATAAGTGTAGAGATGTGGAAATGCAGAAATAAATATATGAAAAAATGTGGAAAATCTAAAATAGATAAATAAAGAAATGTGACAACACATAAATACATAATACAATAATAAATACAATAAAGAAGAAATGAGGAAATTCAGAAATAAATATATCTTGAAGTACATTAATAAACAAGTATAGCAGTTTTCCTGGCCAAATTGTATTTACTGTAACTGCTGGTTATAGCCTATAAGTTGTGCTTCTTACGAGTGCTTTTGGCCGTCTTTTTCTTCGAAATCGTGTTCGTCATCTGCCAACAAATCCTGTGGTTTGAACAGATTCCTGCTGATTCCGACTGTCCAGGATTTCCTCAACCGCCTCCATGCTTGAAAAACCGCGGGAATCCTCAGAATGGCGGGTTCGCGGCTTATGGACCCAGGCAGCATGTCAGCGCTTTGCTACACGTTTGATACACGTAGTAAAATTGTAAGTTGATGTCAAAAACTGTTAATTGTTTAAATTTACCTGTGTTTACTTAAGGGATAGTAAAGGCGATATTGTAATCTATTTTAACATTAATTTAGACAGCTAAGTTGAACATTAGCTGTAGAAAGCGCTAGCTAGCGTGAACAAGCGAGCCACCTAGCAGCTGTCCATATTCTTTACCATTTCTCTAGTATTTCTACACAATTTCAGTACAATGTTGTTGTTATAATCAGTTATTGCGAGTGAAAACTAAATGGCATAGTGTCATCAGTTATTACGAGAGAAAATTAAATCAAGGTTCAAGGTTCAGGGTATTAAATGGAATAGTGTCCCTGTTAATGCTATTGTACTGGTATTTTTCGAGTCATTGGATGTACGACAATATTTTAAGAGAGTGAGAGAGTGAGAAGCAGGAGGGTTCAGTTTCGTTAGGTTTAGGGTTCCTAACCTCACCCCTAGGGGCTAAGCCCCCTGTATCTTTTTACTCCTAGTGACGTCCTTGGTCCCATCATAAACACTTTCCTTCATAAAATCTGGCCTTTACATACAAACATTTTGTGCGGTTGTACTTTCATAAACATTTCCCATCTGGAAGACTGGTCCTAAATATACAAAATGAGCCTCAGAAAGCACACACACTTTTTGAGGTTCCTTTCGAAACATTTTTCCTTTATAAAAAATCGTGCTAAACATAAAAACTATATTCTCAAAACACACCTACACATATGCATTAAATGGGACTTTGCTTGTCCGAATCTGTGTCCAGCGTAATACAGTTTACTTCCATTTTTAAGGAGAAATGTTCCATGAAGCTCCACAAAAAGCTGGCGACTTGGAAGTTGACCGTTTTTTCAAGCTCAAACTTCAGTCTGGTCTGGACAGAAGAGACCAGAGGGAACATGGATCTCGTTAAAATGCCTGTCAAAACAAAGAGAGAAGAGCGATCCAAGTCTAAGTCATACTTCACGCTACAAACTTTTTCATGTTTTTCAGTCTCACTCTCTGACTGGCTTCTCGAGAGGTATCTGGTATACTGAAGTCCTAACTGACTTATATGTGACTAACTTTGTTTTAAAGAGAATTTTACATTACTTTCGTAGTTGCACACATGAAATTTTCTAATGCTACACACTAAAGCTGAGGCTAAAAATCTTTGGGTTATTCTTGACTGAGCTCAGATGGAAATTTGAAATATTGAAAGATGTGAAAGTGATTCTACATTTAACCTGTACAGTATAATAATCATGTGCAATATCAGTCATTAAGGTTTACATCCCCACCTTCAAATAGTACTGGAGTGTTGTGTAGTTATTGTTCTGTCTATTTATTGTGATGCTCTTGCACTCCATCTGTTATAAGCTGCTTAGATGCTGATGCTGCCAATGTGCCTTAAAAACATACACTAAGCAACACTTGTTTACATTCCGTCTCTTCACTTAACGTCACTTTCTTACTGTATTTATTGCGTTCGTTCTGTATTTATTGTGTTGCTTGTTGCACCTTTTGTCCTGTTGAATGTAATGTTCAGTGTTACTATATGTTGCACCGGGGCCATGGGGAAACGCTGTCTCATCACATGTATAAAGCGACTGATGACAATAAAGTACCTTGAACCTTGATGAAAGTGAAAGTGAGTGATTATTTGTCATTGTCAACACACCACAGCACAGCACGGGGAGCGGTGCTCAGGGACGGTACCTTGCTCATAAGTACCTCAGTGGCAACTTTACCGGTCCGGAATTCGAACCTGTGACCTTCTGATCACGGGGCGAGCGCCCTACTGTAACACCACCGCACATAAAATCTTGTTTAGTCAAGTAAAAGTAAAAAAGGACGGATCTAAAATGTACAGGTATAAAAGTACAAATTAGCCCTTTTAAACTTGTGTACCTGAGCATCACACATGGTCCAACCCCAAAAAAATTCTGATTTCTTATTTGTTTGTTTTTTGTGTTCTTGACAAAGCACTTTGAGCTTAATTTAGATGTACGCACGGTGCTATATCAATAAAATAAAATAAATACATAAATAAATATTCGTAAATGAGAATAACATTTAATCAAACACGTTCATGACAATACGAAATATCACTCACATTGACTAATTCTATGATTACGGTTTATAATCCATGTGCATGTAGACTAAACTCATGCCCTTTACCTGACATATATTTAGCTGCTCTTGTTATGGGCATTGTGTCTCATAATTAGCTGATATTAAATTGCTTGTGCTCTGCTTGCACTTTTCAAGCGAACTAAAATGCAATAATGGAAAAAGGGTTAAGAAGTTCAGGTCATCTGACGTTGCTGTGATTTGTGATTGCTGGACTGACATGATAACAGGCTGCAGCTGATTGAGGGACTCGACCTTCCACAGGGTCCGGCGTAAATGGATGCCTAGGGCAAAATCATATTGGCCTTCCACGATCTCAAACTCCTGTATAATTAGCCGAGCGAGTGCTTCAAACGAGAAACTTTGCTCCCTTTTTGTTTGTGGGATTTATACTTATGGAAAAATGCCTCCCTCCTGGGCATAAAACCTTTCAGATAAACACTGTGTGTCTTTGGAAGACCAACTTGAAATGGGTTTTTTGGGGGAGGGGCGGAGGGTGAAATGATTACAGCCCAGTGCTGTACAGCGATTTGTTTTTGTTTTGTTTTTAAACGAAAAAGCCTTTGGGGACGTTGGTGCATCTCTATAGGTCATGAGTGTGTGTTGTGAGTTGTTGGTGTTCACAGTCATTAAGCTGCCATGCATGAGTGGTGAGTCTCTGAGGAGGTGCAGTGCAGGAGATGTGTGCATTTGTGTGTGTGTGTGTTTGTATGTGTGTGAAGGCACGTACCTGACCTGGCAGAGCTCTCGCTAATGTGGGAAACCTTCGCTGGATCAGGACAGTGCTCCACTATTTCATTAGACACAATGATTTCCTTTAATTGAGAGTCAGGATGGAGACGTTGCCTGCTAAGGGGAAAGTAATCTTTACATTTTCTCCCTAACACTCCTTGCTTTCAGGCTCCTGCTCTGAGGCTCTTTCAAAATGACTTTTAAAACTTTAATCATGTAGATTAAGTGATAAAAGTGAAGATCTAGCTTCACTCAAGCCTCTACTCATCGTTATACACATTCAGTCAACAGCCTTGTCCAAAACTTTCTTGCCAGATCTTCAAAATTCTTTAACCATTGCATTCATATTTAATGCATTCAAATTTGCAACAAAAATCATCATTATTTCACCCACCTATGGAGTCAGCAATTCAAAATAAAAAATATAAGTTCATAAGTTCACTCAGTGTGACTGCTTGGAAAAAGTCTTCTGGAAACACTTGCCTTGTGTTTTTAAAGTGAGTGATTATTTGTCATTGTGAACACACCATAGCACAGAACACAGCACACCACGAAATGTGACTTCTGCATTTGACCCATCAATGAAGTGAGCAGTGGGCTGCTGATGTGGAGCAGTGCTTGGGGACAGTACCTTGCTCATGAGTACCTCAGTGGTACCCTTACCAGTCCAGGATTTCAAAAAATAATGTTAAAAACCATTATTATTACAGACTTTTGTCTGTTTTCAGTGCTTTCTGAACTTGACTGACATGTTTTTTTTTTACATTTTAACATTTTCTTACCCAGACAACCACAAATTCTCCTGTGTTCATGTGCACACGTGTGTGTGTGCATGTGTGTGTGTGTGAAGAGGCGGATCAGGTACCTATGGTTGGCAGTAACATCACTGGTTGCACCTGAACTGAGAAGTTATCCAATTAGCTCATTAATAGTAACATTCTCAGGGTTGTGGTCTCGGCTGTTCTCAAAATAAAATCCTGAGTCCTCTTTGTCCAAGTCCATGACAAGACAGAGCACAAATATGACCGATTCCGAGACAAGACCGAGACCTTCAAAACTGGTCTCGAGACCGGTTTCGAGTATTACAACACTTCTCTCTCAGCCACCGTACCCACCACGCGTACCCCGCCCACGAATGTGTATCATCAGTATCTTGCAAAACCCCAAAACCCCTGTCAGTGACAGCCTCTGTAATGTGTACTTGCAAAAACAGATGCTTGTTTTTGAATTGGACATATTAATTGACATTGTAGTGTTTACTATTAAAGTTGTCATAAATATGAAAATGTCACAGTTTGTGAGAACTGTCACTTCGCAAGATGCTGTAGATACACATTTAAGGTGTGGGGAGCAATAATCACTTTGTTGCAAATGTGATTCTGAATGTTGTTGTTATTTGTCATTGTGAACACACCACAGCACATAGCGCACCACAACAAAATGTGACCTCTGCATTTGACCCATCTGTGAAGGAGCAGTGGGCAGGTAACAAGGGCAGCGCCCGGGGAGCAGTGCTTGGGGACGGTGCCATGCTCATGAGTATCTCAGTGGTAACTTTACTGGATCTGGATTCGAACCTGCAACCTTCTGATCACGGGGCAAACACCCTACCATTACGCCACCAACTAAAAGACATCTTAAGTAAAAGAAGAAGTAAACGAATCTTAAAAATCAGGCAACCTTTGCCAAAGTTATGGCCAAAGATACAGAGGTCTCTTTTTGTACTCACAGTGTAGGTTCAAACCCAACATCGGATGACCGTGCTTGTAGAATTACCATGTAAATCTAAGCATAAAGCCTTAAAAATCCGCCGAGTTGATTTCCAGTAGCAAAAATAAAGTTTAATAATGAAAATGACAAAAAAAGAAAAAAGAAAAAGATAACGAGACAAAGAAAGAAGAAAACACGAGTTCTGCAAATGCATTCACATTCGTTAGCTAAAGCAAAGCTTAATTTAATTCAGGTTTCAGATATCACCTCAATAATCCACCTAATTACCTCGGAGCCGGGCGCCAGTAGGCTGGAACAGTGTTCTAATACAAATACTAGTCGGTTTCAGCATTACAGCTTTGTCTGCAAGGCCCTTCATTCAGTGAATAGAATCAGCCATTACACCAGCATTGAGCAGGAATCTGAGTTAAAGTTACTGAAAAGCTATGATCAGGCAGAAAGGTAGAAAAACACGTATTATTAAAGTCTGTGATCATGGTGTGTTATTTACTCCAAAATCAATGGAGCAAATTGACGACTCCAACAATACTTAGGGCCTGGCAACACGAAGGAGCTAAAGGTACTTCTGGCCCTCTCAAAGACTCTTTACATGGAGCAAGGAGGACAGAAAATACAAGCAAACACATAACCAACCGGCCAACAAGAGCAGAAGCAGAAACATCAGATGTGTCTTGTAATAATCCGAAATGGGAACTAACTTTTATTCAAAAGTGGTAAAAAAAAGAAGGTCTAATATAAATAAATATATAAATAATAATGTAATATAAGTCTTCTTATTACCGCTTTTCCTATACCGATATTGTAAATTTCGATATCTTACGATCCGATACCAATCGTAAGATAATCGTAAGATATCAAAGTGTGTGATTATTTGTCATCGTGAACACACCTCAGCACCACAACCAAATGTGACCTCTGCATTTGCCCCATCCGTGAAGGAGTAGTGGGCAGCAAACAAGGGCAGCGCCCGGGAGCAGTGCATGGGGACGGTACCTTGCTCATGAGTACCTCAGTGGTCCTGGGATTTGAACCGGCAACCTTCTGATAACTGTTACACCACCAATAATGTGTAAAATAATTAATGTATGAGCTCATACACAATATGTAGATGCTGAAGCCTGTTAACTACTTATGCACTTACGGTTATTGTTAGCTAGAGAAAAAAGAACTTTTATTGAATTTTCCGCAGCGCTGCAATGCTTGTTAAATGCCGAGTCTGTGAATAAAAGATTCAAGGTCTTAATTTTTAATGCGTTCTGTACACACACTTGTACATGTGGCAATAAAATTTAAATTCTTGGAATTCTTTAGGAACAAAAAAGCATGGCCATGTTACTTAGCCCTCCCTCTACTCACTTTCACCCCGATGTATGCAGTAAGCCTATAAATGAGTGATTATTTGTCATTGTGAACACACCACAGCACAGCACACAGAGCACCACAACCAAATGTGACCTCTGCATTTGACCCATCCATGAAGGAGCAATGGGCAGCTAACAAGCACCCGGGGAGCAGTGCCTGGGGACGGTACCTTGCTCATGAGTACCTCAGTGGTAACTTTACCAGCCCTGCGTTCTGCCCCAAGAGAAGCGAGTGGAAGTCAGTAGGAAGAGGGCGAAGTAACTAGTTTGGGAAATCCCCAGAAAAACAACACAAATCTAAAATTAGAATGTTTGAGGTTGAGGTAGATTTAAATCCCAGAAGATTTTAGAATTCCGGCCGGACACATTTTTTTGTGGTTTTAAAAAGAAGACGTGACCGTGGAAGAGAGGACGTCTGGTCACGCTAGCCAATATAAACCACTAGGAAAGTAAGTTGCTCTAGAACCTAGTAATGATTGCAAAAATATCTTGTCTCTTTTTCCATCGCTTTTCAATCAGCTTGAACTTTCCCTGCTATGTGACTCTCACAAAAGCTTTCGGAGTGTGCAGCTGTTGCACGTGGCAATGACAGCTTGCAGACACAAACTCCAGAATTTCAGCTGCTGTAAAAAGGTTTTCTTGAGTCATAAGCACGTTGAGTCAGACTTGTGTCACGATTTAGCACCATTTATTATGCACCGTGATGCTGAGATTCTGTCTAAACCCGACAGTAAACTAGGTTCCACGTCCACTTATTTCTATTTTCCGATTGTACTCACGTCCGTCCTCTCAGAATACAGTATGTCTCTATTTATAATATATTAAAGTAGTTAATTATGCCGTAGCTGTTTTTATTGTGATTTTTATTCATATTTTCATTGAATACGTCTTACATTACGTTGCTCCTGCCCTGTGCATATGCTCACTATTTATATGAATGCTATAAGAAAATGGCCCTATTTTTCAACTTTGCCACTCTGCATTCTGGTGCTGTAAGCGCTGCCAAACTGTTTACTGTATAATTGGACTCTTCAGATGGTTGAATGAGGACCTCATTAGACAAAAAAGTATTAGTCATGGCTCTGTAACTTTTGCATATTTTCAGGCCTTTTAGTAACAACTCCTTTTATCAGTTCATGGTATGCAGTCTGTGTGTAGTCATATGAAGTTCCAGCAAATTACGTAGTGTTTACCAATGATGCAAGTTTCAAAGACAACTTATTAGCTTACTGTCAAAAGCATCAAGGTATTTTTATCTTCCAAAAAATATTTATTTAATTGCCATATTTCTTTAATCGCTCCTTTCTACATTGTGAGTACTAGAGTTGGGATCAAGACCATCTAAACCAAGACAAGACCAAGACTAGAGTGTGTTGAAAGCGAAACAAGACTAAGACTCTGAAGGGCCAAGACTCTGAAGTGGAACATCCAAAGCCTAAGCAACATTAAAGATGTTTATTCAATATTTCTCTATTCCATTCTCTATTCTATAATGAGGAAATCACTTCACTGGAAGCAGTTATTCAAACTGATCACATCATATGTTAAACTCAACAAACCACAGTGAACACTCCTCAAGACCAAACTTGGAAGAGAACTACATTTTTGTGCATGATGGCATTCCATATGACAGTCACAGGCGCTAACGTGTTTACATTGTGAATATTGTAATTAATGCATTTTTACGCAATTACTTATAAATAATGTCACATACAGAGGAATGAATATAATATCCGGTACATTTAAAGTCTTGTGATTCTGATGGAAAGTGTGTGGTTTCTGTAAGTTAAAGGGATTCTGAATGATTAAAACACTAAATAATAAACAACGCAAAACTGTCTCAAAGAGTTTCAATAGTAATATTCTCGGAGTTCTCGAAATTAAATCCAGAGTCCTCTTTGTCCGAGTCCATGACAAGACCGGGTACAAATACGGGTGAGTCCGAGACAAGACAAAGATTTCAGAAAGCACTACAACACTAGCGATTACACTGTGAACTTCAGTGAATGTTGTATTTTTAAAAATCTTTTAAAAAGTAAACCTGAAAAAATTGCCAAAGTCACAGGCAAATAAGGTCCCTGTTTGGCTCACTTTTGCCAAATGTTTTTGTTACTTAATTTGATAATTTGGTAAACCTTAATACGTTACACCTACAGTAAAATATTTCAAGTTATTTCATTTTAATACTGATGATTATGGCTAATAACTCACGAAAAGCAGAAATCCAGTACCACAAAAACAAAAGATATTTCATAATATTCTATTTTTTAAGATTTTTTAACCTTAAAAAGGGTTCTTTTCCTCCGACGATGCCTCCATCCACCCAAAAGCAAGGATTGGTAACCAGGGGTTACTATTACTATAACAATCCACAGATTATGATCAAAATCTGCATGTTATTCCCCTACAGTACTTTACTGTATTTTCATAATTTTGGGGCAGTTGGTAGCATAATGGTTAGGGAGATGGTCCTGTGATCAGAAGGTCACCGCTTCAAGACCCGGATCAGAAAAGGTACTCTGTAGCCAGGTACTGTCTCCAAGCACAGCTCCTCAGGCACAAAAGCCCAAAATGCCCACTGCTCCTTCATGGATGGGTCAAATGCAGAGGTCATATTTCATGGTGATGCACTGTGTGCTGTGGTGTGTTCACAATGAATGAATGAATGAACAAACATTGCTTTTCTATAGCAATATTACAGTTAAACTATTTACAGAGACAATGGGAAGCCATTTCATCCAACGACAGTTGATTATACAGACTTCAGGCTATACAGCAGCTGTTAACACCATTATTAGATACACACATGAAACCTTCCTGCTCTTGTCACTTGGCTATCAAAAAACACACACCTGCCTTTTCTGTCTTTTTGCTTTAATAGGTAACATATGGCTGAAAACAGCATTAGTCCTTGTGTCAAAGAAACGTGAATGATGATCATGAATCATGTCTGTTCTGGTCCCTCCATGCCAGCTGCCTCTCGTCTTTTGTTTTTTCCTTCTTGTCCTCTGTTGTATTTGTAGTGTAGCTCCTGCCTTTGAGATTCATTAAGCTGTTTCTCTCCCAGACACTTTTCCCCCCAGATATTGGAAGCAGGAGGTCGTGAGTTCAAACCTGTCTGTATCCAGTCTCCCACACTGTCACTCACTGTGCTCCCGAACAGGACACTTGACCCCGAGTTGCCACAGGAAAAAAACAACTCTTCCTCCAGCTTGAAAATCTAAGACACTTTGGGGATAAGAGAGGCTACCTGTGTTGGGGAGTCGCTAACTAAAATTGGTGAGTTTTTCAGCAACTTTTACATTTGAAGTTGATTGTGCTTTTCCAGTGGCTAACTTTGTTACTAAAACTGTAATTTTTGTCTCTTAATGAAGACAGGTATTTTCAGCTACCAGGTGTTTCTGATTGGTGCAGCATTTGCAGAACTGGCATCTGATAGGTTACCGTGCCTGAGTGTTGTACAGTCATTGCATCACAGCATTTACTTGGCAGCTGCAAGATGGAAGGTGGAGTCAAAAGGTGGAGTCCAGCTTAGTAAAGATGGAAATGAGAATCTGTGACCAGATTTATCAAAATGTATGACTTTATAGAAATGAAATAGACAGAACTGACATAATTTGGTGTAACTTATTCAACATTAAAAACTCCAAAATGTCACTGAAACTTTAATTGATTTGACAGTCACACTGTGAAAATTTTTGATCTTCATTTTACTTTTACCATCATGTTTCACTTATTTCATAAACGTGGCGCAGTGGTTAATGCTGTTGCCTCACAGTGAGAAGGTTCTGGGTTTGATCCCCTGGTCGATCGTGGAGTCTTTCTGTGCGGAGTTTGTGTGCGCTCCCTGAGTTGCCATGGGTTTTCTCCAGGTGCTCTGGTTTCCTCCCACAACGCAAAAAGTATGCATTATAGGTTGATTGGTGACTCGAAATTGGCCACATAAAGTGTGAATGTGTGTGCTCTACCCAGGGGGCCTGGGTAGGGCACACACATTGGCGCCTGCCCAGTGTTGGTCCCCACCTCGTGCCCGTAGTTCTGGATTAAGCTCCAGATCTTTCTAGAGCACAAATATGTATTACTGGATGAAACAGCTTCGATGTTGTTAGCTATGTTTTTGTGTGTAGCTTGTAGTGTAGCTGACTATGTTAAAACAGTAGCTCATTGTAGCTTATACATTTTTAACAGTAAGTAGCTTGTAGCCTGACAAAACTACCATTTAAAAATATTTTCCCCAACTTTGGAGGGTGAACCGTTCTTTCGTTAAAGTATAAAACTTAGTCTGTGGTAATTTGGTTTAACTACAGATGTCGACATAGCTTATGGATCTAGGAACAGTTGTGGACTACAAAGCACTGTTGTAAGTCGCTCTGGATAAGAGCGTCTGCTAAATACTGTAAATGTAAATGTAAACCGAGTGACACAAGTGGATCTTTTCAGGTAGCAAACATGTTTTACTGAATCTAACAATGTTAAGCAATTCCCTTTTTGGTCTGAAGCGATTTCCTGTAGAGAATTTTGCCGTCTCTATGATAGAAAAAAGGAGTTAGTGAGTGAGCCAGTCAGGAGGCTTTGGTCATTTGTTGCTGACCATCCGGGCGTTGCCATGTCAGTGAACTGCCTCAGATGGGAGGTGTGGGAAAAGAAGCGGGCAAGAAACCTCTGATCATGTTTCTTCTCCTGCCCCCCTCCCGGCTCTGGGCTGCCTTCCTGCGTCCAATTAGACGGCGGTCAGTCAGAGCCGGTGCTCCGACAGACCAAACAATCTGTGTGACCCACAGCCCCTGAAGCGCCGCTCCACATCTGGCATTATCGGTCCGAAAAGGGCAGCGGAAATGTAGCAAAAAAGAACAAAACCAAAAGTGATGCCTGTTTTCAGCACTGGACGCCTGGGAGCTTGTTTTCAAATGCAGATGACTGGCTGGAAGCAGACTTTTCAGTCCCGGAACATTTAATTGAGCTGGCATCGGTTCACATTTAATGCCCGGCTCCTTTTAATGGCTCACGGCTGGGAAGCCCTGGAGATTCGTCATTTAGTCACTATTTGGAAGGAAATTAGATATGTTTGATGTCTGCAAGGATTAGCCAGTGACATCACATGAATGACAAGAGTATTCAGATGACAGTGACTCCACATTCCCACTGTAGTATCATCACAGAAACAAGACTTTAGTTTGATGCTTGTGGGCTTTGCCGTGCCCAGTGGTGAGGTACTTATAATTCAGCAACGGGAACCGTGACACTACAATTCCACACATGCAGAGAGCTGAACTGTTGCAGTAACAAGTCTGCTGTGGTCCAGAAGTTTACTTCAGTTATTTACTTCCAGAGTTACTCCCACCATTGTGCAGCACTAGAGTGGAACCCGGTACTCTACTGAAACAACTAACAGCCCGGACGATGTCACCTTAAATCAACATCACAATAAGGGTTGGGTACCTTTCACATCTGAAACAATATTGGTACCATTTCCGTTACCTGGTGTTCAGTACCGATACTCAACGGTACTTCCTTTTGGTACCTTGCTTTGAATCTGTAACACCCGGTTTGTATCATCATAAAATACAGTAATAATGAATAAGCCCCTAATTCCAAACATTTTGTATGTTACAACTACAATATAAATTTATTACAGTTTTAATAAAAATTATCCCAGAATAATAACCAAAACAGATAAATCACTAATTACCTAAATCTGCAGTGGAACGTTTGTCAACGGCATAGATTTAACGTTTTCAATGTCGATGCTGGCTGCAGGTGCTGTAGTTGCAGTAGTAGCTTTAAGAGCCTGCGTCCACCAGACACCAGACCCTGAGAGCGGTCAAAACCTCACTACCAGAGCGCTCTTGCGGCGATTGTTGTTGCTAAGTTAGGAAAAGTGTCACCGGGCACTTCCGTGTTCGTTCCTATTTCGTGTAAACGTAACGTGTTCCTTAGAGTCATGAAGGCGCTTAGCGCTCTTAACACTGAAGCTCATAGGGTTTGTATTAAAAATAGGTGCTGCCCGTGCAAAATCAAACACTGCACACTCATCCGCCCGTAATATATTTTATGTTTAACACTTCCTGCCCTCACGCCTCCCCCCAAACACACCCGGACTGTGAACTAACTGACTCCGTTGCACCTCTGCACTTTACACATTACCGTTGCTGTGATGCACATGCTGCTATACGGACTATTTCCTCCTCAATTGACTGTTAATACAACACTGATATAATAATTTTTGCACTGCCACCACTTATTTGCACAAATATTGAACAATGAATGTATAAATAGACCAGATATTGATTTTTTTTCATATTATAACTGTTCTAACCTCTTGCACATCCAGTATAAAAGTCAATTTCCATCTTTGTGGGTAATACTGCATCCAAACTGTCTCCCTATCTACCTCTATTTCTATTTCTAGTTCTAGTTCTAGTTTAAAGTTATATTTAATATTCCATGTCTAGTTTAAAATGTATATTTTGTGTTTATTTATATATTGTTTATTCCATGTGCCTTATTTGTTCTTTGTTCCCTACTTCGTACTGCACTGTAAAAACTGGAGCCACGTCGTCTCGTCTCTCTGTATATCTGTACAGTATATAGCAGAGATGGCAATAAAGTTTACTTTGACTTTGACTTGATGAGTGTCTTTTAAAGCCCATAAATGTAAAAGTAAATGTAAAGGTGTGTGAGAACTGAGAGAGAGAACAAAATGACCAAATTTGACTAAACTGAAGTGAATATGGTTTTAGGAACTTATTATACACAGGTTCCAATGTCTGTCATAAGCAAATTCACCATCAGACTTAAGACAACACTACATATATCCTGCAGGATCTATCTAAGTTTACTTTTCAAGTCTGCTTTTGTTCAAAGCCCTTCTTTCTTCTTCAAGTCAGTCAGCACTTTTATGTGTGTGAAAGTGAAAGTTTTTGTGTACTTTCTTCTGACGTTGTCTAAGGCACGGCTGTGGGACCCTGCTCTCAGAGATCTTCCATTCATCTCAGATTAACACCTCTAATCCTAATATTCTTGAAATCTGATTAGATGTATTAGATGAACGTTCATAAGGTTGTTACAAACTCCTTCAGAGTGATAGAGCTACACGAGCAGGAGTGGTCAGTGCTGGACTAGAGGATGGGGTTTTTAAAAAATGATTTCCTTTCCTTAGCTGAAGGATGGTGAAGTAAAAAGCAGAATATCATTACAAGACATCAATACACTGTCTACACTTTCTTGCTGAGGAGAGAGTGTGAGTGTGTGTGGTGTGAGGTCGATGTTCTAGCCTGGACAAGTGGGAACCACATGAGGATTTTGGGAGACAAATCCCAAATCCTCACACATCTGTCAGTGTCTCAGGCCTATATTTAATGACCCTCCTTCTCAAGCCGAAATGACTAAGTAGAAATCTTGACAGTGGTCTGAGGGACTGAAACCCAAGTCTGGGATTTGAAGCTCCAAAGGATAAGAGCATTATAAACAGAATTGGGCCACTGAGTTAGACCCTTAACCCCAAGTTGGTCCAGGGTAGTGTTGTAGCACCCTAGACCTCGAGTCCGGTCTCGAGACCAGGGTCTCGGTCTTTTCTCAGACTCGGCTGTATTTGTACTGGATCTTTTCATGGACTCGGACAAAGAGGACTTGGGATTTCATTTCAAGCCCAGTCGAGACAACAACTCTGAGAATATTACTATTAAAACTCTTTGAAACCGGCGCAGGCATTTTGCAATTTTTATTAGTGTTTTAATAGCTCAGAATCCCTTTAACTAACAGAAACCACACACATACTGTACCATTAGAATAACAAGACTTTGAACTTGCCAGATGTTATATTCATTCCTCTGTATTTCTGAGTAATTCTGTGCACAAAAACTGAACTAATATGGAACTACAATATGCACGAAAACGTAGTGCTCTTCCAGAATGGACAAAAGTAGCTCATATTATAGGCCAAAATGAGTCCAAATCCGCTCAAAATGACCCAACACTTCCGCCTGGCACTAAACTTATTTTTCTTCACAGTAAAAAGCCATAGAATGTCTCTGCATAATAAAAACTCTGCATGCCAATAAAACAGCCCCGCCCTAGTCTTGGCCCTTCAGAGTCTTGGTCTTGTCTTGGTCTCGACACACTCTGGTCTTGGTCTGGGTTTAGGTGATCTTGATCCCAAGTCTACTTGGTTCCCTAAGTTGTTCCAGGGCCACTGACCCTGTAATTAGGAAAATAGAAAGTTGCTCTGGATAAGGATAAATGCCATACGTGTTTGTCCTAGATGTCTTCTAAAAAGGTTGTACAACAAGCTTTTAAAAAGCTTTTTAATGCAAGAAAGTGATTCGGCTTCTCTAATTGCTACTGGTAGTGAGTTCTATAGTTTTGGTGCATAAAGAGCATGAAGCTGCTGCCAACCCGAAGGCTTTCTTTTTAACTCTTGGTATGTGGAGAAACTAAGAATTGGAAGATATAAGAGCTATAAAGAGAGTATAGACTTTAAAAATTTAAAATCTATTCAGAAAGATCTAAAAGACACAAGTTGCCAGTGAAGTTCATACCAAAAGCGGTGCAACGTGATCTGATTTCTAGGTGGAGGACTTGCTTTACTCCTCAGCCCTAGCAGAATTCACAGAATATAAACCAGATTACAGTGAATATTTAGTTGCATGTGTGCACGGATTTTCACTTCCCCCGCCTTCCTCATCGACAACTGTGTTAATGTGATTCACACATTCACATTTTTAGGACTAATTTATGGAGATGTGAGATCCATATTCATCAAAAATGCCCTTTGGCCAAGAGCACGGGGCACATTAGAGGGAGAAGCGAACAAACAAGTCATTGAACTTCACCCCATAATCTCATCGGATTTGTTCTGATCAATGTGTTCAGACTTTAAATTGCACGGGAGGAGGTGAATATGCTGTATGAAATCACAACCACCACCGACCTAGTTTTATTTCTCAGGACTGTTAATAAATGAGCACGATTCTGAAGCTCAAACTTAAATCTTGGTAATTAACCACTTGCAGTCCTTTTCTTTAGCAATGACGTAACTTTCAAGTTTTGAATACTTGAGGAAACTTCTCATTTGCACCCAATGCTCAAGTTTCATTTTGCTGTACAGACAGATCTAGACAGGGGAGTTTTTTTGTTTTTGCCCTTCTCTTGGCAGAAGCGATGGCCGTCGGCGCTTCTTCCTGATGCCCAGCCTTCCCTTCAGCCCTAATTTACAGCAGAGACACACTGTCCCTCTTGAAAGGAATTAATTAATCACCAGCAGATTGGCTCTCTTAATAAAACAGCTGTGTCCTACTGCTCCAGAGTAAAAGAACCGGGGGGATAAATTACAGCCGCCGCTGCCTCCTCGCGCCTCACATCCATAGAGGAATGGCTACTTATTAAAACAATATCGAGACTAACAATACGGTCGTGGAAATTGGGATAGAAATATGGAAATTGTGAACGCCGTATTGCAAATGAGCCCGTTTGCATGAACTCACGCACATATTTGCTCGCAGGCTTAATTGAAGGCCATGCAGCGTACTGTCTAGGGGGTTGTTCTAATTTGACCTGACGGCGTTGCGAGTTTTGAACTCGGGAACTCGTCCCGGCGGCACGGTTACCTCTTCGCTTTCACCTTCCATTTGTCAAAACATTAGGCGGCAGCGGCAGGTAAAGCGGCCAGAGGTGCACGCTGCTCTGGGTTTTATTTTCTACATAGATATTTTTGCAAGCCTGGCAAGCGGAAAGGTGGCTCGTGCTTAACAAACTCCCACATGTACTCATGCTCCGAGCTGCCCGGAACCTGCTGCATGGAGAATGAGGTGCACACGAGAGCAGCATTTGAATAGGATTCCAAAGCTCACGCCGGTCAATTTTCCAAAGCCAGATGTTGCACCCATTTCTGATACCACAGGATTTTGTGACCCTAGGGGGCTGTTTAGAAATGTTCTTGCTCAACTTTGCCCAAGCTTGGTACATGGTTTACATAAAAGTCTTTCAGCAATAGAGATGCATGATCACATGGCTCATGGTCCGCCAGCCCGCCCTGACTTGCTCAGGTTGCCTACAATTTTATTCAGATCAACACGTAATCCAAAGAGTAAAATCAAGAAAAGCCTCACGGATAAACTACACTATAGAGGCTCAGATGGTTCAGCAGAAAACAAAAACCACAACAGGAACGCAAAAGCCACAAAGGATCTGATCAAAAGTTTAAGACCATAGCCTTTAAAAGGCAGAATCTGCGCAAAAATCTGGCTTTCATGTCATTTTCTGTCAGGCATTCACACTGTCATGACCTCCTGATGGCAAAAGCTAAAAGGCTTTCTGTCTTTGAACGTGGCAAGATTGTTGAGCTGCACAAGTCCGGCGTCTCTCACGCCATCGCTGCATAGATTGGACGCAATAAGACAGTCATTTTTAATTTCTTAAAAGATCCTGAGGGGATATGGGACAAAAATGTCAAGTGATAGACCCCAAAAAATCCTACGGCCTTTCTGTGAAGAAACAGACCGAACCTTGACCCAAATTAAGGCCCTTACTGATGCTGACTGCAGCCCAATAACCATACAACTGCATCTGCAAAAGAAGGGGTTAAAGAAAGGAAAAAAAATGTCTTCAGATGCCACGTCTACTTTATTGTCATTTCTGCTACACACTGTACAAGTATCCAGAGAGACGAAACGACATGGCTCCAGTTTTAACAGTGCAAAGAACAAGAGACAAAAACAATTAAGACACACAGAATAAACAATATATAAATAGAATATAAAATATAGACTTTAAACTAGAAGTAGAATTTTTATTTTTATACAGACAGTCAATAAATAATACAGCATCTCTTCTAAAGTCTGACTAGCATTCAATTTAGATCAAGTACGTGCAGATATTGTAACTGCAGTGGAGAACTAGAGTCTGTGCAATACGTTCAATGATTTGTGCAGATACAGTCAGTGAGAAAAAGCGATCAGTGTTCAGTGTTCAATAGTTGTGCAATTCTGTAGCAGCAATGCAAAAATTGTGCAAATATTGTAGCAGGAATTGGCATCTGGATTTATGTTTTTGCTTTTATATTCTATTGAACCAGCTGTGTCCCCGCCATACGTCATGAAAAGCAATTCATTAATAGAAACTTTGATAATTCTGACTCTTTGAAAGCACAAATGAAGTGGGAAATAACAATAATGTACCAACTATAATAACTTAACTAAGCAGGAGACTCTACATTTGTTCTGCGAATTACTGTGAAATGTGAAACAGCACCACTAGGGTCAAATCCACACTTGTTTCAGCATTCTTATTTACTTGTTTTGTCAGCGCGCCGCTTTAGCCGGGATGCCATCGATTTGCATAGACTGCTTAGAAGCATAAATTCCAACAAAGCAGCTATTTGATTTGGAAAAAGAGTTGGCTCAATCTAATGAGGTTTTCGTGTCTGCGTCCAATATTATGATCTTGTTTGAGCATCTGCTGGGCCGAATTGATTTCATGCCTCGTCTTGTGTACTGTACTTTTAGTCGGACTTCTGTTTTGTATGGTAATTGGCCTAGTGGGGCCTTGTTCTACAAAGCATTTTTTTTCTCCCTCTTATTTTGTCACCGGGCACTTGCTTCATTTGCTCAGTTCCCCGTCGCGTGCTGTCAGATTTCGTTATTGACATTCGGGCTTGGTTAATGGCCACGCTTGGAGTGATCTCAGCGAGATCTGCTTTATTTTGGCTGAATTTCTCTGTTTGTGAGAGGGGAATAAATTGGATGGAATGGGGAGGAGGGAAAAAAAATACACAAAGTTTTATTTTATGATTCAATTATTCTCCTAGTGGGAGGCCGCAAAATGCTTCGGTGTGGATTGGCTTCCCCCCAAAAAGGCGCCTTTCGGACCCCTCCGAGTTCCGGCCTGTACTTTTTGATCTGGTCTTGTCAGATTCGGTGAGTTAAGTGTGGCCCGGAGACTGCACCTGCGACCTGGCTGGAAAGATTATTCTGTGTCAATATTCATTAACCTCGGGCTGTTTCCATCGTCGCCGCGGGAGACCTTTATCTATAGGGGACTCGACCTCGCCACCTCACGCCTTTATTTTCATATTTAACCTGCTGCTCCCTGTGTGCAGTTTTTAATATGCTGCGTTCCAGCTCGTTGCCTCTGAATAGGGAAGAGAGGAAAACAGAGGCACTCGTGCACGGATGCTGGAGGAATATTTGGGCTGGTGTTAAGTGCCAGGGCGAGTGAATGAGTGCTTCTTGTGACCTCTGACACTTTGCCTGTTGGAAATTAGGCTCGTATTGATATCCTCTTATTAAAGGCTAATCCTGGGGCAGAGTATAGAGAGGCAGCAGCAGGCTGTCAAAATGTTTTAATAGGTAATAGTATATTGAAATTTAAAGCTATTCAAGGTTTTCACAAAATATACTGGTAGCAAAAAATAGTTTATTACAGTATTTTTCATAATATAATAACAGGTTGTTAAATTTTTTTACATTTTTAAAAAGTCATTTAACTGGTTGGTCCCACCTTTTTCCCATTATTCTGGGTTAAGCTCCGGTACCTGTGACCCTGACTGGGACTAAGCGCTTCAGATAATGAATGAATAAATAAAATTATTAAACAGAAGCTCAAAAAGATCTCTAAAAATTAATAATTTAAAATGAAGAACCCTGTCTTCCTCAGGTCATGGTCTCATAAAAAATGACTAGCTGGGGGGATGGGTGGCGCATTGGTTAGCGCTGTCACCTCACAGCAAGAAGGTCCTGGGTTTGATCCCCGGGTCGGCCATGGGATCTTTTTGTGTGGAGTTTGCACAGCACAGCACAAAGTGCACCACAACAAAATGAATAAATATTAAAATAAATATCAAAAATAAATATTAATTAAGTGATTTTTCAAATAAAATAATTAGGTTAATTATCTACCAAGAAAACTGATTAAAAAACAAAATCTAGCCATGTCCCAATCCTTTGAAAAACCCCACAAATAAATACATAGACAAACAAATAAATTAATATTACTCAAATTTTGCTCTTTGAGTAATATTTATTCCAGTTTTTTTCCAGTGCCTTCACACCAGTATGGATTATGTTAAAATATCTCCTGTAACTATCCCGCCACTCACCTGTACTGCATCCTGCTTTTGCATTAAACCCCCACCACAGGGAGAACCTCACATAAATTGGCGAGTGTAACACCTTGGGGCAGCGTCTGACATTCTGGCATTTCCATACAAACCAGAGCTGGGTTCAGCTTATGCCTGGTGACAGAACAGCAGCGCGGCAGCCACTTCATCT
Organism: Distichodus sexfasciatus; assembly: GCA_032718565.1. Lineage (NCBI taxonomy): Eukaryota > Metazoa > Chordata > Actinopteri > Characiformes > Distichodontidae > Distichodus > Distichodus sexfasciatus. The sequence continues at coordinate 1,341,385 of JAVGVS010000040.1, forward strand.
TACGCTCAGCCGTGTTTAACCTTCTGCGTTGGCTGCAATTGACTCTGTGGCCCACGCGCCCCTCTCTCTCAGTGACAGTAGGGGGACGACGCCGTGGCACAAATCTATGTCGGGAGAAAAAGGTTTGCAGTTGAGCCCATTTTTTTAAACGCCCATGCTAAATATTCTCAACCTCGCGGAAAGCTATTAAGGCCGGCGTAGAGAATCGGTTAATCACAGGGAGGCTTAATACGCCGGCTCTCTCTTCTCCCAGTGGCACGGCCGATTCCAGCCGGGCTTTGACATTTCACTCTCCCACTGTGCCATTCCCCTCTCTCCCCTCTTCATCTACCCCCTTCACTATCCCCGTAACCCCCGAACCCTCAAGGCTAACGCTTCATGACATATGCTAGCTGGAAGAGCAGCCGGAAACGTGTCTGTCGAGCCAAACCCAGTCCGGCATTGCTGTCACATTTGAAGTCATGCAAGCTGCTGGTCCCAGAACAGCAAAATTACAGCTTTTAGCATATTACACAATTTAGCAGACACTCTAGTATTCATGCATTTTTGTAATTGAATGTAATTGAGTGATTATTTGTCATTGTGAACACAGCACAGCACAGCACACAGTGCACCACAATGAAATGTGACCTCTGCATTTAACCCATCTGTGAAGGAGCAGTGGGCAACTAACAAGCGCCCAGGGAGCAGTGCTTGGGGACGGTACCTTGCTCATGAATACCTCAGTGGTAACTTGACCGGCCTGGATTCAAACCTGCGACCTTCTGATCACGGGGCGAACAGCCTACCGTTACGCCATCAACTGCCCCGTCTTTACATATATATATACAGTATACACTACCAGTCAAAAGTTTGGACACACCTTCCCATTTAATGTTTTATTCTTTATTATCATGACTATTTACATTGTAGATTCTCACTGAAGGCACTTTGAATGAACACATATGGAATTATGTAGTAAACAAAAAGTGTGAAATAACCCAGAACATGTTTTATATCTTAGATTCTTGAAGATAACCACCCTTTGCTTTGATCACTGCTTTGCTCACTCTTGGCATTCTCTCGATGAGCTTCATGAGGTAGTCACCTGAAATGGTTTTCCAACAGTCTTGAAGGAGTTCCCAGAGATGCTGAGCACTTGTTGGCCCTTTTGCCTTCACTCTGTGGTCCATCTCATCTCGATTGGGTTTGGTCAGGTGACCGTGGAGGCCAAGCCATCTGACGCAGCACTCCATCACTCTCCTTCTTGGTCATATAGCCCTTACACAGTTCATTCATAGTTTTGATGCCGTTAGTGAGAATCTGCAATGTAAATAGTAATGAAAATAAAGAAAAAAACATTGAATGGGAAGGTGTGTCCAAACTTTTGACTGGTAGTGTATATAAAACTTCTAAAGTAGAGCAAGTAAAGTAAAGTAAAGCAGCTTCTGAAAACACAAGTGGCCAAATTCCCAGTCAAGCATTAAGCCTAGTCCTGGACTAGCTTTGAGTTCGAATGTTAAATCTCCATTGGTACTACAACTTAGTCCAAGACTAGGCTTAATCCATGAGCAAGAAACCAGCCCAAGAAATGTTCCGCCATTGTTGCTGTTTGTAGCAGGTGTGATGTGTGGATTGGTTAAAGTGTCATCATCTGGCTCCTGCAGCTCTGTGGAAATGTGGCTCTCATTTGGTGGGCCAGCTTCATTCCCAACTTCTGCACCATCACCAGCACCAGTGCAGTGGAAATGGAGTGTGAATTAAGTAGCCACTAAATCAGTGCCATCTGAAGGCTACTGATGTGACAGGCCCCAGTCTTTGAGGGTGGAAAGCGTTTACGAGGGCGTGTCGACTCGTTCGGTGTGAGTCTTCTCTGAGGGACGCTCGTTTTTGCCTCTAAACGCAACAAGCAGCGGCAGTAAACTGCGCCGGCTACCCCACTGCGCCCCGAGGCCTCCCTTCCAGTCATTTTGCTCGTAAAACCAGAGATAACATAGTGTTGTCTATAAAGTGTAGTCTGGCAAGTTCTGAGAGAGACGTGCTAAGCCTGCTTCATGACGGATTTATAAAGTCTGGGGGGTTATTTGATTTGATTTAGGGAAAAGTACAGCGCAAGTTCTTTTAGGAGTTTAGCTAATAGTTCGTTCTGGGTCGCACTCTATGTGTGTGTGTGTTTGTGCATGTGTTTCTGGGCATCTGTCGGACGCTTTCATTGCTGGAATTCGTGACTTTAAACTCAATGGCCTGTTGCAAATCTCTAGTCGTCCTTTCTCTCTCCTAGGGAGGGATTGGACGGAGATCATTTTGGGCCATTTCCTTTGAATTGCAAAAAAGCGGCGACTCGTTTCTTCTGCGGCGGCTTTTTAGCTCGGCAATTGATTTAGCTGTGTCATCACCTCGCGGGGACTAGCGACCGCCGCTTTCTCGCTGATAACTTCAACGACTTCAATCAGAAAAGTGAAGCCAATCGATTAGAGCAAACAGTCCTTGAATTCACACTCCAGGAGTAACGTGAGTCGCCCCAAATGAGTTTTCCCCCCGGCGCACTAAATGAGTGTGCTCATTGTCTTTTAATGGCCTCCTATCAGCCACAACTTTAAGGCCAAAGCGCACTGGCAAAAGTTTTGCAGCCTATCTTGTTGCATTAAGCTCACTCTGTCATCTAGAAAATTCTTTTTTCCCCTTTTTAGATCTAGCTCGCTGTTCGTCTGGAAGCCCTGGAGCCTCTCCAAGCTTGGTCTTTATTAATCGTCAACCAGACCAAAAAAAATGGAGACTTTGAGCTTTTCTCTTTCTCCATTCTCTCGGTTGGAATGTCGGTATGAGCGTTTGGATTTTGGTCGTTAACGTACAGTTAGTCAAGCCTGAACGTGACTCCGGCTGTCTCCAGAACCGATCATCCAGAAACGAGCAGGCAAATTGGCGTCCTTAACTGTGATGAAGTGCTGGACGTGTGCGTTTGGTTATTACCACTCTCGGCCTCCTTCTTAATCCTTCCCTAAATTGCCATACCCCTCACCAACTCCCACCCCCTACTCCAGGGTGAAATTGGAAGGTGGGGGCAGTGTGGCCTGTCCAGCCCTCTCAGTTTCACTTCATTCCCTCGTGATTGGCAGATCGACACGCTCGGCCAGGGCGGAAAATAAATTTACAGACCCCAAACCAACTCCCCCACCCTTTAAAAAATAGTGTCCTTGGCACCTGATGTCAATTAGCTCATATTTTCATGGTTTTTTATTTCTATGCTGTTCTTTTCCACCAACTGTCCATTAATATCAAATGTGCCCGTTTTAAAAAAGAGGCTAAAAAATTTACTATTCTCTTTGTTTAAATATCTGCAAATTTACATTCAAATTGCCTTTCCCAAAAGCATAGTTGCTAGCTACATTACATAGTTTACATTAGCAACTAACACAGTGTACAATAGCAACTAGCATGGTGTACATTAGCAACTAACATAGTGTACGTTATCAACTAACATAGTGTACATTAGCAACTAACATAGTGCACAATAGCAACTAACATAGTTATACGTTAGCAACTAACATAGTGTACGTAGCAACTAACATAGTGCACAATGGCAACTAACATAGTGTCACGTTAGCAAACTAACAATTATTACAATAACATAACATAGTGTACATTAGCAACTAACACAGTGTACATTAGCAACTAGCATGGTGTACATTAGCAACTAACATAGTGTACGTTAGCAACTAACGTAGTGTACATTAGCAACTAACATAGTGCACAATAGCAACTAACATAGTGTACGTTAGCAACTAACATAGTGTACATTAGCAACTAACACCAGTGCTGTGTAACTAACATAATTAATACGTTAGCAACTAACATAATTAGCCATTAGCAACTAACATAAGTGTACATTAGCAACTAACATAAGTGCACATTAGCAACTAACATAGTGTACATTAGCCACTAACATAATGGCACATTAGCAACTAACATAGTGTACGTTAGCAACTAACATAGTGTACATTAACTTAACTAACATAGTGTACATTAGCAACTAACATAGTGCAATGGCAACTAACATAGTGTACATTAGAAACTAACATAGTGTACATTAGAAACTAACTTAGTTTACGTTAGCAACTAATATAGTGCACATTAGCAACTAACATAGTGTACAATAGCAACTAACATAGTGTACATTAGCAACTAACATAGTGTACATTAGCAACTAACTTAGTGTACAATAGCAACTAACATAGTGTACATTAGCAACTAACATAGTGTACATTAGAAACTAACTTAGTGTACATTAGCAACTAACATAGTGCACAATAGCAACTAACACAGTGTACATTAGGAACTAACTTAGTGTACATTAGCAACTAACATAGTGTACATTAGCAACTAACTTAGTGTACATTAGCAACTAACTTAGTGTGTGTTAGCAACTAACATAGTGGTTTTTGCTTTTAAGAAATGGATGCACAAATAATACACATATTTTCCATCCTTTGCCATAGTCTCTGTATCTATTTAAGGGGCGAAAGCAGCATCTTGGAGTGTCCTGTTCATATCCAAAGTGATGGCCCTTAATCCCCCCCCCACCTTCATCTCGCTGTAATGACGTATTGTGATCACGGAGCAGCTCACTCATTGATTGCACGGATGCAAATGTCTCCCGGCTGGACGCTGGAGTTCCGGCATCAGACGAGTGCACGCTTTTGTTGCTGTGAACAATAAGGGAAGGTGCATGTGATTATTCTTTGTAAAGCTCTGCAGTAGTTAAAGTAGCCGCTCCAGCTCCAAAACAAATTTCCCCTTCACGGTGATAGCGCCTGCGACGCCAGCAATGCTCTCTGTCTACAGATATGAATGCAACAGCCTTCTTTGTCATTCCCGCTCTGATATAATAGTCCGGCTCTTGTTCCATGTAAACACAGTTCATTTTTTACATTACAAATTCTTTGCTCTCGTCTATCAGTGTAATATTTAAAAAGGCACACTGCAGAGTACATTTTTCACCATAATATGTACATGCACAGTTACTGTTTATAGTTAAATTTAGGAACAAAATATTATATATATGTGACCCTCCATGGCAAAACCAGTCGCTTGTCGCAAATTTTCAAAATTGAGTTATTATGTTTTCATGAAAGGGCATAAATCAACCCTCAAAACGATACCTATATCGAATGAATCGGACGTCATATGACTGAGATATCAACATTCAAAGGAGTCGGGTTTCTTCTGTCATGCCAAGTGAGAAACGGAGAAATCTGCCTTTGAAGTTGACTATCAACGTAGCACTCACAGACGCTTGGTGCGGTCGCGGCTACGTTTGTATTTACGGTAGCCTACGCTGCATTCACAGCCACACGGATAGCCTACCTGCGTTAGGTTAACTGAGCCGGAGAAATATCTTCACGCTAGTCAACAAGCGGTCAAAACAGAAACTTTTAACATTTTGCTGGAACTGAATTCCTCACCTCAAGAAAGTCACAGTTTTAGGATGGAAAAGGTAAGTTTTTCAGCAAAATTTATTCACAACAGTACAGTATAGATCTTCCACTGTTTCAAAACACTAAAAACAAAAAATCCAAAATTTTACCCCACGCAACATAAACGCTTGTTTTTCTCGGAAACCTCCGTTGTGACAAGCGACTGGTTTTGCCATATGCTGTATATATGCTTTGACTGAAATAATCAGGAAACAAACAAACAAACAAACAAATAAAAAAAAAATATATATAAATAAATAAATCTTCTGCCCACAATGTACACCTGTAAGACTTGTGTAACTAGAGATGAAACATGAGATGAGCGTTTCTTGCCTTCATACAATTTTGATATTGTTCGAGTTTAAATCTACGTTGTGTTTCATCTCCTTAGTTTTTTTCTCCAGCTTTACTCCAACGCCGTTTCCCCCAGAGGCCGGAGGGTCTGAGGGAAAATTACTAGTCTGTATGAAACATTGTTCCCTGGAGAGTGATGACTATTTGTAATTAGATTTTGTTTTTGCTCCCTCTTCTCTTCTCTTCTCTTCTCTTCTCTTCTCTTCTCTTCTCTTCTCTTCTCTTCTCTTCTTGTCGTTTGGTGCGCTGCCGGGCATTTTGCCCCGCGCCCGCTGCAATTTCCACTGTCTCAGTGCAATGGAACGGAATTCCATACTGCAGATATACACTCCCAATAAACCCAGTGTCAGTGAGAGTAATGGTATAATTAAAGAGCTATAAATATATAACGAGATTTCCGCCTTTCGAATTACTTGGGAATTTAAGGTGCACCTAACAATTGCACTCTTGGTTCTATACAGGTTTAAAAAGAGCTTTAAAATAGAGATAACGGCTATCCTTTAGGGTATTTCAAGCCTTTCAGGTGGAAAACGTCAGTAAATTAGTAAGTTAGTAAATCAACTACTTTTCAGTAAAGTATCAGTCAGACCCTCCAGGATTTCACGATCACAACTATTAACGAATTAACCCCACGAATTCATTGCTACTGTGGAATTATGAACAATTACCGCAACTTTTCCACAATTTTTTGACCAATCATTGTCGTTTCCCGCAAACCATTGAGCCATACGTCAGCGAACTCACTGCCTCATTACATTAAGAAGACATAGCATGTGTGATAAAAACGCCTCATGTTTACTTTCAAAAATAACTAAATGATTAATGATTAATAAAAAGAATAGTGCTAATACACTGTTAAAAAATCATTATAAAGGGAGAAAAAATCGGAAATTTTTCCGCAACTTTGACTTGCTGCCGCAACTTTATTGCAACAAAACACCTAAAAACATGCAACTTTCATCGCAGTTTTTTAGAAAAGCTGCCACAAAATCAGGCATTTTAGGCCACAACAATCTCAAAAGGCCCACAAAATCCTGTACCCGTACTGTACTTTACCAGTAACTATTTTTTGAACTAGTTACTGGTAACTTATTAATGATTAACAAGTTTCAACTACAAGATGTTTCTAATTGGTGTTGAATTTGCAGCAGTGGTCTCTGATAGACTATGGCACCCGTGAGGTACGCGCTCATTGCATCACAGCACACTCTTGGCAGATGCGAGATGGAGTTGGAGGACGGAGTCCATCTTGTTAAAGATCAACACTAAAATGGCCTTATTTATCAAAACATAAGACTCTGACCAAAGAGAATGTACACAAATAAGAGCAATTTATTAATTAAGCCTAAAAACAAAACCACTTTCTACCTCAATAACTTCTATGAAGATGTAGATTTTCATACTGCTTTTGACATAATTTGAATTAAGTTGCTTTGAGAGTCTTCTACAGCACAAATATCAAGTATTATTAATAGGGCTGCACGGCTCAGAAAATCTCACATTTTGAATTTCATTCAATTCTGATTCTTGGACTCACGATTCAATTCAATATAGATTATGAACACAGGGAGAGCATGCAAACTCCACGCAGAAAGGCACCACGGCCAACCCGGGGATCAAACGCAGGACCTTCTCGCTGTAAGGCAGAAGCACTGATGATTAATGATTCATAAACAATTCACGATTCAATGCATAGATGAATTTGTTTCCTGATTGCTGTTCTGAGTTGGTTTTCCCATTTGATAGTGTCAGATCAACAAGAAAATCACACTGAACTAAATGTAGTTTAGGGTTATGAATCATTTTTTTGCAATCAATTTTAAATCGACAGAAAGAATCGCAATTTGATTTGATTAAATTTAATTTTTTGCACACTCCTAACTATTAAGTATTGTTAATAATAAAGTGTTATTAATTATTATGAGGTGAAACAGCTTGTCGACTTTTTCTGTAGTTTGTAGTGTCGCCAACTACTATATTAAAATGGCAACTTGGCTGTAACTTGGCTACTTTTAATCGTAAGCAGCTACTAATTTTACAAGTAGCTTTAAAAAGTGGCAATAAGGTTTATTTTCCAGGGAATAAGCTCGTTCCCTTGAGCTTCCCAGTTTGTGATGTCCAGGGACCTGTTAGCAACTTGGCCAGGTAAGCGTGAAGAAACGGCCCCTCCGGCCACGCAGGCTGTTTTTTGCCCAGACTCGAGCAGAATCGGACGGGGGGCAAAACATTGATCCGTGCAGCAATGGGCTGACCTCTAAAACAAATGTCAGAAAAAGCCTTAACCCCAGCCTCTTCTCCCGGGTGTTGTGCCCGCAGGACGTGGGTGTGTGGATTCTGTTAGCGAACAATGTGCAGGCGGGATGCAGCCGCCCTTTGGATTTCGTCCGAATGTGTACCCAGGAGATGCCATCAAGAGTCCAGCCTGAATGGTTTAGCATTCTGACCCTGGTTGTTCCTGACCCCCGCCCCCGTGGGGCTCATGGTGGGAGATGGACATGACGGTCATCCTCCCGGCTCGCCCGGCTTACCTGGCTGCGCATGAATAAAGCCCGAGCTTCAGAAGGATGAGCAACGAATCCACATCCCAGATCCTGCCACATGCCACCTCGTGCTGCACAGTTTCTTTTGAGCTTTGTTAAATTTGGTGCCAGTTAGAGGGTTTGGATGGTCAAAAAGCACTGGAATCACAAGTCTGAGTCTTTTTAGATGGGCCAAACTTTTTCTCCGGGTGCTCTGGTCTACTCTCACAGTCCAAAACCATGCAATGTAGGTTAATTGGCGGCTCTAAATTGGGCGTGATTGTGTGAGTGTTTGTGCCCTACTGTGTGTTGGCGCCTTCCCAGGGTTGGTGCCTGCCTTGCGCCCGTAGTTACTGGGATAAGTTAGGAGTCAGCGGTTCAGATAATGAATGAACAAATGAATGAATGAATCTGGGATCTGATGTGAACGTCTCAAAGATCTACTGGTCGATCATGATTGATGGGTTGGCGACCGCTGCACTAGATGTTGGTCTGAGACGTCAGACACCAAATTTACGGATATACGGATATTGGAGTCCACAAACAGGAATTCTAGAAAACTCGGTTAGGAGAGCAAATTGAAAAAGACCAGCCACAATCCAAAACTGTGAGACACCCAGAAAAACAACTCCACATCATGTATAGAGGCAGTACAGACCAAAAAGGATGTCCAAAGAACAGAAAAAGTGAATTTTTCATAGTATGGGAGCTTCAGATTCAAAAGGAGCTCTAGCGTGTCCTCCTTCCTTATCCTCTGACATGTCATTACTTGCTTCCTTCGCTCATCACCAATCTGCGCTTTGTTGAATTTGGCACAAACACAGTCGTAGATGAAGGTCCTGCAAAGAGAAGAAGCATTGGGAGTTAGAAATATGAATCTTCAAGCACAGCTGAAGATAATTTTGCAGCAAATATACTTTTTCTCGATATGTCAAACTAATTATAAGGCCTGTACTTAAGTGTACATGACTTGCTTCAACACCTTCCAAAATCCACTCATAATCCTGAAGAGGGAGACTTTATCATTTGTTTTTTTCCTCTCCATCATTTTCCGTCGCGACACCATTCGACACAAGGGGACTGATGTGCAGACGGCTCGCGATGACATTGATGCGGGTGAATAGCCCCATCACCGAGACCCACTCGAGTCTTGGCACAGCCCTCAGTCCTCCTCGACACAGCTTGGCACTGCCATATCATCATCAGCCATCGCATTGTTTGGCTGTACTCTGCGCGGGAGAAGCTGCGTTTTGGGGCCGCTGGAAGGCCAGCCGTCTCGCGACCAGAGCCGTATCAGCAGGCCGCAGATGACGATCCTGCGGTGCGCTGGCTGAAAAGGGTAATCAGCCTGCTTATGCTTATCGCAGGAGAGAACAACAGCATGCACCAGGAAGCAGAAGCTCTTTAATTATTAGCATCCTGAACACAACTGGAATGGCCTGGACTCCATTAACCTGCTGCTGGGAAGCTTGTTCGTAGAAAGGTGCTCTGCGGAGGAACTGACCGGCTTTTAAATAAGGTCTTACTCTGAATGTGATATATACGTTGGCGGGACACTTATCAGCCACTTAGTCATGTACAGCTAGGATTAATATGTGCATCACTGGATGAAAAATGTACTGTCGTGTATATGTGTATAACATATAAGAACTGTAGTAGTAGAAGTAGAAATAGTAGCAGGTAAGTCACAAGGTCTAACTTAAAAGTTATACAGCAAAACTAATCAGTTAATCAGTTATCAATTCCCACCCCTAGTTTTACCTGACTGGCAAAAGTTCACTAGGTCAAATGCAAAGTGAATATAAGTGAGTGATTATTTATCATTGTGAACACAGCACAGCACACAGTTCGCCACAACTAAGTTTGACCTCTACATTTGACCTATCCATGAACGAGCAGTGGACATGACATGGGAACAGTAGCTTGCTCATGAGTAACTCAATACCTTTGCCAATCCGAGACTTAAATCAGTGACGGCCTGGTCATGGTACCATCTCTGTACTCGTTAGACTTCCAACTGCCCGAATGTTGGGGCACGGCTGAGGTGATGAAGGTCTGTGTAAAAGAGGGGCATTTTGACCATAGCGTTTGTTGAATTTGGTCATTTGAACATTTCATTCATCCTCACTGTTCAAGCTGTAAAGTTTCTTTCATATGCTAAATTTGTTGCTTGTGATAATCGTCATTTCACAAGACATTGAAGCTACACATTCAAGGTGTGGTGGACAATACAATGGACACAAAAACTTTGCTGCCATATTTATTCTGAATGTAACTGTAAAGGAATTTTGAAAATCAATCAACATTTGCCAAAGTTCTGTGTAAAGACACAGGGTCTCTGCTTTCGACTCAAAGTCTATATGTATTTGGGCCAATTATGTTAATAAAAGCAGAACTTTTTGACTGAAAACTCAAACAGAAATGTTTTGTCTGATCTCTATCAAGTGAAGCTGTGCCAACTCACCACACTGGTGGGCAGGAAAAATTTTCCGGGACACTGTGCGCCCAGTGGACACGCTGCTGCCCTCTTTTTAATTTGCCTAATGTTTAATCTCATTGCTCTCCTGCTGTCTGTCTCACTGTCTGGCTGTACTGTGAGAGATGACGGAAATGCTTCATTGCCACACTTTTCAAATATTTTATTATCAAGCGATCGCAGCCAACCGTAAAGATTCATCGTTTTCAAAAGTCGAGCAACCGAGTAAACAAGCGCAGTGTTACGAGTGCCTGTAAATTGGCAGTTATTTCACTACACATTAATATTCATAACATAGTAAAATATTGCATTTTTAAAAAAAAGAAAGGCTGTAAATCTACAGCAGATGTGTTTTCAAATAGCGTCTTTACAAATACAATAACTTGCTGCACACCTAAAGTATTCTGGGTGTCTGTGTTACATTAAATGTTTTTGCTTCCATAAAAGTATTGCTTCTACTTGCAATAGGAAACGCTGCACAATACTTTTTTTAAGAGTAAACTATAAAAAAATCATTGTCAATTTACAGTGAATTTTCACAGTGTTCCTAAAGGAGGAGAATAGAACTTTTTACTAAAAACAGGGCTGTAAAAATTGAAAATTTTAGCAGTGATTTATGTCACTGCTTTGTTTCTATGTACACTGAAGATATATTTACAGTGAAAATTCTTTAAAGTTTATATAAAGGGGAGCTTTTTACAAAAATGTGAGTGAAAAAAGTGAAACTTTTAAATGTACATCCTGTATGTTTGTGGTCATTTTTATGTGCACTGTAAAAAAGCACAACAACAACTATAATAATAATAATAATAATAATAATTCACAGTGATTTTTTTTTAAAGTGTACATAAATGGATACAATGCTTTTTACAAAAATGAGTGATTTTTTACAGTGATTTTGTATGTACACTAATAATCACTATAAATTAATACCGTGAACATGTTTTACAGCGTAGATAAACGAGGGTGAACTGTGCTCCTTTAGGCTCGGTTGGGCGAGGTGAGGATGACTATCATTCTACAGTGTTGTGGCAGTGTCGGGGCATTTGTTGGGGAAACTCATGACAAACTGATTAATTGCATCCGGTTTGCTCTCTGTACGGCGCATTTCCAGAGGGAAGATATGGGAGGGAGAGAGGGAGAGAGAGAGAGAGAGAGAGAGAGAAGGTTCATGGACAATAATTGCCATTCTGTGGCCAGCTAAATTATTGGTACTGATCGGCTGTCAGGCTGCCAGCAAACACACCTCGGGAATAATAACGGCGGGCCTCAAACCGCTTTTGTGCTCCGGGTTCAAACGCACTCCAACTGGACATTATAAATAGTCACAGTGCAGATGTGTCAGTGCGTTCCGTCTGTTCCGTACGTGTTAACCCCGGGAAATGTCCTTCACGACTGACGAATGAATTCATGACACGAGGAATAAGCTATTATTTGATTCATAACAACACAGTTAGGGGTCAGGCTCAGTAAAGACTTGGGTTGCGATTAGTTCTTTAGCATTTGTGTTGTGCGTTGAGAACGCTGAATCCTTGTGTCAGGGGTTCATTCGTTTTTCAAAAGAAAAACCAAAAACCAAAACCCACCAAATTGTGTATGATTTCTTCAGCCGTTTTTGGAATTAAATACCAAAACCAGATCCTCAAAATGTTTTTCTGATATTCGTTTCGAAAACCAAAATAATATGAGATTAATGAGACATTTTTTCATTTGTGCTCAAATAAAAAACGGAAAAATGTCTTTTAGTCAAGCATGAATGACCATTACACACTGAAGACTGTAAAATCAAAAGTGTGACACTTATATAAAGAAGACCCTCTTACTGGTTAAAAAAACAAAAACAAAAAACAACCCAATAAATATCTCCAAGAATATAATTGTAGCCTGAATACCCCACCACCTGCACTCAACGACAACCCAGAATGGAATATAAGTGTGTTTTCCACTTTTTGCCTATGGTTCATTTGGCCACAAAATGCCTAACCGCAAAATCAACTCATTATTTGTTTTTCATTTTGGCTTTGGAAATGAATATGGGAAAAAAATGCTCATTTTGGGTTTTGTTTTTTTTGGCTTTAATTTGAGAAGGGAATTATACGAATGCTACCCGGATTCCTCAGGCATGTCCGGCTTGGGCGCCAAAGACAAAGTGGGAATGTAATTGTAATTTGTGTAATTAATTCCCTGCACGATTCAAGTGGCTCTTCCAGCGTCAAGGCCCAATATCCGGTCTCCGTCTGCCCTCTCGTCCTTCGTGCCATGCACCTCTTTCACATTCGTCTTTGCCAATGGCAGCAGCGAGGTCTGCCACGCGAATCCGTCTGCACCATGCTCTGCCTCTCGATGATTTGTGTAGCAGAGAGCCGGACGATTTAAATCAGGTGTGGGAGAAGCCGTGGGATGAAACAATTCACCATAATGAAGCATGGCAGGTTGCTGGTACAGGAGTGTGTATGTGTGTGTGTGTGTGTGTGTGTAGGTGTGTGTGAAAGGTGTGCACTCAGGGAAATGTCTAGAGATTTTGGTGTGCTTAAGGTGAAATATAACATGAAACTTTATAAACTGTAGGAAATTCCAAACTTAAGCTGCATGTCAAGAAAGTTGGAAACGTTGTGTAACGGCATACAGATTTCAGCATGCATAAATCTGGCTTTTGGACCGTAATATGATTCATTTTTGATACAGAAATAACAAAATACGTTTGTGTTTTTATCAAGAACTGCCAAAACAAACTACGGCGCCTGATGTTGCTTTTAGGAAAATTATTGAATGTCATTTCTCTTGCTCTAATAAAAAAGTAGCAGCCGTTCCATTTGTCAGGGTTTTTGTTGCTTGGTTTACCATGTGTGTTAAGAGACTCTCAAGGAGATACAGCCTGTGAAAAAGTATTTTCCCCTTTCCTTAGTTTTCTTCTGTCGAAATTTGAGTTGCAACATTAACGACCAGCAATATTTATACTCCTCGTTTGCTGTTGTGGTTTTCACTAATACAGACGAGCTGATAAAGGTTCCCTTATGTCCGAATCAAGGAGCAAAATCATATTCTTGTTCACCAAAGAATTCAAGAGTCATTCTCAGGGTAATCCTTTGTGAAAGAGGACGCAGATGCAGGAGAAACATTCATTCATTCTCATTCATTATCTGAACCGCTTAATCCCAGCCGGAGTCACAGGGACCGGAGCCTATCCTGGGAACTTACGGGCGTAAGGCGGGGACCAATACACCGCAGGGCACACACACACTTACACAATCACACTCACATTCACCGTACGGGGCCAGTTTAGAGTCGCCAATTAACCTTTATTGCATGCCATTGGACTGTTGCAGGAAACCAGAGTAGCGATGGGGCCGGGGAGATTACACGTGCCATGGTAACAAAATGTTCACTGAAAACAAAACATTCTTATGAAATGAATGCAACAGATTTCATGTAATAGATGAAAACCGAAACTTGCTGATTAAAATGAATCATATCAGGTTTGTCTTGGTTATTTCACATCAAGTACATACATAAATAAGGGTCTCTGGCCCTACTGACCTGTATGTCTACCAAATGCCACTACAATAATATAAACCAAAAAATAAAGGGATAGAAGAATGCTCAAAAATGTCCAAGCTCTCATTGGTTTAACATTCTTAAGAACAAATGTAAGAAAAGTGCCCGTGTTTTAGCTTTGGACGCTGTGAGAGAAGAGGAAATAAGCAAGAAATGTTTTTTTCCCTTGATAAAAAGAGTAAGAACACACAGGCGCTTGGCCTTTGGGCCGGCAGGAGGCCTGTCCCCAGAGATTAATTAGTGTGGACGTGTTGGTGGTCCGTCACACGGCCGGGGCAGGTGTAATCTCCCCAGCCCCATCGCCGTGCCGCAAAGCCCCTTCTGTTACGAAAAGCGTGGAAGTAAAAAGAGAGAAATAGGCAGAGCGGGAAACGTGGACACCCCGAGGACGGCTCAATTATCCGCCCATCAATCAGCCGGCGTTTGATTGGGACTGGAGATGGAGAAAGAGTGATGTTTAGTGGGAGATCGATCTCCCAGCAGTCGCTCTTTCTCTCTCCATCTTCTCTTTCAACAATCAGGGGCCTAAACACACACACACGCACACGAACACACACAGCGTTGGGGAAGCTACTTTTAAATGATAGCTTTTCAAGCTACAAGGTACTTATTATTAAAAGGAGCCAAACTACTGCCAAGTTACTTTTAGTGTAGTTAACTACTATACAAACTAGGGACATAGTGAAACATTGATGTACACCGATACATCAATTCACTCATTAACGTTCCCATAGCATTGATACAAAATAAAAACATTGCTTAGACATCGTACATATTGTAACGTCCGTCGTGAAGTAAATATGGAAATAAAGCCCGCCTCCATACCGGCTCTTGGTAAATTACAGCTAGCTGACATGACAGACAAGCTTCGTACCGCCTTAACTAACGTTCATTATCCCCGAAACAGCAGCACGTCAACTTAAGAGTCTGAATAACGCTGCTTCACTAACCCAACACTACCATAATGTACCTCATTTGTAAGACGAACTTTTATTTTGAAATTCCCTGCTATGTTTTTTTCCCCGCTTGAGCACACACACCTCCAAACGAAATGTGGCTCGTTCAAACTTGCAAACAAAAAACAAAACAAAACACGAAAACTGTGATGAGTATTTGTGCTGCTCATTTGAAACAACATGAGCTCTTGAGAAAACATATCGATTTGTTCAAAAAAAAATCTAGCTCGTGTAAGCAGGGAGACTATATTGCAACTGCATTAGAAAAATTGTGTGTCATGTGCACTGCGTCACGCGGCCGATAGCAGGTCCCGGAAGTGGTCGGTCGCGGTTCAGGGAGTATAAAAGGAATCATTTCCTCGCGGCGCATCACTCTGTCATTGAGTCACCAGCCCACCTTCCGACCCTGTCGGCTTCTACTGTGACTACTCTCAGTTACTTGGTTATCTCTCTGATCGAGTGTGTGTCGTTAGAACGCAGATTCATTATGGGAATCCTAGCTCTTCGCATAAGAGATCAACTCGCACGGCAATCCTACCTACTCGCGCTCTCAGCCGCGCTTGGGTTAACTACCACGCTACACAGGCTAACGGCTAGTGAAGTAGCTGTCTGCTACATCCTAACCAGATCACTGGCAGACTGTTAAAAGTTGGCGTTCGGTTCATATCCTAACCATATCGTTTAACAGTCTGACTGCCGCCTAATAACAGAAAGCCAGATGTGAACATCTGGCTTTCTGTTATATCCTCATCAGATCACTGACATTGTGTGTAAAAGGAAATAGGAAAATGTGTGCATTTGTTCATGTTTGCTTTGTTCTAACATCCAGAATTTCTTATTTTAATTTAAGGAGGAAAATCCTAAGGCGTAGTGTGTAGTTATGATACAGCATATATACTATATATATTACCTCGGTTACTATTACTGTAAGTATTTAGTTTGAAACTTCAAATATGAGTAAGGGTTTTAATGTGTGCAAATAGGAATGTAATGTTTTTTCAGCAAAAAATATGATTAATATTTTAGCTACTTTTTGGGATTTGATGTGAAGGGAAGTGAAATCTGAATATCTTTGGATATCATTCGCTGAGTCCTGAATCGTATCGAATCAAAATTGTATCTTATCAAACTTTGTGATCTTGTCAGAAATCGAATCGTTGTACATTTAATCAATATAATATCGTATTGTGATGGAACCTGTGATTTACAGCCCTACTACAAACTACAGAGAACTAATTTAGATGACTAAATAAAATCTGTTTCATTCAGTAATACTTAATACTTTTGCTGTAGGATACGTTAAAAAGTCCACCACCAGTCTCCTCCAGTCCACCCATTCCGAGTCCCGGTTGGTCCTGGCCGTAATTACAGATTGCAGGGGATCCCAGGTCTTCGTCCATTAGTCATCGTCCGCGCTTTTCGCTCTGGAGGCAAGCGTTTGCTCACGTAATCTTCATTAGTCATCGAGACTCTTTCCACCAGCCACCGTTTTCACCGAACGCTGTCTTGAGCATTCCACCTTCATTATCTCCCACCACCATCACCTCCATCACACCCAGCAGTGCACTCCTCTCTCTTTTTCCTTTGAAGACTTGCAAGACTTTTTTTCCTGCTTTCTTTCTGCCCCCGTCACAGTGCACACGGTGGGCAGGAGACGCCCGCTGTCTGCTTTCATTTACTGCATAATGGAATAATATATCAGTGGTAGCATCTTGAATTTGGGACAGGACAGTCTTCGGGCTCAATTAAAGCATTAAACAGGGCGAGTAGTATGTTACTTTCATGCGAGTATGTGAAGAAAGAGGAATAACTTCTTTCTCCAGGTTAGAGCTTTATTAGTGGTCCTATAATGAAATGTAGGTTTATACAAAATCAACAATTTTGAAATAATAATGATATACAGTTTGAGTCAGAAATAGGGGTGGGGACTGATAAGATTTGATCAATATCAGTGCCATTGTTGATTCTGCCAATCACTCCAATTCCTTATCAATTCCTGAGTAGTTTTTTGAGTTCTTCACAGTCTTCCACACCAAAAGCAACCATTTTATTTTTCCCAAAATAATGCCTGCACAAGACTATGAACACCAACACATTCACATATATATTCATATTCATAGTTTTTATTATGCAGAGACATTCTATGGCTTAGTACTATGAAGAGCAATAAGGTTAGTGCAGGTGGAAACACTTCTTCATTCATTTGGAATCCATCTGGATACAGAATAAAATTATATGATAACAAATAATGCATTTTTCTACATTTATTTTTTACTCTTTAACATTATAGAATGTAAAAATATTTTCTGATTTATGGTAAATGAAGAAATACTGAAGTTTTGATAAGTATTGAGCATTTGGATTCGTTTTGGCCTATAGCTCATTTTTGACTCATTTCCGGGAGAAGTACATTTTTGTCCTGGGGGCATTCCATATGAGAGCCGCGACACAATAGCGCTGTGAACGCGCGTCGGGAATAAATAAATATCAAGTAAATGGCTGTACTGTGAGTAGAATGTTGGTTGTTTTTGTTATTTATCAGCTAAAATATAAGGTTTGTCTGTAATAAATGGCTGCAGTGAAAAGATCATTTCCTTGTGGTTGAAGATCAAGTCGCAGAGAGAGTGACGTAATGCACCACAACGCAAAATTGAGGGAAAACCGGAAAACGTTGTGCTGGGAAATGAGAGAATCCATAATGTTGGAGGTGTACAGTTCTGATAGAATTGATCAATTGGAACCGGTTCTGAGTCAGAAATTATTATTTGGTAATAAAATTAAATACACTGTGTGTCAGAAAAGGGGCCAAAGACACAACAACAAGCCCTTTTTACTAATTTAAAATATTGGTTACTACATTGCATAATCGTAACTAAAAATAATACACAAAGTATGATGCAGATCTTACCAGTAAAACCCTGTATCTGCTTAAATATATCTGCTGTATGAGATGACTAATTCTAAATGCAACAGCGAAATAATTTTGAACGTTATGGGTTAAAGACACAGAGATCCCTTTTTTGACTTGCTAGTTGCTAAGTAGCTCCAGGAAGATTTTTTAATATTGGTAACAGAACCTTCAGATTTTGTGAAGGAAGCAACTCAAAATTCACCTGTGGTATCATTCCAAAAACTCATTTTTGTTTTTCTAAGAGCTTTCTAAAGCATCATGCCACTACTTTCACCCTTAACTGTTACTGACAGTTTTTCCTCCATTTTATTCTGTGTAGTGTTGGAATGTGGCCAAAATAAAGGGTAATCCTCCTCAGTCCACCATCAGTCAGCATCAACCTCCATTCTAATGTCATTTCCTGAATGGTGGTGATGACAGACACGGGATTGATTATCTCTCGGCAAAGATCAGATAACGCAAAATAGCCCGAATAATTTTTGACTCCTCTTTACCATTGAGTAAAGGGTACCATTTTTACAATCTCACACCAAGAAAATGTTCTTTATTGACTTGTTTTTGACTAGAAGCCAAAGAGAACCGGTGCATTCATTCTTGCTATACTCCAGAGAATTCATTTAAGAGCGATGCCCGGGTCACGAGTGAGCACGGATGCAGTGCAAGTGTTTGCTTTCCAGACTGCTGTACGCTCTCACACTCCCGGCCCCACAGCCATTTTTCTTTTTTGGGTTGCATCGAATGCTGCCTTTTGCTTAATGGAATATCTTTGTCTTTGGAGAAAATTCGGCATCGGGATTTATTTTAATGGCTCCCTTCGCAACCCTTTGGGCGTAGGCCTGCAGCGCTGAGGCGGGGGAAATAAAGAGAAGCTGCTTGCCTTGTTGACTGGCATTAAAATAAGCGAGGCAGAGCTGGTTGCTATCAAAAAGATTTGACATTTGATATAATGCTCGCCAGCGTTCCTCCGCAATTACCTTGGATCATAGCTGCAGGTGGCAGGGGAAGCGCGCCTCGCTAACATCCGCAACAATGATATCAGCCGACATGCAATCAGTAATCAGGCCAAATTGTTCCGCTAATCAATGCAATATGGAGACATGAAGGACTATGATTGCTCATAAGGGCCAAAACATATTGGATTGTGAGTCTATGGTGCCTCTGGAGTTCCTGCTCATTCATCCCCACACATCTGTTAAGCCGAGACAACATAAATAGGCTTATGCGATGTTGTTTTTGGGATGAATGGCACGGCAAATGCAGAACGCTCGAGATATATTTTTTGTTCGAGAGCTTGCGTCAAAAATGAAATCGCGATGAGCCAAGACAGTATCAGAAAAGCACATAAATAGTTTCACATGAGGACGATGAATCACGCCATAACTTCATCAATAATACATCTAATACAGCTGATGATGAAAGCCCCTTTTGTTTCATGCTGCGAAATGGAACTTTATCTTCAAATTTAGGCTCATATCCGATTTAATGTGAACTGAACTGCACATGTACACGGCCAAAGGCTGTTTTCCATTAATATACACTCGCTGGCCACTTTATTAGGTACACCCAGAGTGGTAGAAAACACAGGGTAACAATACTTCACTAAAGAACCACTGCTTTCAGACTTTGAGCGTTGTTTATTAATTAGTGTTTTAAGAACTCAGAATCGCTTTAAATTACAGAAACCACACACATACCGTCAGAATCACAAGACTTTGTATTTGCGGGACATTATATTCATTCATTCATCTGTATGTGAAAATATTTCTGAGCAAATTCCGTGCACAAAAACTGATGCGTTAAAACACATTAATTACATTATTCGTGATGTAAACACGCGTGTGTGTATGTGACTTTAATGTGGAACGCCATCATGTGCATATCTTCCAGAAAGGCCAAAAACAGCTCATTTTATAGGCCAAAATGATTCCAAATTGACTTAAAATTACCCAAAACTTAAGCATTTCTTCATTTTAAATTTTTCCCATTTTATAATGTTAGAGAGTAATCAATAGGGAAAAAATTAATATGTAAAAATGCATTATGTTATCAAATAACTTTATTCTCTCTGTCTCAACTCTTGGTCTCGTCTTGTGATGCAAAGGTGGTCTACTGGGCTGAAATCTGGTGACTGTCGAGTTCATTTGAGAACTCATAACTTATGTTCAAAAAACCTTTTTGAGATGATTTAAGTTTTGCTACATGTGACGTTCCGTGTGAAAGTCCAACACAAGATATGATCATAAAGAGAAGGATATGGTCAGCCAGCGTTAAAACTCATATAACTTGTGAGGCAAAATATTGCCAAGAAAGAATGTCTCCCCCACACCATTACACCAAAGGCAACAGCAGACTGAATCCTTGATACAAGGTAGGATGGAAGCATGCTTTTATGGTGCAGAGCATCAAAATGGATTTCAAGGTTATAATTTTTACCTTTTATGTGCATGTTCTGTGACAAGACAACCATATGGTATTTTTCTGTCATAACAGAAACCGTAGGGTCTAGGTGACCACTACAGAAAAGGACAAGGAGAAATGTGACCTTTATGTGCTGATACAATATAGAATTTAACAAAATCAACAGAGTAAATAGTGGTCCTTATCCTCAAAAAACAGTGATTGGACTGAGGTTGTGATTACTCTGTAAAATCTCCAAAAAGCAACCTATTACAACAATTAGCAACTTTTGTAGACAAACGTCATTGTTCACAATGGCAGCTTTTATTATTTGAGAATGGAATATATATATATATATATATATATATTATATATATATATATATATATATGGTGTATTTTTTATATTGTACTTTTAAAGATATACTAGACAGAGAAGAAAATATCAGTTCAAATCATCAACCTATCATTTTCTTTTGAATAATTTCCAGTAATTATGTGTTCTGTTTATTGTTCTGATTTCGTGTAATCAGTAAGGTCTTGGGGTCAATAACACATTATGCATGTGTACCTGTGGGCGACAAATAAACCCCTAGTTTTTAAAAAGTTTATCTTGACACATTGCATCAAAATAATTAGAATAATATCCTTCATTTCCACAATGCTCAATGGAAATTATATTTAATTTGTCTGTACTATAGATTTATTATTCAATGAAAAGCTGATGCACATAAATAATTCACACCATATAGTTCATCATTTAGTTAAAATGACATAAAGCACATTTGTAGGCCCCCTTAGACTTTAACAAGGTCAGCAGGGTCCCACTAAAACAGTTTTTATAGGTGTCATTTCAAATTAGCACACTTGAGAGACATCAGCTAGGGAGGACATGTGAGAGACGTTGCCAGTTATTGATGTGGGATGATTTTTGGCCCATTCATTTAAAAACCGTACACCTGTAGACTGGCCATATTCTAGTGAGTGAGTGTCATTGTGAACACACCACAGAACAGCACACAGTGCACTACAACAAAATGTGACTTCTGTATTTAACCAGTTCATGAAGGAGCAGTGGTCAGCTTTTGGCAGCACCTGGGGAACAGTGCTTGGGGATAGTACCTTGTTCATGAGTACCTCAGTGGTACCTTTAGTCAAAGTCAAAGTCAGCTTTGTCATCTCTGCTATATATTGTACAAGTATACAGAGAGACGAGACAACGTGGCTTCAGTTTTAACAGTGTAAACCACAAAGAACAAGGTACAAGGAACAAACAAGGCACAATAAAATATATAAATAGAATATAAAATATACACTTTAAACTAGAAGTACAATATAAATGTAAAACTTTAAACTTTAAACTAGAACGAGAGACAACGGTCCAACTATCTGTTGCCTGAGGTTACATTAAACAAACTGATCTGAAAAACTGACTGTTTTAAAAGATGAACTTGACACTTTAGGAACCGTGATGCAGATAGATTATTGTTTTCTAGACTGCAGTCTGTTTTTGATACTGTGTATGACCCACTCAACAGTGATGTGGCTGAACAGAGAAGCACTCTTAATTGCAGACTAATTGGGGTTTTCCTAATGGCCGAGAGCAACTTTGGGTCATTGCTCAGCGGCCCAAATAGTTGTTAAGACACGTTTAAACCAACAACCACTTGCTCTGTAAGTGAGTATTGTAGCACCAGACCAAAACACACCAATTTTTAAGTTCACCACAACAAAATCTGGCCATCCGTGAATGGACAGCTAACATGGGCAGTGCTTGGGGATGGTAATTTGCTCACGAGGACCTCAGTGGTAACTTTACCAGTCCTGGGATTTGAGCAGGCCACCGTCTGATCACAGGGCGAACACCCTAACCGTTACGCTATCATCTGCCCCATTTAAAGGGAAAATCAAGCACACCAACTTAGACAGTTATATTACAATAATGCACTGGTCTGATTGCCTAAAACCATGTGTTTCTTGATGTAATGATATTCAGAGACCCAACTGCAGAGCACGAGAACAACATTTTAATAATGGAAGTAATCAGGAACAGGCAAAAGATTACGCACAGGGAATCAGAGAACTCCAACAAACCCAAATAACACACCAAAGGCACAGTCATAAAAATGCAAACAAGGAGAGTCAGGTTGCCAGAAAAACACAAACTCTCCAAATGCAAACTCGGCATAGAAATTGTTGTGTATGCAGGCACAGAAACACTGACAGTACTTCAGGGTTAAAACAGTTAGAACAAAGAGGCATTTATTGCAGGTGAGCATGCTCTGGTAATCAAGAGCATTTGTGAAGATCTGGAGAGAGTTCAGGAATGGAGTTTAGAAGTAAAAGGAGAGAGACTCCATTCCAGAAACCTCCTGAAGCCTTAAAGCCTCTCTAGTTGACATTTTGACTGACTTCACGTTATATAAACTACTTTCAAATGGAAAGACAACGGTGTCTGATGAAAGCAGGGGTCACCTGCTTTAGTCTTTTTCAATCTTACAAATCCAGTTGTTATTTGGCTTTGACCAAGGCCCTGTTTACACATAGGCAAGTATCTGGAAAAAAGATGATATAAATCCATGTTTTTTTGCCTTCCATTTCTCACGAAAATGGATGTTTAATTCACTGAAAATGATTATTTCTGAAAAGTGGTAGATTTGGGAAAACTCTTTTAAGTCTGCCTGTGGATAGAGGAAGTTTTCCTTTTTTTAAACATCACAGTTTGCGACATGATCAGGAACAGGAAGTCGTGTCATTCGTTGTTTGGTTTTTTTCCGGATTCTGATTGGCTAGCATGGCCTAACGCTTCTCGTTACACTGCCGCCTATAGGTTTGGCACGCTCTTGACCATGTATTTATCCAGATTCATGTAAAGGGGAAAACAATCTGGTGTGAACAAGGATGATATTGAAAATGGAGAGGGGGAAATACCCCCATAAATAAATATGTATATGTAGCCTCACTTGTTTCCTAGATTGAAAGACTCATTCAGCCGCTTCAGGTTAACACTGTTGACAATGTCATGATAATTAATACAGGCTGCCCAATCAGCACAGAGCAGGAACTGTGTGCTTAAGTGAAACCCACATCCCTTTTATTAAAATACATTTAGAAAATCCTCTCCTAGATCAAATCGATCTTCAATGATATGGACTTTGTGGTCAACCTATGTGTTTTAGGTGTGCTGGCCAATTAGAAAGTTGCTATGGATAAGGTTGAGGATGAAGGGTTAAATATAGGGATTAGGATTTGGTTAAGGAGTAGGGGCAAAAGGCTAAGGGTTGAGTTAAGGGTTGGGTGTTGGGACAGGGGTAATGAATTAGGGATGAAGATTAGAGTTAGTTTGAGGAGTAGGGCCTAAGGGTTAAGATTTAAGGGGTTAAGATTTCAACAAACAGTTGCAAAGCGTTGTATGGAAATCTCAAACCAGCCTGACGTTTTGTATCTTGTTGCTACTTCAGAGGCAGTGTGTTGAAATGTTTAGGGGTCTTATATATGTTACCTGAAGGAAGGGGATGGAATAAGGGTGGGGTTTAATCTTAAAGGAAGTGGCAATCAAGAGGTTTTCCAGTCCTGGTTAGGAGTGGGGGAATGGGGAAATAGGATCAAGAAGAAAGGAAGAAAGGAAGAAAAATATTATATGTGAGAAAGCAGATGTTATTCATAGTTGATCAAGGAGCTGAAATATAGAGTATCCAAGCAGTTTCCAATGGCACGGGCTAGGTTAGGAATTAAAAATAGGGTTATGGGATAATGGAATGAGATCATTTTTAGGTGTGCTGGCCAATTAGAAAGTTGCTATGGGTAAGGTTGAGGATGAAGCCTTAACTATAGGGATTAGAATTAGGGTTGGGTTGAGGAGTGGGGGAAAGGGCTAAGGGTTGAGTTTAGGGTTGGGTGTTGGGACGGGGTAGTGAACTAGGGGTTAAGATTAGGGTTAGGTTAAGGAGTAGGGGCAAGTTGTAATATCTTTCCATGCTCTAGTATTGTTCTAGTAATTATTAGCACAGTCCAAAATCTCAAAGCTGTACGGTATGCTGACATTGAAACACTAACCATACTTTGCTAAGAAACAATGAAAACTAAGGGCTCTTCATCCAGGAAGAGGCCTACCAACTCAGATCAGCTTGATCTGGTAATCAAGAGTCTTTGTGAAGATCCAGAGCGGAGTTTGGGTGTGAAGTTCTGAAGAGACGTGAGAGATTCCATTCCAGATTCCTGCTGAAGCCTGAAATCTGTAACTGTAAGTAGACAAATCAGTCTTATCACTGTCATTACATGCTCTAGAGTTGTTCTTGCAAATATTATCTACATAAGACATGCATCAAGACTCTTTGCAGTGATGGCTCCTCAATGGTGGAACAAACTTCCTCTTGCCATAAGAACTGCTGAGTCCCTTGCTGTCTTCAAACGTTGTCTGAAGACACACCTCTTCAAAGAGTATCTATGGGATTAATTTACCCCTTACCCCTTACCCCTTACGTTGTCTTCCCAAAAAACCAAAACAGAAAATGCACTGACATGTATGTTTGTCTGTGACCTTTTGTTTTCTCTAACCCATTTTCGTTAAGGTATAAAACTTAGTTGGCGGTAACTTGGTTTAATGACAGTTGTTGATTTTAAACATAGCTTTACAGATCGTGGACTACAAAGCACTGTTGTATGTCACTCTGGGTAAGAGCGTCTGCTAAATGCTGTAAATGTTAATATAAATCCAGAATACAATCCAAGAACATGGAAACACTGACAGTACGTCATAAGAAGCAGTGAAACCAAAAGGCTGTTAATCTAGAAAGAGGTCTAGTAACTTAGATAAGTTTAATCTAGTAATCAAGAGTCTTTTTAAAGAGTTCAGGAGTTCTGAGGAGAGGTGAGAAGCTGGATTCCAGAAGCCTCTTGAAACCCAGGAAAGCCTAAAATCCACCGTTGAGCCCTTGAGCAAGACCCTCAACCCCAGCTCCAGAGAGACTGTCCTTGTATTCAGGGAATGTATGAATGACTTTTCTGGTTCTGATAAGTCAGCACTATTAAGTCTCACTTTGACCGTAAAATAAGATTAGCCCCACGACCGTTCATCTCTTCAGTCGACTGAGTCAGTCATGCATTGAGAAAGAGGGGAAGGAACGAGAGAGAGAGAGAGAGAGAGTCCTTGCCACGCTTCCGGAATACTGGACTCAATTCTGTTTTTTACAAGTCACATTCCGAAATGCATTGCTGAGCTCCGAGAGCAGTACTTCTGAGCCTGCACTTGGAGCGCTGCCACACACGGGTGACACACAGTGGTTTGGCTGAGAGCTGGCCGAATGCCCCAATGCCTGCTGTGCCTGCCTAGGTGCGCATGTGTCACTCTGGACAAGACTGCAACTCATTCAGATGGGCAGAGAGGAGGAGAAGAAGTGTGGAAGAGTGCCAGTCTTTTGCCACTCCGGCGGTTCAAGAGTTCTGCAGCCCCCGGTGCTGGCGACTCCATCAGGCTGCGGCAGAATCGAGACTGTGCTGCTGCGTCGGCAGAAACCAAATAACTACCAGCAATATTTCTATTCAAATCGATTAGGCTGTAAACATAAAGTAATGGAGATAAGATTTGTATTCCTAAATGAATACATTTCTACTGCATCATATTACTATGCCAGGGATGATAATAAAAAATAAGACTATCCAGCATAATTGATTGTGCTGACTTTGCAAGTCCGGCTTTGGTCAAACCCTGAAGCAACGGTCTGTTTCAAAACAAGAACCCCATTTGGTCTGAAGACGTCAGGCTCATCTGTGGAATGGAGAATGTATGGGACCCACACACAGGGTCCTGAGGCCTGTAATTGCATTTGGCCGTGATTGATATTTACAGTGGAGAGCCGGACACACTCGGCAGCGAGCCAGCAAATGCCGAACGATGATAGATGCGAGCGCAAAGTGTATTTTATTCCCCGATCAATTACGAATCAATTATGAGGGAATAGACTCTGCTTTGATGACGGACAGTCCTGCCTACTGTCCAAATTAAAGTTTAAACCACTGGATGCTTTGTCTGAATGCTGAGACAAATGGCCATTGATTTACTAAGTTGTGTTTCCTTATTTTAATTTCCCAGAAAGTAACCCCAATTAACAAAAGACAATTAACGGAATGTAATTTGAAAAAAAAAAAAACCCACACACACAAAACTTTTGAACTTGTTAAATAAACATTTGCCTTGGGATTCATGAAATCTCACTTGCTCAGTTAATATACCAGAAAGTCTGTAGTAATTCTTCTGGCGTTTTAATTAAGCTGGTGAAGGCTTTTCTCCAGAGTAATGCAGGCCAATAACAAATGTTTTTATTTAAGCATTTCTACTCAATACACTATACTCAGATTAAGGAGTTTGGTATGTACAGGGACAGAGTTTCACTCAATGGGCCCTATTCAACAATATTTTAAGTCTTCTCTTTAAAGTTTTGTTAAGAAAGTTGAGATTAAAATATTTTAATATTATACAACTGCAGAATTGAAAAAAACCTGATTAGCTAATCCATTCATTTATTCATTTACCGAACCGCTTACGGGGCCAATTTAGAGTCACCAGTCAACCTATATTGCATGTTTTGGACTGTGGGAGGAAACCAAAGCTCCCGGAGGAAACCTACATGAACACGGGGACAGCATGCAAACTCCACACAGAAAGGTCCTACGGCTGACACTGGGATCGAACCCATGACCCATGACCCATGAGTAAGCATGTTCCTCAATGGTTGTAGATTCTGTTTTTACCAAGGAACAAATCCTAAAAAGGAAACATTGGTGAGTGTCTGAATCTTTGGGAAAACTGTGTACATAGGTTTTCTAACAAATGTCTTCTAAAGAACGTTAGGTGAATAAGACCCATGATTGGTCAAACTCATGGCTGGGAACATAAACTCCAATGACGATCTCACTTTTTTGTTGGATACTATGGTCAAACTTCTCCTGACTTATGTCTGTGTAGGTTGTCAGTCATCCAGGACATGGTAATCTCTTGAAAGCATGAACTGAAAGCAAGAGAACTTCTTTTAATGTTCTTGAGGACGTTTCATCTCTCATCCGAAAGCCTTCTTCAGTTCACAACTGAGGAACTGAACTGAAGAAGACTTTGGGATTAGAGGTGAAACGTCTTGAAGAAGCTTAAAAGAAGTTCACTTGCCTTCAATCCAAGCTCTCACTTATTAGAGATGAGATGGGATCTCTTTAGCCGTGGCAAGCCATTAAAACATCCATGTCCTGCCCATCACTCCTGGTCAAGACAGCAGCTCTGCCCCTCTCTTGCAGGCTAATTGACGGGCGGCTGAGAAACGACTTACAGTAGAAGCGGCCGCTGACAGCCGGCTGAAGGGAATATCACAGAGAGCTAATCGATATTGATGGCTGCCGCCCCCAAATTAGAGGAGCTCACAGGATTCTTACTTAACGGTCTAGAGGCACAGACAGCCCCAGCTCCAACGCTCTGGGACTGTAAAACACAGACAGTCAGTGAGCTCTGCCTACGTCGACTCGAGCTGTTAATTGGAGATGAGCAATGAGCAAAGTGCTTTATGCAGTGCTGTGGGAGAAGACTATATTTTGACTTTTCTGAATGTTTCCTCCCCTGCATGGCTGTATTTGCTTTGCCTAAATGCCTCTGCTGCTCAAAAGAAGAGGAAGACATGCATCAAAACTTATGAGGACACAATCCTGGCTCTTTGGTAGTGAAACAAACTTCATTTTGCTATCTATAATATATAAATGGGGGTTCATATACCAGTAGTAGGGTTTAAAAGCACCCTGGGGCTCCTTAGCAAGGCACATAACCCCAAGTTGCCTCAGGGAGACTTTCCCTCTAATTAGTGAATGTAAGTCGTAATAGTGTCAGAGTTACATTTATTGCATTTTAGGTGCCACAGTGATTTCCAGTGTTGTGCAATTCAGAAACACCAGGTAGTTAAAAATATCCAATGTTGTAAAGACAGATTTTTTGCCATGCTAAAATATCTAACCCAACTCCCCAACACTCACAGCTTTCTCACAGCTACATTCACAGTATCTCTGGAGCAGCCAAGGGTCTTGCTCAGGCACCTATAAGTGCTGGTCATTGGATTTGAACCTGCGACCTCTTAGTCCAAAGGTGAGCATTTCACCGACTATTCCAATAATCTGAATAATTATAAATGCTGAATAGTATTAGTGAAAATTATTATTTTTGGTGTTCAAGTGATGTGAGTAAACTGTAAAACATTTTTTATGATCATAAGGAGTCTAGATTTGATTTTCAGCATTGTCTAAAGCCACCATTGGACCTCGAGCAAGACTCTTAATCTCACGGGGCATGATCAGATAGTTGCCAGTTTGAATTCCGGAGCAGTAAATGTGCCACTGAGGTACTCATGAGCAAGGTACCATCCCCAAGCACTGCCCCCCGGGCGCTGCCCTTTTTAGCTTCCCACTGCTCCTTCATGGATGGGTCAAATGCAGAGGTCACACTTGGTTGTGGTGCATGCTGTACTGTGCTGTGTTCACAATGGCAAATAATCATTTACTCATGTTGCTTCAGGCACACTGCTCCTGAATAAGAGCATACGATAACACCCAGAACAAAAATGTTTTTTAAAAGGAATCAACACAAACCTGCAAAGGTTTTTGTGATGATTCTTGGGTTTATTTTGGAGTATACTAGTTTCAGTGAAGTTGTACCAACTTGCTTTTCAAAGTTCGGCCAGTGGTGCACTCAGATGCATTTATTAATGTAAGTCAACCTGCAGTAAACACAAATTCTGAGTTTAAACACTTCAACAAAGAGCATTGTTCTAGTGTTCGACACACATAGATGGAAGCAAAAGAAATGTTAGATATAAACAGATGTAAGCTTGGTAAAGCAGTGCCCATGCGAAAA
This sequence comes from Distichodus sexfasciatus, assembly GCA_032718565.1. Classification (NCBI taxonomy): domain Eukaryota; kingdom Metazoa; phylum Chordata; class Actinopteri; order Characiformes; family Distichodontidae; genus Distichodus; species Distichodus sexfasciatus. The sequence goes on from JAVGVS010000040.1 coordinate 1,370,886, forward strand.
TGGGTTGAGGAGGATTATAACTAAACTGAATATATGTGATGAGAATGTTTGGAAATGTAAATGTATCGTATTAAAATAATCTTGTCCTATACACGTTCCAAATTGCACAATACCAACAGGCTTCACGAAAAGTTTGAATAACACAACAACCCCAACATGTCAGTGACTTAATGAATTTAGAAATTTGATTGTTGAGTGCTTCTTATTTTCTTTTTCACATCCATTAAAGAAACAGTAGGAAACTTTTATTTGAACACTTTCAAGCATCAGAGCTCCTCTGAAACACCAAAATCTCCATCCTAGTCTAGCTTCCTACAAGACGGGAATACCAAAAGATTAATTTGACTCGGCTCTACTCAGAGACGAATTGGAATCAATCATTGCACGCAGAGCGTGAGGCAAGACGGGCGACAGACTGAGGCCAACTCTGGCAGCGCCTCTGCTCCAGCTGTTTGTGAACTTTGCCAGCTCGGCTCACGTATGCCGTCCATCCCGGCCTGACAACATTTTTTTTCATTCTTTTCAGCCTTTTCTTCACTGCTGCGTCTTCACAAAGACTCCAGCTCTCCTTCGCCGAGCTGCAGGGGCAAGATACCCTGCCTCCGGTCGGCATGGTAATGGGCCTGCCACTGGTGATGGAGTGTTTAACACTCAAATGGCTATGGCCGAGAGAGAGAGAAAGAGAGAGAGCTGACATATGGTCATTTATTTGTGCAACCAGCGAGGGTCATAACACTGACACTTTGGATGCTGCATATGTTATCTACACACAGCGTTGGGAAGTAACTAACTACAAGTAGCGGCGCTTCTAACTAGCTAGTTTTTTCAATAGCTTATCAGTAGTGGAGCTGTTTTAAATATACTGCAGCTTTAAAAGTAACCCACTGGCGTAGTGGTTAGGGTGTTCACCCCATGACCTGAAGGTTCAAATCCCAGACCGCTAACATTACCACTGAGGTACTCATGAGCAAGGTACCGTCCCCAAGCACTGCTCTCTGGGCGCTGTCCTTGTTAGCTGCCCACTGCTCCTTCATGGATGGGTCAAATGCAGAGGTCACATTTTGTTGTATGCTGTGTTCACAATGACAAATAATCACTCACTTTCACTGTGGCTTTTAACATGTAGTGATGTAGCATGGCATGTGTCAATTAGCAGGTATTTCTGATTGGTCCAGAAGTGACTGCCACTCCCACAGCGCACATGTTTGCTGCATCATGGCACATTTTTGGCAGTTGCGAGATGGAGTCGGAGAATGGAGTGCATCTTGGTGAAAATGGAAGCAAGAATTCATTGTCTGATGGACGTATGCATTGGTAAATGAGAAATGTCGCCGACCAGCTTTATGGCAATTAAGGGGCTTATCAGAGCCGTTAGGTAAAGGCAGCATGATAATAATAATAATAATAATAATAATAAAGGCTTTCAGATTTCCTTATTAGCTTGCTTGATGGTCCAACATTGATGAGTATCATAACTTCTTCACCCTCGCCTGTGAAACCCGCAGCGGCGTCAAGGAAGCCTTCTCCATTTTCCAAGGCGAGTTCAAAGAGTGCATGGCGATATTTCCCCCGGGACAGAACGTGCTCGATTTCATGGTAGCCCATGCATAGCGGCGTTATTTTCCGGAAGGCGAAATGTGTTTTTGCGGCGCGCCGGTCCATGAAGAAGGGTGTTCTGTATGGCGATTCGCTGTACATCGAGACTTGGTACTGTGTTTTTGTTTGCTGCCCGTCGGGCCGAGAGGGTCACCTAAGCTGGTGACCCATTAATCTTGCTGAGAGTGGTAATGATTGCTGTCTAGCTCCCTCGCAGCCTGCTTCCTGCATCCAATGCTTCCTGTTTGATGTGCAAATTGTTAGCGCGAGGCCTCAGCCTCTGAGGTTTGTGAGCCTCTTCCTCTCTTATGTCTTATTACCAGGATGCAACAGCCTCATCTAAATGGGTGACCTGTGCTTGGTGAAGAGATCCGGCTTGGCGTAATGTGGAAGTGATGACAGTTGGAGGTCTGATATGGAGAAGTGGAATATTGTGCAAAGGGGGAGTTGGTTTCTGTTTGGAAATCTGGTTCTTGCTTAGTAAGAAAGCACGTCACGTGGTCCTGCTGCTAAAAAGTGCTTTCCTACTGGGCAAGAACCAGTTTTCCAAATGGGGACCATCTCCCGTTGGCACAGGCTTGTCTTCACTTGAATTTGTCATCAAAGAAACTGTCTTTATAGGTAGAGATTACAGAACTCCAGCAATGTTGGAATGGATTGTTTACCACTGGCGATTCTACAGTCTGTAGGAGCCCCAGGCCAAAAATTCACAGGGGTTTCCCTCCAAGCAGCATTCATCACCATTTTGTTATAAACAATCTGACACCAACAAAAAAGGGAAATGTAAACAATTTTTATTTCTAAAAATGGAAGTCTGGTCTCTCCTACCGTCAAACCTTTACCATATTGCCGGTGTTGGAGTTTAAAGTTTACTCTGTCCTTGGGGAGCCCACCCCCGACTGGTTTGGGCCCCCAAACAGTTGCCTACCTTGCCTACTGCCAAGCGGCGCCTCTGCTGTTTACATACAATTTTTGGCATAACTGTGTTTTAGATGAAAACGAATGCTCCAAGCAAGACAAATGGTGCATAATAGTGTTTAAAGTTTGTAAACCCACACATTTAACTGAGTGTAATTGTTGAAGTACTTTTCATTTCCTCCCTAAAATAATCAGCTTGAATGCTGTTTGAGTGAATAGTAAAACCACGGTGCAGAAAAGTCTTTATCCGCTTCATTTGCACTTCAGCTCCCACTACTCGTTTATACAATTTTATCCCAGCTCGGCAGATGCTGAAGTTGGGAACCAGCGAGAACTGACCCTCATTTCCACTGCCTTAAGAGCAGAGCAGTAGCTGAGTAAAAAGCTAGCCGCACCTAGTACATGAAGCAACCATGGCGGAAAAGAGCTGTGAGAATACATTGAAATATCCAAAGGCAGCTCATTCTGCTTCTTTGGGTAGTTGTCAGAGACTGGTACTGAGAATGGTACTTTATTTTGCACACAGTAAATAATGTTAATTTATTTAATTTATCAACAACGCATATGAGTGCCATTTTCTTGATCTAAAGTTGCCTAGCTTACTTCATCCACCTCTCATGACATCACAGGTTCTTGGTTCCAGACCAGTAAAGTTTTGGCATTGGTTCCGAGTGGATTTTGCAGCACCGGCATGGATTTGTTAGCTGGAAAACTTGGCACTGTGGGAAAACAGTGCTGTGCTCGTCAATGTCACTTGTCTCTTGTCTCTTTCTAGCCAATCAAAATCGAGGAAGTGGCGGGACATATAAATCTGTGGTACTCTTCCAACTGTTTTCTTGGAAGGGTTATTTCATGCACGTAATCTCATCTCGAAGACGTGAGAATCTATTTCAAACGCTGCCACTAATGTAAAGATGCGATTTCTCTTCATCTTGTCGGCTAAACTAGCGATCTCAAAGAAATACGTTGAAATAGGAAGGAATAGGAAGTGCCCGATGGCGCGTTTCGTAACTTAGTAACAACGAGCGCTAAGACAAAGGGCAGAGAAAGCACCCTGGAAGTCAGGTTGCTGCCTAGTATAATCCCACTCACTGTTGGATGCCATTATAACCAGGTAATCAATGTTATTAATTCCACCTGTCAGTAGTCATAATGTTATGGTTGTAAGAAGCAACAGGTGTAATGAGAAGATGGAGACATTGGAAGGAAGGAGCATAAGGAAAATGGATTTAAGTACGAATGGAGCGATTAATCAGCACCTTGACAAATCTGTAAAGTCATGTAGGTAAGAGTGAGGCTTTTAGGGCTTTTATTATGTTTGCAGGTATTGAGCTGTCAAAGCCAGACAAAGAGATCATTCATGTAGACCCCGTAGCGTGCACCACTCTTTCCTGAACTGTTCACGCGTGTGAACCTTGTTACGAGGGATCGGGCTTCGCCTTGAAAGTCCCAAGCAACATGAGGCCCTATTACGCTGGGTGTGCAGACAGCTCCGGCACGGCGCCTTCTCTTTAACTGGTATAACATCTCTGGCATTTGACATTCGGCTCAAAAAGCGGGAGCCTTTGTGGTTAATTCCGACGAGATCCGAGTCTCTCCGGCGATCATGTGTTTATCACGTATCCTCTTTCAAAGCACAGTTAAGAAACGGCAGATCAGAACACAGCGTGAGAATGGCTAAATCAAAGCTTTTTTTTTGGTGTCAGTTGCTCTCGCTCTTTCATGACAAAGAAGCAGAGAGCATCCTACGCTAATTGATTTGTGTTTCTTTAAACTGCCTTTTTCCATTGAGGAAATCCGTCTGATCTGGCTTCAGGTTTTTCCGGCTGTGGAGGTGGGAAGGAGCCGGGTGGCCCAGAGCAGTCCATCAGCCAGATGATGGAGAGCGATAGTGACCCGAGGGTGTGGTCGATTGGGTGGATGAGCGAGGATTCTGCGTGAACCCGCTGCACTCTGTTTAGCTGTGAGAGGGGATCAGATGGGGCGCAGAACAGACGTGCATTAAACAGTTTGCTCGCTCAGAGTCGTGCTCTGTATGGCAATGAGGTAGATTCCTCTGCAAAGAGAGGTGGTCTCTCAAGAGCGGTGGGTCTGATTCATAACATTCCCTTGTACTATGTGTTGAAAAACTAAAAAAGTGGAAAAGGAGGTAGTCAAGTGCATACTCTCAAATGATGAATTAACTAACGCTTGAAGTAGTAGAAAAATCCAATTGCAAAATTTATGCATTCGTTTAAATAATCCACGCAACAAAACCAGAGTATTATCAAGAGATGACACCGATCCGATATGTGGATCGGATATCGCTCTGATAATGGCTCAAATAGCTGGATCGGGTATCGGTGGCAATCTGTAAATTGTACGTTTTTCTATGTTTGCGTATGCGTGCATGCTCAGTTGGTTCTGCATGGGAAGTGTTACTGCGGTTTATTGTTCCACATTCCTACATAGTGATATTTTTGAGATGTTATTTCAGTAATAAATCATTTAGTGTATACATATGGGTGTGTAATTAATACATTAATACATACATTAATACAGTTAGGAAAACAGTATTTAAGTATTCCCTTAAGCATAACAGAATAAGTATAGGCCCAAGTATTGGCATTGGTCTGGGAACTGAAAAAGTTGAATCAGCGCATCCCTAGTATTATCCAAAGTAAAATTCCACAAACCAGAAAATAACACTATAAGAAAAATAGTCTATTAAAAAGATCGTTAACTGGGAGTAACCATTAATGATTCAGACTTTCTTGTGTTTATGATGTAGTCTAAAAAACTATATCAAAATGATATTTACATGTATTTTTGCAATAGATAAATGTAGCTACGTAGCTGTATAATTTCTTAGCAAAACCAACAGAAATGTGGAGAAGCTTAAGATTTTTGCGTAGATATTTCCAAAAGATTTTCTTTAAAACAAAACAGCAGAGGGCATGTCTAGAATGATCAACTTCATATAAGAGAAAAATCCTGTTTATTTGCTACAGTTACCTCATGGTATACATGTTTTGGACTGGAAAATGTTTTTCGTTTGTTTAAATGACAGTAGGGGAGAGCCCAGGAGAGTAGAGCCTTTAGATCCACCTGAGGGATCATCAGCAGGTGAACGCCTTTATTTAGATCATAAAAAAATGAATTACTGTTACTCACTGTGGAGAAAACACACTCCACACACTCAACACCTTTACTGACAGTTTTTCGCTGGCACTCTTTTCCACAGCAACTTAAATGCCCTATTACAACCTGGGTTAAAGGTCTTGCTGGGGGTCCCACTGATGGTAGGTGGGAGTCAGACTCCAACCCACAACTTCTTTGTCTGTAATTCAGTATAATTGCATTTACAGCATTTAGCAGATGCTCTTATATAGAGTGGCTTCCATTTCCCAGTTTCAGGGACAGTCTTCCTGAGAGCAACTTGGGGTTAAGGGTCTTGCTCAGGGACCCAGTGATGGTAGAGCTGGACATAGGGTTTAAACCCACTGTGAGTATCCTAACCACTAGACCACCACTACCATATTATCACTTGGCCAAAGAAAAACAGGACTTGCAAATACTTTAGCGGAGCAGTGGATATGCAATAAGCGCAGGACCATTCCCTATGCATTGGTGATTAGGTTGGATGGAGAGATTCGGGATTCAAATCCCAAATCCTAAAATCAGTTAAAATTTTTCTTTCATATGTTGGTTTATGAGCAAGGCTCTTAATCCCAAATCTCTCCATGTAGATTGCCCTGCCATTAGTAAATTAAAGGCAGCAATATTTACCTCTAACAAGCATGCTATTGCTGTGCCTTTATCCTAATCCTAATCATAACCCTGAGTCATGAATGGAAGTCAAACCCAGCCACTTGGGAAGCACTATCAGTGTATTTCTCAGTGCTGGTCCCGAGCCTGGATAAATGGGAGGTCAGGAAAGGTGTAAAACTTTGCTAAATCAATTTTATTGATTTATCAATATTAGGACACCTAACGGGAGCAGCCGAAAGAAGAAGAAGAAGAGAGGTAGTCATGAGAGGAAAACACAACCCAAAAGCAGGGTGCAAATAAGTTCAGTATATTACAAAAAAATGGAACAGGCACAATTGTCAAGTGTTTACACAGGCAAATAGTCAATACTGTTCGAGCAGGCAGCAGAGCAGTCCAAGAGAGCAAAATACCAGGCAAACACTGAGAACAAAACAGAACAAGGAAGCACTCGGTATATTGGCTAACAAGACCTCAAAAAATGTCACAAAATGTGAAATAAATATACACAGGGAGTAAGTATAAAAACACCTGATCCTGATCTGGACATTAAGGGCCGGTTTCTTGCTCATGGATTAAGCCTAGTCTTGGACTAATTTGTAGTACTAATGGTGATTTACCATTCAAACTCAAAGTCTATTGGTGCATTGCATTTGCCGTTGGTGCTTGGTTTTCAAGTCGTTTTGCAAGGGCTGCACCCACGTTTCTAACGTTAGATCTAAGATAACATTAATGTACCAAAACTATACCGATACTTTGGCCCAAACCCGTGAGAACGCTGTACCGTTGCATCCCTTATGTCTACAGCGTTAATTGATGGGTTCTAGCTGATACTAGTGCTTAAATTCACCATTTATTCATTATCCATTAATTCATTAATCACAACCAGGGTCATGGGGGTGACCGGAGCCTTTCATGAGAATTTACAGGCACAAGGCAGGGACCAATCCTGGAGGGGCACACACACTCACACAATCACACTCCCATTCACACCTTATGGGGCCAATTCATGCTTTTGGATGCTAACCCTTAAATACTTTTTAAATTTTCTGTGGTGCTCGAGTACTGGTTTCTTCTCTTTCCCAACACATTTCTTTCTAATACTGACCTTGTATTAACATAAATTAACATATGACAAATTGATTTGAACTAAAACTGAACGGATTTTAACCAAAAAAAATCTCAATACCAATAACAATTTTTACTCACACAATGAAACCAAATAAACCAAAATAAAATGAAGTACTTTTATTTTGATGTCACATTCAATTTTAATAATGTTAATGACTACGATTATCCAAATAAAGTCTCTTGTAAGATTTAGGATGACTTGCTTTCATTAACATCTGCCATGAAATCCTACATTTCTAAAGAGAAGGAAGGACATAGATTTCTTTCCATGTCCATGTTCATATTTGCTGCATGAGAATGACACTGTAGGTAACTATTATTATTCTGTAATCATACATATTCTTCAAGGGAATATGCATGAGACATTTTCCGTCCTTCAAAATATCTGAAAATACATAATTGTGATGTAAAAGGGAGCCGGTGTTTTGATGTGTAATTTTGCATGTGTAATTAGGGGAAATGATAACTTCCCCTGCATGCAGCGGGTTAGACAAGACTGAACAGTGTGATATTGATTGTGCCGGGTACTTATTAGCCAGCTGAATTAATGCCGTGGTGCCTTGCTGACTTTTGATCTTTTTGTTTTATCTTTTTTAATTGCCCGTCAAGGGAGAGTTGACAGTTATAGATGGAGCAAAATTGAAATCCATTATTCCCCAAGCTCGCACAAATTGTTTACAAGGTCAGAGCCGTAGCCGGCTGCAGAACCTTTGGCAGCGCGGCCGGTCGGCAACTTCCACTTGGTATGGCGGCGGTGTGTGAGACGGCGTGATGCAAACGGGAAAATGTCAACGATGTATATGTTATATTTAGAGGTGAAGAGATGCACTCTCTGGTAAGTTTGTGTTTCAGAGGAAGCACTGTCTGGCTGTGTTTTTTCACTTGTTAAGTTAAAACTGGAGCTAAACGTGTGTGTCTGTGTGTGTGAGTGTGTTTGTAAGATTGAGAGAGAGAGAGACTGATATCAGGACTGATTCTATTATGATATGACTTGAAATGTATGAATCCATTAGAACTGTTCCACTAAGAGATAAAAGTTTAGACATAGCGCATGTCCTGACATTAAGTGCTTGTTCTAAAGTTAAAACCAAAATATAGTAAGGTTCAGGGTTAGGATTAGAATATAGTGAGGTTTAGATTCAAGATTAGTTTATATTTAAGTTCATTAGTACTGGAATATGGTGGTGTTCATGAATAAGGTTTGAGGCTCAGGACTAGGATTAGATTATGGTGAGGTTTGAGATTTGGATTACATTATGGTAAAGTTTAATGGTTGGGATTTGATTATGGTGAGTTTCAGGATTAGTATTAGATTATGATGAGGTTCAGAATTAGGATTATATTATAGTGAGGTTTATAGTTAGGATTATAATATACACAGGTTCAAAAATAGGATTAGAACATGGTGGGATTCAAGGTTAGGGTTAGAAGGTAAGAGTTAGAAGATGGTGAGATTTAGAATAAGGGCTACAATATGGAAAGGTTTGGGTTGAGGGTTAGAATATAGCCAGTTTCAGGGTTAGGATTAGACTATGGTGAGAGTTCAGACTTTGGGATTAGATTATGGTGAAGTTTTTGGTTGGGATTAGATTATGATGAGTTTCAGGATTGTTATTACATTAATTATAAGGTCCAGGACCAGTATTAGATTATGGTAAGGTTTAGTGCTAGATTTAGATCATAGTTAGGTTCAGGATTCGGATTAGATTATGGCGAGGTTTATGGTTAGGATTGTAATATAGACATTTTCAGGGATAGCAATAGATTATGGTGAGATTAAAATTAGGGCTACAATATGGAAAGGTTTGGAAATAGGATTAGAATATAGAAAGTTTCAGGGTTAGATTAGATTATGGTAAGGTTCTGGATTTAATATTAGACAATGGTTAAGGATTAGGTTAAGAATAGGGTCATTTTAAAATTAAAATTAGTTTATGGTGAGGCACATGATTTGTATTAAATTGTAGAGGGGTTCAATTATAAGAATAGTATAGAGTTCAGATTAGGAATAGGAATATGAGTTTACGGAATATCGCTTGAGGTTAGGTCTAGATAATGGGCTATTATTTAAAATTATTATTTATTATTTAAAAATACAATTAATAGTAAGGGAGATCATTAGGGTCTCACGAAAAGCTGAGAATATGCATAAAGTGTGCATATTTTTGGGGGCGAGGCGGAGGGAAGGGGTCGCTGTGTGGGTGTGTTTGTGTGTATCTGAGTGTGAACATTACATTGATGTGCTTAAAACATTCCACAATTTTCTACAAGTCAACTTCTCAAGTGTGCTAAATTAATGAATGGCATAAATTAAAAATGTCATTATGTAAATCAGTCTCCCTGCATACTAAACACCCCGTTGATCAATGTGAATGTTGCAGTAAACAATGCTACCTGTCTACCGATATGACATGCAGAATTCAGCTTTGATTTTATGAGTGCTAGGACTACACTGAGGAGCGCTCGGTCATTGTGTCGTGACAAACTCACTCCTTCATCAGAAATCTGCATGTGCATGCTTGTAATTCAGTCGTTCTTGGATATCTGTTCTTTGGGGCCTTACACTAAAACGCTTTGCCTGATGATGATTAGATTATGGTGAGGTGTATGGTTAGGATTATAATATACACAGGTCGAAAGATAGGATTAGATTATGATGAGCTTCAAGGTTAGAATTAGATGATGTGAGATTTAGAATAAAGGCTACAATATGGCAGGGTTTGGTGTGAGGATTAGAATATAGCAAGTTTCAGGGTTAGGATTAGACTGTGGTTCAGGATTTGGATTATGTTATGGTGAAGTTTATGGTTGGGATTAGATTATGGTGAACTCCAGGACTACTTTTAGACTATGATAAGGTCCAGAATTAGGATTAGATTATGGTGAGGTTCAGGGTTAGATTTAGATCATAGTAAGGTTCAGGATTAGGATTAGATTATGGTGAGGTTTATAATTAGGATTCTAATATAGACAGGTTCGGGGATAGGATTAGATTTATGGTGACTTTCAAGGTTAGAATGAGAAAATGGTGAGATTAAAAGTAGGGCTACAATATGGAGAGGTTTGGGATTAGATTTGGGATTGTTTGCTGTTATCTAGACTATTTGTTCTGTCCAGCAATGCTCAAATTCCTTGTGCTTCACCATTTCCTAGTTTTGACTCACTGCCTAGTACCATTACAGCTCCTAAGTACTGCTGAGTACCATCATTTGGAAAGAATCACATCATGAGACACTTGACCTAGTGCCTTCATTAGGATGAACGTAATGTATATTGTATATTACAATAATTCATATGACACTGCTTTCTATTCCAGTTTCCAATAACAACTTTTTGATGCATTTTGATGCCTTTTCACAAACTAGCCATGTAACGAGATTGTTAATGAGCTGACGTGGATTGTTGATTTTGTGTTGAAATGATTGCTTAATGTCTTATAGTCTAATATCCTAATTGATGCCCGAGGCTGCCTGAGCGCTGACAGACCCCCGCTGCCGTCTCACGTGGGTGAACTTTTCATGTGCTGTACAGTTCGCGCCGAACGAGGCTCGGCGGTCCTGCAGATGTCCAACTGATGAGCCTTGACGCGTTCGGACAAACAGATGTCCCTGCCGTCATACAGTCAGCGATCAGAAGCTGAGAACAAATAGGGGCAAGGCTTCAAAGAGGAGGACAGTTTGGCCAGCACCTGTCATCTGCTCCACAGCAGCCTTCAACCACATGCTGGCGGGGAGGGAAACTCAATGCTGCACCATGTTTTTGTCACTTTTTCCTTCAATACAGTAAAGGGAGACTGTACCTGAGGATGCTAATGATGTTAACAATGAATTAAATCTAATGACATACTGATCAAAGGTGGAAACTAACCCAGTACAAAAACCTCATTACTGTACTTAAGTAGAATTTTCAGTTGTATGTACTTCAGTATGTAGTATGAATTTAAATGAGTATGTAATGTAACTGAGTATGTGCAGTATTTAATTGAGTAGTGAGTACCTTACAGACAAATTTCTAGGGTTAGGGTTAAGGTACTCCTTTAGGGTCTCTGTCCACCAAACATGTTTTTTGCACTGAGAGCGGTCAAAACCTCACTTCTAGAGTGCTTTCTCTGTGCTTCTCTCAGGGGGCACTTCCATGGTCATTCCTATTTCATGTAAACATTGCAACATGCTCCTTTAAGATTGGTAGTTTAGCTGACATAAAAGAGATTATCTTTACAATGGAGAGGAATCGCATCTTGCCATTAGCAGCAGAATTTAAACAAATTGTTTTGGCTAATCACTGACAAATACATTTGTCACTAGTGGCAATTTGTCATTATTGGTAGGTCATTGCCGCAAATTTGCCATTAGTGACAATGACAAACTTTTGGCAACATATTCTGAAAAACTCCACTATTCACCACAAATTTACAAGTTTTCCGCAAACGTGTGGCAAATACTTTGTTTTGGTAAGGGGTCTCATCAACATATTACCTCAAAACTAAATTTTTGCTGCAAAATATTATATTGTTTTATTTATAAGTACTATAATATATCAAGCATGACAGGAAGCAGACAAAACATAAAACAGGCCAAGTAAAAGAAAGACAAAACAGGGACGAAAAGTATTTAAGTCAAGGTAAATTTGTCTCTGCTATATACTGTACAAGTACACAGAGAGACAAGACAGCGTTGGTCCAGTTTTAATAGTGCAAAGAACAAATATACACACTTTAATCTAGAGGTGGAATATGAAATATAAACTTTAAACTAGAAGTAGAAAGAGAGACAGTTAGGATGCGTTACTCAGCCTACAAGTATGGTCGTGGAGTTGTCTTTTACACTGAACATGCATGAGGTCAGTAACAGTTTCAATAGGAAAAATTCTACATCCAGTCTATGAAATAAAACAGTATCTCTTGTAAAGTCTGACTAACATTCAAGTTGGATCAAGTAAGTGCAGATATTGTAACAGCAATGGAGAACTAGAGGCAGTGCAATATTTTCAGTAATTTGTGCAGATATAGTTAGTTAGAAAAGGCGACCAGAGATATGTACCACCAATGTTCAATAGTTCTGCAAATATGTAGCAGCAGTGCAACAATTATGCAAATATTCTAGCAAATATCGCAGCAGTAGTCAAGAGAAGAGGACTACAATTTTGATCGGCTGGCATTAAATGTATGCTAGATCAGCATCAGTTTGGAGTGACAATACTGTACAGTTCGTGAACATAAACATTATTCATAAACATTTTTTCAGTGCAACATGAATGAGGTTGTCCATATAAACAGAGGTTGTTCAGGAAATTATTGGTATCTAGTTACATGCAAACCTGAACAATGTCTTTATAGCAGATACCGACTCAAAAAGTCTTTTTGTATTTCTACTTTTACTTGTGTGTTTTTTGTCACCTCTGATCCCAATCAGCCATCAAAAATGGCAAAAGCATTGTGCCTGCAGATAGTTTCAAGTAGCTCCAGCCATGCCTGAGATATAGTGAACCCACCTTCAGGTTATTGTGGTCTCCTGAAGCATCAGACCGTCTTCATCATGGCTTTATGCCCATTCTATGGTTCAGATGCCTCAAGCTTGAGCAGAAGGGCATCTATTATTTATTAAGGAGACTCTTGGGAAGAGGAGCTACATTGTAATATGCGCTCGTCTTATTAAAACTGGCCACCTTGACTCAGAGATTTACAGGTTTCATTTCACACTAGAGTCCAGGGTGAGGCAGTTCAGTCTAAAATGGCAGGATTACTCACTGCTCAAACAGACAGTTCTGGGACGTGTGCGAGTGTACAGCGCTGGGCTTTATTTGCACTGCGTGTCACGGTACGACTTATTTTCAAGCTTTGGGGATAGGGACTTTAGGGTTCTCGCAGGGAAAGTGCATTGAGTGCCCGTTAATAGCTGGTGTGGGCATGTCTGTTTATGGAGGACCATATTAAAGAGGTATGAAGTTTTGGTATGAGAAAGTCTGATCCCTCACCCAAACTCTGGAAGCTTATTTAAACTGGGCGGGATGTGCAGTGGTTGCTAAGGAGACGGATGAGAAAAGAGAGAAGGAAGATGCTGTTGAAGCCTTAAACAAATTGCCAATGTACCAAATCTCATATCCTGTGAAATACTGGGAGGGAGGAGATAACTGTGGAAAAATACATACTTGTTCCAAAATTTAAGTAATCCATTGTCATGTGGCATGCGGTTGCGGTGAGGAGAAGGGAAGGGAACGAGGACACTATTGCAGGCGAAGTGAAAAGAGTTTGAGGGAGGTGGAACACAAAAGGGGAAACAGTCCAAAAACACAAAAACAAACACAAAGTAACAAAGGAATGGTGAGGCCCGTGCTCCCAGTTGTAGCCGTTGGGGTACTGAAGCAGAACCTCCCCGAGTAAACCGGAACAAGCGTAGTTCTCACGCTTGAAGACTCGGGAGGCAAACGAGTAATGGCCCAGACTCTGTAGCCTCCAAGGCCGTCTGGCCAGCCGGGGAAAAACATACTGGGAGACACGAGCCTAGGGAGAAAACACAAGAGAGGGACGTGAGGGTGATGAGACAAAATGGGTAATTCAAAGGAGAACAAAAACCAAACCAGAATCAAAAAGGGGTCCAAAGTCCAAATGGCGGGAAACAGGAAGGGTCCAAGGTCCAAAAATGAAGAGAAGGGCAGGAAGGGTCCAGGGTAATCTATCACGACACGACACGACACGACACGACAGGACAGGACAGGAACAACCACACACAAAGTATGAGGGAGACAGACTCAGAGGCACTCAGAGGGTTAAACTGACTTAAATAAGACCACAGGACTTAACAAACGAGTGCTCTCACCAATTCCAGAACTCAAGGCAGAACGAGACACAGATGAACTCAATAATAAGCAAGGGGGTGTTCTACACAGATCCTAACCTACTAGGTAGGGAACACGCAGTGCAAACAACATACCAGGAAGTAGGGTGCGCTCTAAACAAAGAGTGAACTACTCGGGAGGGCACACGAAGTGTGGACTCAAAACCCGGAAGTGAGGAGCAAGCTAACACTGAAAGCTAAGGCTAATCCGAGGAGACATGAGGAGCAAACACACACACCCCAGACACACCACACCAGAAGTGAACCCAGCAGACAAGAGACAAAGAGGGTTACAAAATGATTGAAATAATCGCAGTGTATGCCCAGCCCTAGGATTTTCAGAAAAGAGGGGCCCTGCATTTAGGTGACACTGAAACTGTAAAATTGAGCCTCCAATACCTCTGTCCAGACTACACGCTGCGTTGCCATGTTTGTACTCGGTATTCTGCTTGCATTTCACTTCCAGTTCTGTGTTGGAGCGGGTGCAATGAGGGGAAACTCACTGAGGTTCAGGTAAGTCGGCTCGTGGCTCTGGTTCAACAGTAGCCTCACGAGGGGTGACCAGAATTTCAAACAGATTTGATTTTCATCCGACCATACGATTGCCGATCACGAGCTGGTCATGACGGGTTAATGGGTGCTCGTTACCCCACGTATACTACACGATGCATGACACACAATTAACCTGAAACTCGGGCCGATCTAAAAAATAGTCGCACGAGTAAAAAATCGGCCAAAAATCGCACAATGTAAGATCATCTTAACATTTTGGGCACTTTTAAGTCCTACTGGCTTCTAACACACCTGAATCAACTTCAGCTGATTAGCAACCTCTTCATGAGATTAGTATGGGTGAGGTACAGCAGGGAAAATACATTAAAATGTTTAATAGGTACTGCAGGGAAAAAAATAGTTGGAAATACAGTATTGATCATCATGAACATGTTATTTACATCTGACCACTGGGCTAAGTGATTCTCCCTAAATTGAGGAAGTCAGTTCAATGGTCTTAGATTTTTGGTAACTGGCAAATGGGAATGCACAAGGACATTGAGGATTGCTAGACAAAGTAATGATCAGAAACCGTGTTGAAATTATAGAGAAATAAAAAAAACACCAGGCAAACTATTAACGGACACAGGGGAAGAGCTCAAAACCAACTGATTTTATAGCAAGAGGGATGTGCAAAAACTGGGGTTGGCAAACAGTCAGAGTTCAACATCAGAAAACTGTGAGACAGTCAAAAACAAATCCCAATATTCAGAGATAAACAGAGTGTAATAGTATAAATTATAAAGCAAAGGTCTGAAACACAGGTAGTGCAGTGCATTATACATAAGGTCAATTACATAACCAGGTCAAATTCCTGATGTTGTGATCAAAGGCCTATAAACAGCTGGAACAGTAGGCACTCTGTTTTGTGAGTCCATTCTAGACCTCTGCTGAATAAAAGGCGTACACTCAAGGGCGTCGTAGTCAGGTGAAGAGTGGGACTGACTTAACAGGGCCTGAAGTGGGGGTAGGGCCCTTGAGATGTCTGAAATTTTATTTTATTATGGTGGGGCACCATGGAGACTGCTTGTGTTTAGGGCCCGGAATTTGGTGCTATGCCCCTGCTTACACTAACACTGGGTAAAGGCCATCATTAAATTACATGGGCAACTCTAAACATTTTGCAGTGCAGCAAACGTGGTATTTAAATGTAAAGTAAATGCATCACATGACTGGTCTACTGGTCTTCAGATTTGGTGAGGGATTTCCATGGATTCTTAAGAATTTTCCATCCAAGTCAAAAGGAATGATCACTAATAATCCAAATTCTAATGTTTTATAACGGTGCGGTTGTGACATCTCACTTAAACTGGGCTGGTGACTTACACCAGCGATTGTGAATTTTAATCCTGGGATTGTTAGACATTGATGAAAGTGTTTCTGCAACGGTAACATCACTAACTCTGTGCTTTGACTGCTGGTAATGTCTGTCCATGGCTCTGCATGAGGAGTTTAGGTTATTTAAAGTACTGAATGAACTCATCAAGGTGTAACACTCACAATAAAAGTGCTGGTCTCATGCAGTTTGTAGTCGTGAAATGGTGTTGCCCTGCTTCACGTCGCCTCCTTCCATGTTGACTGCACTATTCTGCTTACGTGGCCCTGTGATTGAAAGGCAATGGAGCGTCGACACTTTGCCTTTTTTTTCCTCATTTTGTGATGCGTGTCCCCCACGGTGACAGTCATGTTCGTCTATCTGGCGCAGTATTTCACAGCTCAGAGTAATCTCTCCTCAAGGACGTGGCATTGCCACTTCTAATTCAGGGTCACTTTAAATGAGGCGCAGCTGACCGGCCTTGTCTGTCAGACCCCTCAACACCACCACCCAACATCCACCTCCTCCCCCATCACTACTCCCATAATCCAGTTTACATGACCCACCCTTAACTCTTTACCTGCTATGGTCATTCCCAAAGAAATATGACCGCTAACAACCAGCAATAATGAGACCTTTAGACTGTTATATAGCACTTAGTAAAGATAAAGTTTGGGAAGACTTCAGCGTAAGATAAATGTTATAATGATAACTGATGATAGCTATACAATACAGTAGTTAATGGTGCTGAGAGGTACTAACTAATACTAGAGTTATTTTTCCACAAAAAATGGCAATGTGATTGCTCAAGTATTGTAGCTGTGACATGAAAACTGGGCAAGCTGAAAGACTAAAATGCATTAAAGTGAATGGGGAAAGAACAAGGGATGATAAAAACAAGAAAAAGACGGGAGCGGGTCAAAACAGAGTCAGATAAGTGTTCATTTTGGTGGCCTGGGTTGCTCAAAGAACCGTGCTGGGGTGTGTTTCCCTAAAGCATAGTTGCCTGCAATCTTAGTAACTAACATAGTGTACATTAGCGGTTAACATAGTGTACATAGTGTACATTAGCAACTAACATAGTGTACATAGTGTACATTAGTAACTAACAGTGTACATTAGCAGCTAACATAGTGTATATAGTGTACATTAACAGCTAACATATTGTACATAGTGTATATTAGTAACTAGCACAGTGTACATTAGCAGTTAACATAGTGTACATAGTGTACATTAGTAACTAACAGTGTACATTAGCAGCTAACATAATGTACATAGTGTACATTAGCAACTAACATAGTGTATATTAGCAACTAACAGTGTACATAGTGCATACTAACATAGTGTTGCTAATGTAGTTAGCAATACATTAGCAACTATGCTTTTGGGAAATGCTCTCCTGACTGTCATGTAACAACAGGTGAAGGTAAGCTTTTGAGTCCTGAA
The DNA here is from genome assembly GCA_032718565.1 of Distichodus sexfasciatus. NCBI lineage: Eukaryota > Metazoa > Chordata > Actinopteri > Characiformes > Distichodontidae > Distichodus > Distichodus sexfasciatus. Next base: position 1,388,424 of record JAVGVS010000040.1, read on the forward strand.
TCCCATGAATTCTTAATGGAAGAAAATGAATGGATTCCTATGAGAAAAATTAACATCTGGAAAAAAGAATGAAAAATATGAGTGGGGGTCATGACGGTTACAGATATGCAAAGAGGCTGATGGACCCTGGAATTACATCAGATTTGGTGGCTTTGTGAAGAACGATGGCCGAGCAGTAAAGTGTTGAAATTTGAACTCCATGTTAGTCTATGAGGAAAAAACTGACGAAAAAAATGGACAGAACTCGCGAACGAGTGCCCATGTCAAAAAACGTGTATATGTCACATGGTGTGTAGGCAGGACAAAGGGGGCTTTGGCACCAATGCTAGCTTCTTTTATTTACAAGCAAAAACAAAACAGACTCAATGGCAACAAAACTAAAAACTGAAGCGTCTTCAGACACAACACATAGCACAGCAGCACGGGGTAAAGTGACGGTGGACCGACAGAGACAAACGGGAGAGACAGGCCTAAATAGACATATTACAACAGAGACTTAGCTGTAGCTAAGTTACTTTTATTCAGAAGGAACTTGTAGCTTGAGAAGCCACCATTTTTAAAAGCACCTTCCTCAACACTTGTAGCTAGCTGCCGTTTATACTCATGGGTTTGTTAAATGGAACAGAATGGGAAGATATTAGTATGAATTAAAGAGAAAGACTTATTGGATGAATGAGTAAATATGACAGTTAAATGCTAACTCATATTGCGGCCTGAGGAATAGCGCATCCTTATTAGCATGTTTAGAGCAGCATGCGGCTACACGCGCGGCATTGTGCGGTTTCATGGCGAGCCATTGTGCAGCTTAATGGATGACTTCATTGAGGTAATTGCATTTTCAGACAGGAGTAGCGCTGCTTGGCAGATAAGCTGCTATAAACGGCTGCAGCTCCGCAACTCGCATTAGCATACGCTTTATATACATCCTATGAAATCCAATTATCAAAGTGAAAGTCTATCATTTGCACATTGGTCCTATAATTAGCGTGTTGCGAAGTGGGCTCTAAGCGACCGTGACGTTGATGTGGACCGGATTCAGACCTTAGTATAACTTAGTCTTACCCTTCCTCCACCTCCCCCTCTCTCTTGTCTGTCTGCCTGTCACTGTCTTTCTTTATTTATCTTTTTGTCTTCTTCTCTCTGTCTCTTTTTTCTTCCTCTCCTTCCTTCTCTCTCTCTTTCCTCTGTTTCCCTGTCTGTCTCACACTCCTCTCTGTCTGCTTCTGTCTTTCTCTGTCTCACTCTCTATTGCTCTGCTTCTGTTTTTCTCTCTCACGCGGTCTGGCAGTCTGTCTCAGTCTGTCTCAGTCTGTCTCAGTCTGTCTCTCTCTCTGTTTGCGTAGTTCTCTCTCCATTTCTCTCCACTTTTCTCTCCTCATTTTTACCTTTTTTCTCTGTCTTTTGCTCTCTCACTCTTTTATGTCTGTCTGCCTCTGTCTTTCTCTCTGCCTCGATCATACTCTATCTCTCTCGGCTTCCTGCTCTCTCTCTCTCTCTCTCTCTCCTTCTACTTCTCTCTCTAACACTTTCTGACCCTCTTCTTCACTTTTTGCCTTTTGCCTCTCTTTTGTTTAGTTTTTCTTTTTCTCTCTGTCCCCCTGTCTTTCATTCATTTATTCATTCTTTCTTTCTTTTTTTTTCTCTCTCCCCCCCTCTCTCTCACTGACTCCTTTTTTGTTTCTGTCTCTCACTCAGTCAGATCTATCTATCTATCTATCTAGCTAGCTAGCTATCCAACAAGTTCATACACTCTTGCGAAACCAGATTTGGCTCTCAATTTCCCGCTTTCTGGCTTTTTTCCCCGTTAACCTTCTGTAAATTAATTAAAATTTTTGGTATATGATTTGGCTGTCAACTCTTCTGCCAGTCCTTTGTTGCCAGTGATATTCCTCTTCCATGTGCTGAGGTTACGTGGGCAGATTCTCCCCGAAATGTTTTCTGGCCAAATGAAGCTCGACAGAATAGAGAAGACTTCCAGCTCTGAGTGTTTCCATTTCACAGCTGATTTCTTCGGGGCTTTTTTGTGAGATTGCCAGTCTGTTCACTCCCCACGTCCAGACCAAATCTGACTGCATGGTAATGTCCGTCTTTCCTCATTTATTTTGTTGCAGCAGTGGAGAGTACGGGAGGCAGTGACGTAATGTTTTTGGCCTTAATCCATTCTGGAGCACAGAATATTTTTTGTGCCGTTATACCAACCAAGACAAAAGCCTGAACAGCTGCCAGTAGATATATATACTGCTTTAACGCTACGGTGTTTTAGATTAGCTTTACATACTGATCTACTGAAAACATTATTTAAGCTAGCTGCTTTTGCCCAACAATATGAATAAATAATGAAATCACATCGTGCAGTTGTGAGAATGAAATCATTTCTTGCTATTTCCACTCTGTTCTATTTTAAGCGCTTGTGGGTTTGAACCTGGCCAATAGCTGTTGGCACTTTGGCCTTGAGCAAACAGCTTGTTACTCAGGGCTCGGTCACTGCTACCGACTGACCAGACACTCTGGGCTACAACGCAGTCAAACACACACACACAGGTTGTGTTCCATGGCCTTGTGATATCTGTCAGATGGAATTTTAAGTCGTCTCGTGCATTGTTGCAGACACAAAGTCTGGCTCTTTCTTGGACGTGTACAATCTGAAATAAGCTGTGCTGACGGCAGGGGTTTGGTTTTGGCCCGACTTTACATCAGCTTCATATAAAACTTAATCAATAAGCCAATTCCTTTAATGAAATGTCAGAGCAAAAGCTAATCTAAGACCTCAACAATATATTATGACAGTGCTGTTTTCTGTCGTTGTGATCTGCTACTCTGGTATTATGGTACTATAATCTATAGTCTATATATCTTATTCCTTTTCAAGAATGTGTCGAAAGCTCTGGAGGTTTTTGTCAATGATTCCTGAATGACTTGCCTTTTCCTGATGTTTTCTGTCTCTCAGTCTTATGTTTTATTTTTGTTCGTTGTAAGAAAATGGGAATTTTGGTTCCATAAATTTAAACACAACAAAATATTAAATATCGATGTCAAAATATTTTTGTTCTGTTGAAAGCACTGATCCTTAGAATCTAGTTCTGGAGGCGGTTTTGGACCTAATTTAACACACCTGCTAAGTAATCAGCCTTTAAGAGTTAAAAATAATACAAGAAATCTTAAATCATGAATTATTATTGTTTTCCGCTAAGCCTTCAAACCTTTTAAGAAAATAAGACATCCTTAAAAATTCTTTATTCGCAACCTCAACTGGCAAACCTTTCAAAACTAATCAATTTTGTCTAATATCCTCAGCTGTTAATAAGGTCATTGCCTAAAATTACCAACATAAAATGAGAATTAAAGACTGGAAATTTGATTTAAGTGGGTTTACAGCCTAAATTTACCTTATCAAAAGAAGAAGAACTGATTTAATATCAAAAGAAAATTCATGATAATTTGGGCCACTTAGGGAGTGGAAACGAGAGCTTTACATGTTCACAGCAGTGTGAGAAAACACTAATCGTTGCAGATCTGTGGCCCTCTGGGACCCGTTTTCTCCTTCATGTTCCACACGTACGCACCTAATCCTTAAAGCAGTGCTTTCTCTCGAGTAGTCGTAGGTAATTTACGTTTGTAAATGACGATGATGTTGCAAACCGAACTCTTCAAGGAGAGCTACGTACCCGTCGGAGTTGCAGGTGTTTTGTGGGTGTGAGAGACGAGAGTAAGAGCAGCTTCCACTTAGCGGCCGGTCAGCTTGTTTTTGCCCAGCAGGGGCTGGAGTTTCATTCGGCAGTTGGGATTTTTTTTTTCAGGACCTGTGAGGGAAGACATTGCTGAGCAATTACTGCCGAACAGAAGTGTAGTCTACCTGCTCCCCAGGTAACTGCACGCAGGTGGGAGAAAAGCTAAACCTGGCTCTCATCAAAACCCCCAGGCCCATCCGGATCGAAAAAATGAAAACCGTTCTCCTACGCATCCCTTCTTTCCTCTTTCAGTCTGCATTGTACAGACATTTTACAGAGCGTATATGGTAGCATATACTGCAAATAAAAAGCACCTCAGGATTTTTGCCATTTGCTATTAATGCAACTAATGCTTTTATATTCAACCAATCCCCACAAATTCTTTAATATTGTAATTTTTTACACTAATTACTGCAGCACTTTCCCCAATTTTTTACCAATTACTGTTGTTTCCTGCAAAACCTTGAGCTATACATTGGCAAACGCACTTCCTTGTTACATTTGGAAGACGCAGGAAGCGTGTGGTAAAAACGCATAAAGTTTGCCTTCAAAAATAGCTAAATGGTTAATGGTTAAAAAAAACAATCATAGTTTTAGAAAGATTTTCTAATTAATTGTCACAGCTCTGACCCTTGCAGCCGCCACCAGAAGGGCATCCCTGTCCTGTCCTGTATCCTGTATGTATAGCGTGGTATGTCGTAAGCTCCCTTAGTCCTGCCCCCATGTCCTGATTGGGTTATTTGTTTAATTATTGGCTAGTCAGCTTTACGATTAGTTACACCTGAGTTCACTTAGTCCTTAGTTCCTAGTTTCTTGATGTTTGCTTCATTGCTGCCAGTTCTGTTCATCTATTGGTTTAATGTTAAGTATCTTGTTTAGTGTTTGCATTTGTTACTAGTTCATTAGTTTCTTATTTGGCCTGTCTATCCAATTTGTGTCTGTTGGACTACCCCGTGCCGGTGTGCTCTGTGTTTTGCATTTGAAGAAGCTTTAGTTTGTAGTTTTGTGTCCATTGGGGGTAGTTGTTTTTAGCATAAATAAAGGAAGTGTGTAATGGTGCCAAAGCCTCCCAAGAGAGTCTGGCTGCAGACCTCCTCTGTGGGTAAATCTCTGTCAGGACATCTCCTTTGAGGGAAATGGCGTCATAAAATATAATTATAGTTTATGGTTTAGGGTTTGGGTTAGAGTGCGATCCTTAAAATCGCCTCGTCATTTCCTTTCCCTCAGAGGAGATGTCCTGACAGAGGAGCTAACCCACCAAGGAGGTCTGCAGCCAGACCCTTCTCAAGCCTCCTGTCATGCCTACACACCACGAGACAGAAATTAATTTACATTAAATGTTGAATGATAATTTTAAAGGGGAAAAAATCACAACTTTTTCAGCCACTGTGACTTATTCCTGCAAATTAATTGCATCAAAACGTAAAAATGCTGTAACATTCATTGCAATTTTTTAAAAAGCTGCAACAAATTTTTTACAATTTTACAACAATCTTAAAAAGGCCTGCAAAATCCTGGAGGGACTATATATATATATATATATACATATATATGTGCACATAAATGAGTAGCTATAGGTCATGAAATGTGCCAAGAAAATCTTATCATCTTTTTAATAAGTGTATATTTATTTTTGTCTATCGATATTGTTTTCAATGTAGATTTTATTGTGTACATGTGTATGGTAACGCACATTGTGATGAGTTATATAATGTTTGCAAGCTGGGACATTCTAGGGTGTGTTATAATGAAGATAATGTAGGAATTTTGCAGATAACTGTAATGCAGTTTAATACTCTAAATTCTCTAGATTGCAGCAGTATGTCTCATGCATCTGAAGTTGTTAAACAATGAAAATATTCACTCACTTTATCATCAAATTTTCCTTTAGTATGACACAAATGCAAAAGCCATCTCAGAAACCCCAGGATTTGAACCAACAACCTCTTGATCCAGAGCTGAGCGTCCTAACCACTAGACAATAACCAAAATGATATGGTGGAATTATGCTCGGAATTTTCCATTTCAGAATTCCAAGCTTTTTGCATACTAAAATTTTCAGACTTCACCATACAAATAACGACTCATTTATTTAACAAAATGATTTGAGAATCCACCTGTAAAAATGTGCTGATATCCCCATGTAATAGGGCAAGTTATTGCATTTGCATTGACGCTTTCGCGTTCATGCCGTGACTTTTGCGTTTCCGTTTTGACTTTTGTATTCCGTCGAGACGTCGAGCCATCGTACTCATCGGCTCTTGAACGACTTGACTTTTCCTGTGGAGCAAAGTCACTCCGACATCTCTTCCTCTCGGTTGGGAGGAGCGCTCCAGCTGCGAGAAAGACTGCAAGGGAAAGAGTCCCGTCATGAACATCATTCGGGTGCTGGGCGATGGGAGAACTGTGCAGCAGCTGAAATAAACGGTTTGAGGGAGGAGGTGGGGGAAGAACGGAGAGGGATCATGACGGAATCTGTGTGCACAAATCGCTATGGTTGGAAAATAAGGGAAGACTTGTGGCGACACGAGTGTCTTTATCACTCACAATGTTGTTACATCTGTCATCCGAGTCTGTCGGGGGAAAAACAGGCCGGGTTTGAGTCTAATGCCTCGTGACAATTTCGCCACTGTTCTTCATTTGCCTCGCCGCTGAGCATATGTCAGTCGTCCCATTGGGGCCCTGAGCAAGAAGTCTTTCGAGGGCCATTTTTTTTTTTTCATATGTAGTAGTTAAACATGTAACGGAGGCCTAGAGGATAGAGCGAGCAGCATAGAGAAAGATGAGATAAAGAAGTGGAGTGAAGGCAGAGATGAGTCTGTGTAAACAACATTGATATTCTGTTTAAAGCATTGTCCACCGAATGCTGGGAGCCACTATAAGGCTGCTTCCAAATCTGTTTGATGCTTAGATTTGCCTGATATTTTCAGACGATATTTTATGATGCATTTATTGTTCGTCAGAAAGGTACCACTTGTGTCAGGCATGTCCAAAGTCCGAGGTGGGATTTTCTACGGCCCGTGTCTTCTGGTTAAATATATGTATTTTGTGCCACAATTCTGAGCACGCAGTGGAAACGTTTGCAAAAAAACTTTACGCGCTCAACTTTGCCTGCACGTGTAAAAAATTAATTGTGTTTGCCTCACTTAGCGAATGTGAGCTCGCGCATGGGCTGTGTCCTGAGTCGCATACTACCACACTTAATAGTATGGTGGGTATCGCGCTCTTATCATACTTTTCTATGTGGAAGTATGCATCTCCGGAAATAGCCGGGGTTGTAGCTTAATGGCTCTCTACACACTAGGTAGTGCACCTGGAGTGTCACATGTGTCCTATGTGACTTGGTACACTACATAGGGTGGGAAGTGACTTTTACTTAAAACGTTGTGCACTACACTGGAAAGGCTTCACCCTCGCTCCGCACTGCTTTCACGCTTGCTTGACTTGGCGCTGTGTTAGAAATGTCAGAACTATGACGTTATTTTTCTGCCAAAATTCTGATCATGCAGTGGAACTTTGGTGAGCAAAATATCTTGTCTTTACGCCCTCAACTCTCGCCCAATATTTCCCTTATTGTGCAAACTGAGTTGTCTCTTACAACAGACAATAGAAAGAAATAAATAAAATTTAAAGGCATTTAGACATTTTATTTATTGTGTTCAGATCATCATTAAACTATTATTCATAGACTATAAACTATAAATCATTTTACTATTATTACAGATTTTGAAAATAAGGTTTGTTTCCAGTTGGAAAGAAAACATGGACATCAATTCACACAAAGTGCAGAAAATCTTCTTCAACTTGCTCAAATTCGGGGCTAGTCCAGGTCTGTCCTCAATAGCGAGACAGCAGAGGTTGAAATTAGGTTCGTCCGAAGCAGATATTGCAGCAGGAAAAATAAATAAGTGTGAATGAGTCACGTAAAGTGAGCAGAGCTGGCTGAACAAGTTAGATTAGCCACAGAGGGAAAAGTCAGCAAGTGCCTGCAGCTCGAAGGAGGTCGTTGAGGAATTTGCAAAGCACTGTGTAAGACTGATGATGCTCTGTCTGCGACGCAGCCACTGTGAAGGGCCCTGACACTGCATTAATATCTACACGGGTCAGATCTGTTCTCTTAAGAGCCCCACAGCGCGGGAGGTGAGCTGGGCCGAGAGAGAGAGAGAGAGAGAGTCAGGAGGATGGAAACTTTTCTTTTTCTAGAAAACTGTGATTAGTGTCTGTCAGACAATGTGTCAGTCACAAGATTTTCCGTTAATCAGCTCGTCCATCAACGATAAAAGTCCTCCTGGAAACTTGGACTGATCACATTGACACACTGTCATTCACTTCTAATGTGGATTTTGGATTCACGTTGTGCATTTCTGTTGTGGCTTCTGTATTTCTTTTCTGACTTTTGCATCTCAGTTGTGACTTTTGCACTAGTGTTGTAGCTTTTGAATTTGCCTTTGTTTTGTGCCTTTTAATTGTGTGTTGTGGTCTTTGTATTCTTTGTAGCTTTTGAATTTGTTTTGTGGATTTTCATAACTGGTGCGACCTGCACAGGGTTGTTCCCTGCCTTGCACCCGTAAGTTATCGGGATAGGCCCCGGTCTCCTCCGCGACCACAGTTGGGATTAAGCGGTTCAGATAATGAATGAATGAATTAATTAATTAATAGCTGGTGCATCATGTTATGGGTTTTGCATTCATGATGTGGCTGCTTTTGCATTTGTTTTGTGACTTTTGCATTAATTTTGTGGCTTTTGCATTTGTTTTGTGGCTTTTGCATTTGTGTTGCGGCTGCACTGTAACCTAGTGATAGTCATAGCCCACAGTTTACAGCATCTTCAAATTTCAATTTTCTTGAGCTGACTTCAAAACCTTAGTTGTAAATCTGAAAATTCATTCAGGAAGAGTGATTCAGGAGAATGGACGTGGACCCGGCTCTGAGGTGCAGGTGAGAGGCGGCGAGGAGGAGAAATAAATGTTTGATAAGTGCAGAGGTAATGATTTGTTTCCATTGTGTTTGACTTAAAGGAGAAAAGAGCTTTGGGGGTGTTCTTGTAGATTTCACACAGTAGAATGATGGAGGAGAAACAAACGCCGAGCGAATACCAATGTGCGCCCTTTGCTGAAGGTCGAGCCTAATAACCTCCATGTTACACTTCTGTCAGGGAGGGGTCCAAAGAGAATTAGGTGCCAAAATGCTCCAGATTTATTCACATTGTTCAAATGTTTTGATCAGTAAGACATGTTGACATTCATCTTTCATGTACGTCAATTTAAAACAATTTAACGCTTTGTAAAACAGAAAGCGGTTCAGCTTCTCTAATCACTTCTGGAAGTGTGCAATGCCGAGTAAGTAGAGCTCCGTCTTCCTTTTATGTCTTTTCTCATGTCCAGTCAAACAAAAAACAGTGCATTTGTTTTTCAGTCGGTAAACAGGAGCTCAGGTGAAATTAGAAGGCACAAAGCAGTTATTTTAGTCACAAAGCTGGCTGATATGCCCTCAGGTCTCTCAGCTCTCATTATAGATTCCATGCACTGTTTTCTCTGATTGTGAAAGCGCCCGAAAAGTTGAGATGAGCAGGAAAAAAATGAAGAATAAAAAGATGAGAGATGCAGCGTTTAGCCTCGGGGTCGGTCGAGCCCAGCTCAAACAACAACAAGCGCTTTGTATTGTCCAGTCAAACTTTGTTATGGTTGAGTGACCACGATTGTACTTGAATCTGGACTAGTCTCCTGTTAAACAGCATGATCAGATCCATAACTGGCTTTAAAGACGGTGATGTCAAACAACAAACACTGATAAAGGGCATGCATCAACATTTACAGCAATTAGCAGATGCTCTTATCCAGAGCTACTTACATCTCCCTAATTTCAGGAACATTCTCGTACTCAGGGACCCAGTGGTAGTAGTGCCAGAGGTGGGACTTGAACCCACAACCTCCCGGTCCAGAGATAAGGTTGCTAACCACTAGACCACCACTACCCCATTCGCAACGTGGTTTGAAAGTTGTTTTCTCGAAATCACTAGTAATTATTAAACATGGCACGATACCACTTCTTTATGTCCGATACCGATATTGTAAACTTGGATATCTGCCGATACAATAAAAATCTTAAACAGTCTTTGAGTCTTTTTAAAACAGAAAATAATGCTTTTAAAAATGTCTGAATACATGACTGATATTATTCTGTTATGCTTAAGGAAATACTTGACTTAAATACTGTTTTCCTAACTAAAACAATGTAATAATTACACACCCATATGTTTATGCTAAATTATTTATTATTAAAATAATATTGCAAAAATTATTTGTTTAAACACAGTTGTGTAATTTTGTGATAGTCCCTAATCCTGCGGTGCTAAAACCATCAGGAACACAGAGATTGTGAGCGAGAGCTGGTGTTGTTATGAAAATTAAACAGTATGATGTGTGATTTGCTTTTGGGGTTGTAGTGTGTTGCGTTGCTTGTTCTGCTCATTGTTATATCACTATGTAGGAATTAAAGCAAATGTAGAACAATAAACCAGATTTACCGCAGTAACACTTCCCATGCGGAACCAATTAAGCGTGCGCACATTTACAGAACGGCCAAATGCCACCGATACCCAATCCAGTTATTTGAGTCGTTGTCAGACAGGTATCTGATCCATGTATCGGATCAGTTATGACAAAGTAACTTGTGATCTTAACATAACAAAAGTTGTTTTATCAAGATCTTAACATAACGAAGAATGTTTGACTGAGATCATTAGAAAAATAACGTGATCATGAGATGAGAAGCAAAAACGTTGATGTGCATCCCCTGTTGACTTCTGCTGAAATCTGGCAATCGGCAAGTGCCCAAAAAGATTAAAACAGACGAGTTTGAGTGACGTCTGGGTCGACTGTTAAAACTCAGGGGCCGAATTCCAGTTAATTGTTATTCATAGAGATGCAGCAATGCACAAATCTCTCCGATCTGAAGCTTTTGAAGTTCGTAAACACAGCCGATGTGCCCCGAGTTTCTAGATCACAGTTGGATGATGGAGAGGGCAGATAAGGTGCTCGTCACCCCAGATGGCAAAGCAAGCGTAAAATAAAGCGTGAACCCTGTGTCACAAGGTGATTACCGAGAGCTAGTCATGCGTCTACCGTATTTGTCTCTTTATCGCAGTCGGCTCTCGCCAATTTCAAAACCCTTGAGACCGTGATCAACCGCCTGCAGATGAAGAAATCTGCAAATTTATTGCATTTCCACACAGACAGACAGAACTGATGCGGTTTGTATTCAGCGGCTTTCATACTCACGCCTCTCATGAGAACAGTCTCTATAAGCACTGCAGAGTTCGCCGTACCAAAACATGGAACACTGCAGATCTATCCATTGCATGTTTTATTTTTATCTTTTGGTATATTTTTATTGCTTCATATTTCCCAGGGAAATTTCTTACGATTGAAAAGCTCTTTGAGAGAGAGGAAAGAGAGCAAAGATGGAAACTACAGGTAAACAAGAAATAAGAAAACTAGAGATGCATTTCCACAAGAAAATGCGATTGGTCACATTTTGTAGCTGTGACTAGAGTAGGGATCAAGACCACCTAAACAGAGACAGAGACCAGACCAAGACCAGAGTGTGTTGAGGTCAAGACAAGGCTAAGACCAGAGTGTGACGACACATGAGACAAGACCAAGACCAGAGTGCGCCAAGGCCGAGACAAGACCAAGATCAGAGTGTGTCGAGGCCAAGACAAGACCAAGACCAGAGTGTGTCGAGACAAGACCAAGACCAGAATATGTCGAGACCAAGACAAGACCAAGATCAGAGTGTGTCAAGGCCGAGACATGACCAAGACCAGAGTGTGTCGAGACAAGACCAAGACCAGAATATGTCAAGACCATAACAAGACCAAGACCAGAGTGTGTTAAGGCAGAGACAAGACCAAGACCAGAGTGTGTCGAGACCGAGACAAGACCAAGACCAGAGTGTGTCGAGACAAGACCAAGACCAGAGTGTGTTGAAGCCAAGACAAGACCAAGATCACAGTGTGTTGAGGCCGAAACAAGACCAAGGCCAGAGTGTGTTGAGACGAGACCAAGACCAGAGTCTGTCCAGACAAGACCAAGACCAGAGTGCGTTGAGACCAAGACAAGACCAAGACCAGAGTGTGTCGAGGCCGAGACAAGACCAAGACCAGAGTGTGTCGAGGCCAAGACAAGACCAAGACCAGAGTGTGTATTGAGTCCAACACAAGACCAAAACTCTGAAGGGCTAAGACCAAGATGAGACCGAGACCGGACCAATGCACTGGGAGCAGTTATCCAAACTGATCACATTATATGTTAAACACAACAAACCACAGTGAACACTCCTCAAGACCAAACTCACTGTTTAATTAGGGGGCCATGCAGTGGAACACTGCATGGAACCCTATTGGAATCATGCTGATTTTTTTTCTGCCTTAAAACACGTTGTGGAGAAAAAACTGTAAGACCTACAGCTTTGAAATTTGGCAGGTAGGTCCGGTACCCCACCCACTACTGCACCTGCACAATTGCACCTACATAAGCTATTTTGCGTTTTTCCAAATACATTTGCATTTTGCCTAATAACTTTTGAACCGTAGCTCAGATTCTCAAAAATCTTATACCACCTTATTCCTTGGGTCAAGACGAATCTTGTAGACCCTTGCATCTATTTCTGCCTTATTTGTTTTTTGCTAATTTGCATAATATGCAAAACCATCTCTTGTGAACTAGTCCCTGGATTTTTATCCAATCTGCATGCAACTGGTGTCATTTGGGTGTCATCCCTAGAGACTCTTCTTTAATTATTATCAAGCAGATTTTTAATTTACCTCTTCATATTTCTGTAATATGCAAATAAATATGGTCAGCTTGGCATAGGACTGCAACACCACACACTGAGTGTCATAGAAACCCGGCTCTGGGTGGGCTACAGCTTTGAAATTTGGCAGGTAGGTCTGGGACCCCACCCTCTACTTAGGCAAAAAAAATAATTGTGCCACTCTGCAAGTTGGTGGCGCTATAATAAGCTATTTTGCATTTTGCCTAATAAGTTTTGAACTGTAGCACCCGAGATAAAAGGATGAAACATGCCATTTTTCAACATCTGTCCAGTTCAATTAATCAAAAACTGATAAAGCTGCAAACTGCATGGCCCCCGTAATCACTGCTTGCATTTATATTTGGCTTTTTGTTATTAGTACTGAATAACAGAGTTGTGGATGTGAGTGTGTGTGTCCTGCGGTGCGTTGGCGCCTGCCCAGGGTTGTTCTCTGCCTTGCACCCATAAGTTCCTGGGATGGGCTCCGGCCCCACTGCAACCCCAGTTGGGATTAAGCGGTTCGGATAAAGAACGAATGAATGAACGAAACTGGTGGAATCAACCTATTAGCATGTGATTGACTCTAGAGATACACTGTATATCTGCGGCAGTTTGTAGAATAACAGTTAAGAAGTTGGCCCCATGATTGAAGGGTTGCCGGTCCAAGTCCCACACCAGTAAAGATTTACATTTATGTTATTGAGCAGACCTTCATATCAGGATTGACTCCACTTTCTCTTTACAGTCATAATTTCTCTGAAGCAACTTTAGGTTTTGATCCAGAACTTAAACTTTGGATTTGAGGTTTTCTCAAGATTTCATGATCCTATCATTACCAACACAGACTTACTCCTACAACTGCACCACCACAAAAACCTCCATGAATTTTGTTAGAAACGTAAACTCATAAATACTCTAACAGTCATAAATAAATGAGCAAATTATTCAGCTTTGTAATTCTCATGATTACACATTTGTATGGATGAGACAATTTATATGAAAATGGCTATTTCTGTTATTTATTTATTTCACAACTACAGCATTAGATTTAAACAAATTCCATTTATAATCGCTAATAGAAAAGCCTCTAATGGTGACTGTAACAGTTTTACTTTCTTTATTACTGAAAACACATGGTGAACATTTAATCCTTGCTTTCAAGACTTCAATTCCACAACTGACTGTAACTTTCATTGCCAGCCCGATACTGGAAGTGCAAAATAAAAGAGTAAGATTGTGAGCTCCTGCTGTAATCATATTTCCATTATTACTGTTGATTTTGCTGGAGACTCAGTGGCTTATGAGCAATATCAATACTCATACTATATCTCCAGAGAGAGTCAAACTCTTTGGGGTCCTTTTCTTAAATATGCCCAAATTATAAGGCCTTTAAACAGCCCAGTTTATTACAACTTGTTTTCCCTCCTTTGACTTATAAGCGATTCTAATGTGCTGTTTATGACTTTAATGTGCTTTTTTCTGTTGTTATTTCAAAGTTCACTTGACGTCTTGTGTTTTATTCATTGATTATATCTGAGTTATTTTCATTTGTAGTTTATTAAAGCAATTTTTCCCATAAATGTGCTTGTATTTACTGATGACAAAGAATCCAATCATTCAAAGAATCCAATCATTCAGCTGCATTTTTGTTCAGTAAAAACCAACAAAATGTTTTTTTTAATCTCTGTTAAGAAATAAAAAAAAAACTCCTTTAAATGCTAAACGTTATTATGTGTCATTTATTATGTGTATTGTTTATGCATTATGTGTCATTTTTGTTATTTCATTCCACTTTTTTATATATTGTTAATAACTTTTGTATGTGCTTTTGTTGTCTTGTTATTAAAATATTCACTTTTTTATTATTATTTAGTGGAAGTTATTTATTTTTTATTTACTTATTTAAGCATTTTTTCTTTATTGATTTGATCTTTTGGGAGTTCTGTGCACTTTCCTTGTTACATGTTCTTGTTTGTGATGAAGCAACCAAACTGCATTTACATGGGGGCAGGGACAGGGGCAGTTGGGCGCTTGCCCCGTGATCAGAAGGTTGCCGGTTTGAATCCTGGGCTCGTAAAGGTACCACTGTGGTACTCATGAGCCAAGTACCATCCCCAAGCACTTTGGATCAAAGCCGATCTCGGAAATTCTGCTCCCAAAACCCTGAGGGATTTAGTCTCCCACTTTCTCCTCCAGAGCTCTGATTTGGACCAAGACTGAGGCAGCTCTGTACTTAAACACTAATGTTCATCTATCTAATGACACTCTTATACTGTACGATTGCCATGGGATCTGGTAATCTCTGTTTGGGATTCGGAGGTGTGTGGTGCTTTTATCTTTCTGACCTCTGTATCGACAGCAGGGCGAAGGCTTATGATACCTCCATTATAATGGTGTGTGAAATCATATAGTAAGTTAATGCATCACTTTTCAGTGTTTTTTTATCCATTCCTTAGCATTAAACCCTGTAGCATTCTTAATGGATGTAAAAATGTATTAAGTTCCTACCCAAATAAAAACACTCAGTCTTTTTCATCCAAAAGGGTACAATAATATAACAGAACGGCAAAGACATGCTTCATGCTTACAACCAACACACAACCCATTTTGTATTTCAATAAAATTTCTAGAATAAATCAAAATGGCAATGTCACGTTAAGCGACGAGGCCACCGAGACAGAGGATGCAGAAGCAGGTACCGGCTTGAACATTTGCTCTTTATTTGTGGATAATAAACCAAAACCAAAAAACAGTAACACACTGGGTCCCGGCCTCGTGCGGTCCAAAAAAACTCCAAACTAAAGAAAGTCCATCACTAAGTTAGCGTCTTTCGCTGCACAGACAACAACTTCCTCCACCTTTCCAGAAGTGGCGAGCATGCCGTGTTAATCCCACATTGTGCCAAACTCCCAGCCACCAAATCAAACACAGGCGTTCTTCGTTACCTAAAAGCTCACAGCCCAGCGTGTAGTGAGGTGAACAGTAGGGTTGTCACCTAGGTCTGACAAAAAAACCTGGACATTTCACCAACCTGACCAACTTCATGCATCTGACCAATGACATTCAGTGTCCCAGGAGAGTGATTTTCCCCCCAGGACAGACCATTGAAAAGAAGAACAATCCCAGGTTAAACCGGGACAGGTGGCAACCCTAGTGAACAGTAAGCCCTGGTTAGCACTCCGGAGACCGGGATCGAGGTGGGTGGAGCTGAGGTGGCTCACGTCTGACAGGCAATCACAAATTCAAAGGCAAAAAAGACAAATTAAACTATTATTATTATTATTATTATTATTATTATTATTATTATTATTATTATTATTATTATTATTGTTAAGTATGATTACTGTGTGCTGAAGGATAAAGGATAAAGCATTGAAAAAGTTAAAAAGGAGACAAATAGTAAAAATAGAAAATTTCCCTTTTAATTTGAACTGTTTGTTAGTTTCTGCTTAAAATGGCACAGTTTTAGGCAAAACTGTGTATCTGACAAAGAAAGAATCTCGTATCTTGTGTATCTTGAGTATGCTTATGATTGCATGTGAATAGGTATCACACCCCTTGTGTATTTAAGCAGTAAACACTATTATTTCTCACAAATCTGTCTGTTATACAATTCTGACACACTATGCACTATTTGGACGCTTCATCAACATACCATTTTTCCACGCCGGTCTGATTAACGCCATCCCCCTTTTATTCCATGTCACTGAGATAGCAATCATCAGGGGGTGTATTTACCTTGCTGACAAAACGAGAGCGTGCAATTATGACAGCACCCCCATGGGAATTGGTTTTTATCAGATGTCAGCATCAATTTTATTGACCCAAACAAACGGCAGCACTGGCTTTGCCCGTTTCCCTCTGTTTATATCAGTCAGGAGCAATTTGTCAATTCCTCAGTTGGAGCTAAGGGTTTTGTGTGCATTCTGGTATTAGCAGGGGAGGAGCGAGAGATAAACAGTTGAGGAGGAGGAAGAGGAGGAGGAGGAGGAAGAGCTTGGATGTAGTCCTGCAACAGGCTTTATGGGGGAAAAGATATACGCTAAAGTACTATTTGGACAGGATTAGCATTACATGAGGACGTGGGGTATTCTTATTTTACCACAGGACTGGACGGGATAAGAAATCTCAGTAAAATTCCCATAAGTGGTAGAGGTAACATGATTTACGCACCAACGCCACCTACCTGTCATCTGAAGGGCTGAGACCGAAACAAGACCAAGATCAGAGAGTGTTGAGACCCAGACAAAACCAAGATTCTGAAGGGCTGAGACCGAGACAAGACCAAGACCAAGTGTGTTGAGACCGAGACAAGACCAAGACTCTGAAGAGCCGAGACCGAGACCAGGGCGGGGCGAGACTGAGTTGAGACCACCACCTCCCTGTCATCATGTGTGTGCTTCATTGCTTATGTAACATTTGGTAATAGGTACTTACCTAAAGCAATAAGAAACATGCTTTCAAGGGACCAGCACAAAATTGGTACATTTATTTCTTGTCTGTGCCTCTAAAAGTGTTTCAGTGACTATTTATCATTGTGAACCCAGCACAGCACACACTGAACCAAAAGAAAAAGTGACCTCTGCTTTTGACCCACCCCTGAAGGAGCAGTGGGCAGCTTTTTGGCAGTGCTTGGGGATGGTACTTTGCTCATAAGTACCTCAGTGGCACCGGTACAAGGACATATGCTGGTGACCCTCCAAAAAAGGGCCCAACTCCCTAACTGTTACACTACCAACTGGCCCCCTAGTGCCCCCCTTTATGTCCCGAAATCAAATATGTGCCCAGAAAGGTACAGAATTTGTTGAAAATTACTTGTTATGGCCACCAAACCAATATTAATGCCAGTGGAGCAGAATTATAGGTACAGAAATATAACTCACATCCAGAAAATGAATTTTCCATAAGACACATCATTACCTATTAAAGCTAATGCGTCAGAATTATTCCCCGGCTGCATAGACCAACAGTTGAATAGAAATTTCCCTTTAGTCTATCATATTTCCACAAACCCAGTTCTTTATATGAAGCAAGATTTCATGACTGCTGATTTGCTGCATCATTTGCCTGCACTTCAACCTTGTTAAAAGTGAAATTACATAGCCTTCGCCCTCAGCAATGATTTTGTATAACAAAGATCACAGTTTGCTCCTTAAGGAACATCTCTGTACCTTACAAGGTTCTTTCCTGACAAATGTACCTTTGGGAACAGAAATGATTGCGCAGTGTGTCGACACCAAGACAAGACCAAGATTCTAAAGGTCTGAGACCAAAACATGACCATGATCAGCATGTGTCAAGAACAAGACAAGACCAAGATCAAAAAGTGTTGAGACCGAGACAAGACCAAGACTCTAAAGGGCTGAGACCGAGATAAGATCAAGACGAGAGAGTGTCAAACCAAGACAAAACCAAGACCAGAGAATGTTGAGACCATGACAAGACCAACACCAGAGTGTGTTGAGACCGAGACAAGACCAAGACTCTGAAGGGCTGAAACCAAGACGAGACAAGAACAAGACCAGAGAATGTTGAGACCATGACAAGACCAACACCAGAGTGTGTTGGGACCGAGACAAGACCAAGAATCTGAAAGGCTGAGACTGAGACGAGGCAAGACTAAGGCCAGAGTGTGTTGAGCCTGAGACAAGACCAAGACTCTGAAGAGCCCAGACTGAGACCAAGGTGGGGAGAGACTGAGCTGAGACCAACAAATGTACCTTTGGGAACAGAAATGATGTCCTGATATTTAATGATATTTTTCTGTGTATGCATCAGCGGAATGGAAGACAACAGGGGCGAGACTAAGGCCACAAGGTGTACAGCAGAAATCTCCAGCAGGGAAGCCCACCGCAAGCGGTGAGGGAAGTGGGGGAAGAGGGTTGGTGATGAACGGCTTGTTTGCCATGACAACGACTTCATTCGCCCCCCGGTTGTTGTTTCTCTGTCTACGTGGGCAGAACGGCAGAGGTCGAATCGACTGGCATCTACGGAAGCCTGACGAAGCCTGATTTGTATTCCGTTCGTCGAGCGCAATGTTTAGAAGATGGCCCAGCCATTAGGGTTTATTGTTCTTGCCACTTCATAGGAGTCGATCGCAATCAGCTAGAAGCTCTGAGCTTCCAGCCAACGCCGTGCCAGGCGGGGAGGAAGGAGGGTATTTACTATGTAAATAGCTCCTCCATGTCTTGGGTTTGACTTGGGATTTAGATGCAGATTCATTCATGCTTTTATGACGTTGCCGTCATCGCTCTGGAAAATGAGACCTATTCATTCAACCAATCGTCGTTATTACTTTGCTTTAATTCACAAGCAAGCTGGTTGTGCATAGGGAAAATGAAGTAAAAAAGGAAGGGATGAAGCGGCTCTATGGGACGAAATGGTCAGGATGGCATCATGAGTCCTGAGTTGTTATTTTTCCTTTATTTACAAGCAACCTGGTTCCACTACTCTGTAAAGAAAAATCTTACATAACTCATTTGCATGTAATTTTGAATAGATTTGCCAATGCACTGTATCATTTGTAAAAATAGGGAAATAAAGTTTTAAAAAAAAGAGAGGGATGATGTCACAGACATCAGTAAAAATCCAACCCCACTGTGTGAGCTCATCTGAAATGTTTGAAATGTATGAAAATGTAAGGATGCAAGTAAAATATCAGAAAGAAGAATACACATTTTTCCTCAATGACTTGAATAGAGTTGAGAACAAGACTACCTAAACCGAGACCGAGACAAGACCAAGACTCTAAAGGGCCAAGTCCGAGACCAGACCGAGACCAGGGCAGGGCAAGACCGAGTTGAGACAGAAACCAGACCAATGCATGACAAATAAATAGAACATGCAAAGTCTAAGCAACAATAAACAAGTTTATTCAATATTTCTCTCTTACATATCTATAATGAGGAAATCACTTCACTGGAAGCAGTTATCCAAACTGATCACGTCATATGTTAAACTCAACAAACCACAGCGAACACTCCTCAAGACCAAACTCACTGTTTTATTGGCTTGCAGAGTTGTTATTATGCAGAGACATTCTATGGCTTAGTCCTGTGAAGAAAAATGAGGTTAGTGCAGGAGGAAACACTTCTTTATCCAAGAAAAAAATACTTGATAACAAATAGTGTATTTTTCAACATTTATTTATCCCATTTGATTACTCTCTAACATTATAAAATGGAAACAAATATTTTCTGATCAATTGAAAATGAACTACGAAAACGACGTTTTTTCGCATGATCGCATTCCATATTAGAGTTGTGGGTGCTAACGTGTGTGTTTACATTGCGAATAATGTAATTAATGCCTTTTATGCAATTATTTCAGTTTTCATGCACGGAATTCCTTATTTCACATACAGAGGAATGAATATAATCTCCGGCAAGTTCAAAGTCTTGTGATTCTGACAGTATGTGTGTGGTTTCTGTAAGTTAAAGCGATTCTGAGTTATTAAAACACTAATTAATAAACAACGCAAAATGCCAATGCTAGACCTGAATAATTAAACCATGAATGGTGTCTCTATGAGAGAACATATGCAAGAAATTCAGTGCCAAAAAAGTTTAAAGAAAAAGAAGGGAAAATAATGAAGAGAACAAGATAATCTCAATTACAGAAATACAGAAATCACAAGGTATAGTTATTAGTTCTGCCATATCTTAGGTTTGATTTTGAATTTAGATGCAGATTCATTCATGCTTTTATGACGTGCCCGACCTCGCTCTGGAACTCGAGACCTATTCATAACATTGGAGAACAAAGATTTTGCTACTGGAAGTAAAACATGCGAATCCAAATCTGCAGCATACCAACAGACAACATCCAGCACTCACAAGCGCAAAAGCAAGTGCCTAAAGCACTTTTGAACAGTACATTACACTGCATCACAAATAAATCATTTCCATCTGCTACTTGGTCTAATTCATGTGTCCTGCAGTAAATCCTGTAGTTGCATATATAACTTAAGATTTTGATGTGATAGACAAAATGTGCCTCCAGATTTGAAATCAACACACAGGATTTACTCTAGGACACATGAATTAGACCAAGTAGCAGAAAGAAATGGTTTATTTGTGATTCAGTGTAATGAATCACGCTCATTACTTTTATTACTTTTATTCACAAGCAGCCTGGTTGCACGTCCTGCATTTCACAAGGCACAGCTCCATAAGGGTACAGGCTGCCGATTTGGGTAAAGCACACGTCCCGTTCCCTGACTTTTGTCTTAAATGGCTAATTTGCATGTCAGTTCACACAGCTGTGTGGTTAGATGCACCAAAGCAGTGTATCATTTACATGAAAAAGCAGCCTTGACAATGACATTTGCAAGATGTGGTAATTACACCTTTATAAGCGTTTATTACCCTGCAAAGGAAGTTGGTGGCACAGAAGACCCAGTACATAGTCTCAACTGGAGTAGCAGGATTATACCTTGCTGACATGCTGCCGCTTTTGGGTACAATATTGGTGGTGCTGCCAGTCAAAAAAGGGACCTCTGTACCTTGACAAATATTGAGCAAATTTCTTTCATTGTTGCATTCAGAATTAAATTTACCACAAAATGCTTATTATTGAACAAGTAGTCACAATACCACGCAAAACACCAAATCTGTCAGAAATTGACAAGAGCAAAGCATCATTAACAACCTGGGGTGCATTTCTCAAAAGGATAGTTGCCAAGTGTACATTAGCAACTAACATAGTGTTGCTAATGTAGTTAGCAATATGTTAGCAACTATCAGGGGGAAACGGACCCCTGATTGGTGATGTTCATGACTTCATATAAAAGGGGGCCATTTTGAACATTCTTTGTAACTTGTAATTGCAAAAACAGATAATTGTTCAATTTGGTCATTAATCAACATCCTTGTTCACTCTTAAAGTTGTCATGTATCATTAATTTTAAGATTTTGTTGTTTGTGATAATCACTTTGTTGTCAGTATAATTCAGAAATAAAACCCAGCCATGATTTCCCAAAGTTATGGGCAAAGGTGCCGGGGCCTATTTTTTGATCAACAGTCATGCTGTATTTGTTTTATACTGCTTCCAAATATATGTACTGGTAATTAGAAAATGGCAGTATATAAGCCACTACATAAAAGGTGTGATTTATACCAGCAGTACAATCCCCTTGGTTTGAATAAATCTGGTTCCTCACCACAACTCTTGCTGCTGCATTAAATGGAATGACCATTGGAACGGAACTTGCCAACATAAGACCTTCATAGTACTGATAACTTGAACTCAAGCTTCCACAAACAAAGAACAATCTCACATCCTCTGTTACTGAAAAAATATCTCTTTAAAGGAGCTATATGTACTGTAAGATTGTGGCCAAAACTGGTACTGCAGTCAGATTCAAAATACTGTAGCGTGTTGTTTCTCCTCCCCAGACTCTAGGTTGCCAGATAGGTTGACGGATCCCCATATTTGGCCAATATAGTGTCTAATGTACGTTTGGTATTGCTACAATTAGCGTGCGAATGTTTGCACTGTTACCACACTGTCTCAGTGTAACACAATGCTGATGTTAGCCATCACAAGTCACCGTTTTTGTTTCTCAAATAATTCAGCCAGTTTGATGACCTAACATGAATAAAGTTATTCAACTGTTGAAAATATTTGAAATATTCATCCCTAAGTCTAGTTGTAATACAAGTTAGCCAACCTTGGCTAAATCCTACTTATCCAATAGAAAATTAGCCACTCCGGCATCTGTCTTCAAATTCTTCTCTGCTTTCAGCCGTCTTTCAAATGCATCTCCTGTGCTGATCCTCGTTTTGTTTCTGCTTTGGTCAAGACGTTTTTGAGAGTCATAGTGAGGCTTTTTAGTTTTAGTGATGTCAGACATTTGTAATCCAGAATGCTTGTAGCTGCAGCTCAGTGGTAACTGGCAACCTGGATGCTGAAAGGCTACAGACTTCATGATTGGCCAATAGCGGTGGGTGGCACTAAAGGCCAAAGCACAAAATCAAAACATAAACACAATTTACGTGCTGCAAATTACATTTTAAAATGTGAATATTCTGGCTGCACTAATCTTGTCAGGGAAATTAATATTTAAAATTAACATGATTCTTTAATCTCTGATGACATATTAACTTTATTTTATGATTACTTCCCATAAATGTCTTACATACAGCTCCTTTAAGTGTCTGTTCAAAATAAATTTTGCCCTCACTGTCATGTTCAAGAAACTAGTCTGGCATGATTTGTGCTTTGTGTTATCTTGATGGATGTAGCTATGGTACATTGTGGTCATCAGAGATTTTCAGCAACAATACTCAAGTTAGCTATAGCATTTGAAAGACCCAAAAATGTGACAAGAAAATCCCACCATTCCACCAGTACAGCACCTGTACCCACCACCCTAAATTGTTGATACAAAGCATGCTCCCATGTTGATTATGTCAAAAAGCTGCCCTACCATCTGAATGTCACAGCAGAAACTGAAAATCAACAGAGCAGAACGTTTTCCCTTGTCTTGTCCACTTTTGGTTAGCCTTGTTGATTGCAGAGGTTAGAGAGAAAAAGTCTGGTTTGAAAGGTCTGAACTGAACATGATGTTAGTTTAAAACTCGAACATGCTGCTGTAGTCCCCTTGCTTGAAGCTTTTGTGTTGTGTTTTCAGAGAAGCTTTTCTGCATATGATTATTTGAGTTTCGGTTCACTTTTTCACCAGTTTTTCCCCATTCTCTTCTGGCCTCAGTAATCAACAAGGCATCAACAAGTGCCACCATTCGCTCCACATTTAATATTTTCCCTTTTCGACTCATTCTTGTTCTAAACCCTGGAAATGGTTGTGAGAAGAAATCCCAGTAGATTAGCAGTTTCCGAAATACTTAAACCAGCCCCCAACAACTAGGCCATGTTCAAAGCCTAAATCATATTTGTTTCCATTTCGGATGCTTGGGTAGAACTAGATTTTTTTCTGCATGTCTACACAGTTCAATACACTGAGTTTCCAGCATGTGATTGATTGATTAGATCCTTGCTTTAACAAACAGTCGAACTGGTGTATCTAATGGCGAGGTCATTAGAGGTGTTAACCCTTACTCGTCTCACAATTCAAGACGATATCTCAATGCTTTACGATGCATGACCAGTGCTGGTGAGTGACGAGTTACATGTAACAAACTTATATAATTTAATTACAAAATAAAAATAACAGTAATCAGTTACATTACTTTGAAAAAATGTGTAATTAAATTAGTTACTTTCAGGAAATATTCAGGATTACAATTTCAGTTACATCTCAGTATCTTCTGCAGAAACATTGGCTATATGTTTAATAATATTATTGTTTTGCCATTTTCTCTTGTTCACAACATCCTCCATTTACAGCTGAAAGTCTGATACTATTCCGATGTCTAATTGGTTCTCTTATCATATTTGAATTTGCAGCACCCACTTGCTGCTGGATCTACAGCCTACAAGCGATCTGAGCTGCAGTTGCGAGGAGGCCTGCAATGCCAGATAGGAACTAAAATGTAGGCCTGGCCCATTGCAGGAAATAAAAATGAGCTGTAGTGAGCAGACGCTATATGCACAATCAATCCCACATGAATAGACAACTGCTTATTCAATGATGTTCACCAAATGTTGAATGTCAAATATTTGATTTAGCAGGCATAGGTATTCAAAGATCAGCATGTTCTCACAGTAAAAGTGGCGTTGAGGTGTTGAAGTCTGACATGGCTGTGGCTGTGTTGAGGGAGTTTAAAAGGATTTGACAGCAGTCAGTGTTGAGTAATGCTGTAAGGTTAACCAGGTTTCAAAAACTGAAAATGGTTGACAGTTGAGAAAATTCATTCAAAATGTAGAAAAGTAATCCAAAGGTAATCAAATGTAATTAGTTACATTACTTTGTTAAAGTAATTGAAATAGTTACACTACTATTACATTTTAGATAGGGTAACTTGTAATTGTAATGCATTACATTTCCAGAGTAGCTTTCCCAACACTGTGCATGACATAAATCTTTCTACATTCTTTCACATCGCAAACAGATTGGGCAGCCATAGTTGCTGCCGGAATGTTTTTTTTTTTTTACTTGAAGTTTTATGCTGTAGCCAGGAACTCTTCGAGAAATTTCATTATGATATAAGTTAGGGATTTTCAACTGCTTCTGTCCCAGGTCCACCACTCAAACTAATTGTGGGAGGGAATATTTTTTTGTATTAATTTTTCTTGCAATTTTTCTTGTATTATTCATAAAGATACCCAAATCATCCGGAAATGTTTGAAAAAATGAAAAAGGATTAATTTTTAAAAAGTGATTTCAGTAGTGAAAGTGGATTGCTTGTCACAGATAGTGGTCCACCTGCAAAGCCGCCGTGGACCACTAGGGGCTTGAAAACCTCTGTTATAATCAAATATGGTCTGCCATTGCATCCATACAGAATCGTCCACGTCTAGATTTCAAGATTCTTTATCTTTCATGTGCAAATTATTCAGGTACAACATGCAGTGAAATGTCTACATCCCAATGCATCGATTATGCAATTAATTTCAACACCCCTAGTGGTCATACGTTTCTATTTCATTGTTATCTCCTGGCTTAAGTTTACAGCTACACAGCCAAATGTTTTCAGATTTTTTCAACCACATTGCTGGCAATAAGTCCTTGGCAACGAGCATACATTAGAACACTCTCATTTGGCAGTGGACAGCGTCAGATTTTTGGTATGGGTTACCCACATCGAAATAATATAGGTCCACTACTATAGCTCCACTAGTGCATCATAACGAAACTCATAACCTCCTGGGAGCACACAAACCATTGCAGAAACAGAGTGAATGTTCACCATTAGGGAGTAGCTAACTAAAATTAGCAATGGTATTAGCTACTTTTATACTAGGGAAGCTAGATTTATTCAGTCTTAAAAATGAAACACTCTCTATCTCTAAATCATTGTATTGTTATTTGACATTATGTTGCTCAAAAATATAATAAAAAATATTTTTAAAAAGTTCAAAAATAGTAAAAAATGTAGTTTGAACGCTGCCGCTAATGGAAAGATGTGAATTCTCTCCATTGTGAAATTAATCTCTTTTATGTTGGCTAAATTACCGATCTCAAAGGAACATTACAATGTTTGCATGATATAGGAATGATGCTTTTCGTAACTTAGCAACAGCAAGCACTGAGGAATGTGCCAAAAAAAGCACTCTAACACAAAAGTGAGGTTTTGACCGCTCTCAGCACAAAAAAATGCGTTTGATGGACACAGGCCCTGAAACAGTAACACTGCGAATGTACACATTTATATTATTATTTTGAGCAAAATTACAGTACGTGTTAATAAGAACCCCACACGCATCTATATGAAAATAACAGCTCAGAAGTATGAGAAAAATACTTGATATCAAGTGTCTAAAAATGATTGCTATATCCTTTGAATAAGCACATTTGTGATTCCATTTTATTGGAAAATCTGTCACTTGTCTCATCGAAAGTCTCTTTTAAGCAAAGCAAAGCATCCCTTAGAAAGCGAGAAAGTTCCCCTAATCACCGTCAGCGGCAATCACAGCAGCGCGAGCCTCTCAAACAGCATGATTGTGAGGCAGATCAGAAGATGGTCTCTGGGTCACACATCAAAAAGTCACCCAGCCAAGGCTGAATTAAACACCACGGCAATCAGCAAGCGGCTCCCCTTTGGCCAAATCAGGACAGTGATTGCGAGATTCAGATACATTATCACAAACACACCAGAGCAACAAGAAGATTCAGGGTTGCTCGATAGTTTTCTCTTAAGATCGTGCTCTCTAAGGCGTCGGATTTGGCCTGATAAGGTAATTGAATCGACATGCTGAGGACATTTGTATCTGTTGTTAGCTTCTTGCCGCACTGGTAGTTTTACATGTCGTGGTGTGTTTAGGTGATCATTGACGGCATGGAATTGGGCCACCAATTACTGTAATGTCATCAAAATGTGGACCCTTTTTTGATTCACAGTGTAGATCCATCATTCCACTGCTCCTTTAAACCATCCCCTTCTATTTAGATGTCACATCCATACAGGCTAGTACTGCAGTGACCGGCCGGCTCCACCCACTCCAATCCCGGTCACTGCAGTACTAGCCTGCATGGATGTGACACCCACGTCGGACGGCCCCACCCACTCCAATCCCGATCGCTGCAGAATTAGCCTGTGTCACTTCTTGTCCTCTCAGAGCATCAACCACTGCTCATCTGGAACCACGTCTACTTAAAAGAAGAGGAAGACATGCATCAAGACTCTTTGCAGTGCTGGCTCCTCAATGGTGGAACGAACCTCCTCTTGCCATAAGAACTGCTGAGTCACTTGCTGTCTTCAAACTTCATCTGAAGACACACCTCTTCAAAGAGTATCTAGGGGATCAATGTACCCCTTACTGTTTATGTTGTCTTACTCCTAAAAAACAAACATACAAACCCCACAAACATGTATGTCTGTCTGTGAACTTTTGTTTTCTCTAACGCATTTTTGTTAAAGTATAAAACTTAGTCGGTAGTAACTTGGTTTAACGACGGTTGTTGATTTTAAACATAGCTTTACAGATCAAAGAACAGTCATGAACTACAAAGCACTGTTAAATGCTGTAAATGCTGTAAATGTGAATGTAAATGTTTGTTATTCAACCTTTCTGACGTGCCAGGTTGGGATTTTGGGCTAATGTCGTCACCTGTGTCTTGTTTGGCTTCCCCCACTTAGTTCCCATTACGTATGGTTGCACGGGGCAGTTGAGGTGGCATAATGGTTGAGCATTCGCCCTGTGATTGGAAGGTTTGCCGGACCGGTAACGTTACAACTGAAGTACTCATGAGCAAGGTACCCTCCCCAAGCACTGCTCCCTGGGCACTGCCCATGTTAGCTGCCCTCTGCTCCGTCACGGATGGGTCAAATGCAGAGGCCACATTTGGTTGTGGTGTACTGTGTGCTGTGCTGTGTTCACAACAACAAATAATCACTCACACCCTCGATTCTGATTCGCTTACTAGTTTCGGGGTGTTTCCTCACACCTGGGGCTTTTCTTATTTTTGTCAGCTCGACCTGGACATTAGCGTCCAGTCACCCTCACAATAACCCGAATGTTAATGTGTGTTTCTTCAGTTCACTACAGCCGGCTGGGCTCACGCTGTCCTGATCCTGAGACGTTACGGAGAGAGCGCTGACAGAGAGGTTCCATCTACTCACTGAGAGTTTGGTTTTGCTTTCGTGTGGCAATCCGTGTGCAAGTACCAGAGAGGACAAGAAGAAGCACGAGTCCGCATCCGTGTTTGTGTGTGTGCGTTTTCATTTGAGTTTTGAACATTACAAAAGTGTAAGTTTGACCATGAATCCTACATCTGCGTCCTCTATTCTGTCTGTCCAAAGATTGCAAACTGGAACGTGACATTAGACATCAAAGAAAGGAAATGACATTGGCGTTAGTGTTGACAGTACACATGTTTTTCAACCGCGACTCACAAAAAGTCTTGTCCTTTAAAGAAAGGGCAAGCGAGTGTGAGTGACAAGAAAATATTACCTCGTATGAGTGCACTTCAATGGCCAGGGCACACACGCTCATGGCCGTGCACTTGTCGTTTCATGTCTTTGCAAATTAGCACTTTATTTCGCAAAATGTTAAGAGGGAACGCATTTTTATCTAGCCCAAGCAGCCCTCGGGAGCTCTCACCTCTGTATTCAGCGGTAAGCAAACTCATAAAGCTACAAGGAGGACATAATTAAAGCGTAAAAAAGAAGCGTTTTATCTTTTGGGAGAGTGGAGCCATTGATATTTTTTTTTGCACCGCTCCCCTTCCTATCTTTCCCGTTTGTACCTCACCATGATCAGAAGAGTCTTTGTTTGGCAGAGAGGAAATAAAAGAGGGGAGGAAGGACCGTGACGGGGGAACGGTGACAGGAACGCTCATTATCGCCAGCAGCAAAAGTTTGCGGGAACAAAATGTCACGTGAACCGTGTGGGCGAGGTTCCTCCGTTTTTTTTTTTCCTTCGTCAGCCGCAATGGAGGTCTCTTTTGATGCGCCGGCTCTTTCATATCGTAATGAGTGATGTGGTTTTAATCCGAGGCTGCACTCAGCAGTTCGCTTTTGCCAGCGGTTGCTGGGGTCGCCAAGGCCCAGCAACCACTGTCTCCTCACTGGAGAAAACATAGCTTTTTTTATGGTGATGCACCTCGTTGGGGCATACATGATGCCAGCTCCTCCGACCTTCAGAGGCCGTCCATTTACATTTACAGCATGCTCTTATCCATAGTGACGCATATCAATGTTTTGTAGTCAACTTCTGCTTCTCAAACTATATAATATACTCTATATGTTTGTATACTGATATATTGTAAAAGTTAATATTACATTTAAAATATATGTAAAACATTTAAAATGTAGTATGATAGTTTTAATTTTATATATTAAGTTATGCATATAATAATTGGCATTTACAATCACTGGAAAAGACATAAAATGCAATTAAACACAATTACAAAATAAGGACATATATATATATATCTTTTAATATCTAAAAATATATTTAAAACGGTGGCGCGGTGGTTAACTCTGGGTGGGTCCTGTGGGTCCTGGGGAAAGCCGTATGTCCTCTCTGTGTGGAGTTTGCATGCTCTCCCTGTGTTTGCATGGGTTTTCTCCGGGTGCGCCGGTTTCCTCCCACAGTCCAAAAGCATGTAATATAGGTTAATTGCCGACTCTAAATTGGCCCTGTAAGGTGTGTGATTGTGTGTGTGTGCGCTCTACAGTGTGTTGGCACCTGCCCAGGGTTGTTCCATGCCTTGTGCCCGTAAGCTTCCAGGAAAGGCTCCGGTCCTCCCGCGACCCCAGTTGGGATTACGCGGTTAGATAAGGAATGAATGAATATTTAAAATGCAACAAAATACATATATAAAATATAATATAATATAAAATAGAAAGCTGCAAAGATCTATGTATTATTTATTAAAATATATTTTAAAATGTGTTGATGATAATATTAAATGAAATAATGTAAATATTGTCAGTTTATATTTTATTCTATATTTTTGCCTCTTTTTTTAACAAAGTAAAACAATAAATGTCAGCAGTATTTATTAAGTAGGTCTTCAGACAGACAACTCAGCACTGAAAAGAGTCTTGATCCATCCATCCATCTGTCTGCTCCATTTTCCTTTTTTTCTTCCCTAACTAGGGTGGAAGGTTCCAAATGAATTAGACCCAGCCTCCCATACATCACGCAACGGCACGCCTGCTGTGGTAATAAAGGAATTATTCATGGATCCTCTGCTTTGTGTGGAACCAGCACTTTATCAGGGCGATGGATACAAGATGTTTACGCGTTTGCCGTCGCCCCACAGAGTATTTGCGTGGCTTTGCTGAACCGTGCCTTCTAAATACATCACTGATTTGTCATCCTGACACTTCAATTATCGAGTGCTTTTGTGGGACCGACCACACCGATCGCTCGTGTCTGTTTTTACATGGATCGCGTTAAAAAAAAGGTCAATGACACCGCTTTTAGATAAGTTTTAATCAGAAACTACACGTAGCTACAGATGAGCTACTGTACGAGCTGTGTTGAGGAGTTAACTACAAGTCGCGCTCCAAATACTTGACAAAGACTTGTTTCAGTAGCTTTTTCAGGAATAAAGATATGTGTTTAAATGTTGTAGCTTTTAAATACTATACTTTTTAAAACAAATAACAACTCAACAAAGATGTTTAAAATCAAAAGTAGCTTTAAAAGTAACTACTTTTTTACAAATAGCGATAGTAAAGCTGTGTTAAAAATGTTGTAGCTTTGAATGTAACTACTTTTTTAAAACAAATAACTGTAAAGATGTGTTTAAAATGTCTAGCTTTAAAAGTAGCTACTTTTTAAACAAATAACAACTGTAAAGATGTGTTTAAAATGTTCTAGCTTTAAAAGTAACTACTTTTTACAAATAACAATTATAAAATATGGTTTAAAATGTTGTAGCTTTAAAAGTAATGACTTTTTAAACAAATAGTGACGGTAAATCTCGGTTAAAAATCTGTAGCTTTAATGGGATGAGAGCGGTTATTGCTCTCAGATTCCAAAAAGGAAATAGTTATTCACCAGCAATAACTGTGGATTTTACAGTGCGAGTTTATTGTGATGATACACAGCTCTGCTAATTACCATCTGATGCCCTTTGGGCTAAACAGTCTTTGATGTTTGTTATTTTTTTCTTCCCATCTTCATTTTTCTGTGCAGTCAAATCAGAGAATAAGCCTTGGAAACAACTTCTCTGAAGGTCACCATCCACTCTCAGCGTTCTGTTCATGTCAGTTCAAGTAAACACAGTTAATGTCAGATTTTGAATAAATCCATACTGCTTCAGGGCAGTGCCTGTTCTTCAGCTGTGGATATCAAAAGATTGACATATCAAATGAATGAATACATGAATAAAAAAATATTACTGTATATTAATTTAGTTAAATTAATTGATTAAAATTAATGTCTTAGATATTTTGGAGTCATATTTTATAGTTAATCATGCTATTCTTTTCATCATATTTTGTAGTTATATCTTCAAGGACTTTGCAGCATTTTCACTGAATTCCAGTGCTCCGGTGATCAGATTCATATGAAATGAACTCGATTTGCCCAACAGTTATACAAAGCAGTAATAATAAGCAGCCTGATGTCACGCAAAGGTTCATATCGCCCTCGAAAAAGGAGAATTTTTCATTATCAAAGTTGAGAAATGACATCAGTCCCATTTCATTTTTGAGCTCGGCTGTGCCGTGTTCTACAGACAGACACAACTACAGCCCAAACCAGTCATCCATAGCCAATTAAGCGATATGTCTCGGAAAAGTCCGGCAAACTTTTTCGCCCACAGTCTTCCTCTCTCTCTCTCTCTCTCTCTCTCTGGCACTTTGTCAGCTTGCTCCTGTGCGCCGTAGTCACGCTCTGTAGACAGCTGATTAATGCTCTCCACACCAGAGCAAAGCTCATTGGACTCCACCTCCAAACAGTACGGCGTGGAGAGACGAGAGGCTTAGGAAGGAGAGAGAGAGAGAAAGGGAGAGAGACCTTGACTTTTAAACATCCTTTATTCAAACAGTGTCGGGATCAGCAATAATCAAATCACTAAACAACATCCATTTTATACTATATAAATTGGTAATTAATTGTCTGTCATCACTGAAACTCTGTACCCAGAATCCCTCATTAATCAATTATACATTATTTATCTATGTCGTGCAAAAAAGCATTGCAAGGTGTTTGACAGTGTAAAAACAATATGCAAAATAAGTGTAACTTTATAAAGAAAGTCTAATTAAACATAAATAGTAAAATATAAATATAAAATTGTATTTAAGAAAAGGCAAAACTAAAAAGGTAAGTCTTAAGATTTCTTTTAATTTTTGTAGAAAATCTGACACGATAGACTCCCATATTTTATTGTCAAACGTTTACAGTATATATTGATATTTCCAACATTTATTAACAGAACATCAATTAATCTAAATCAATACATTGATTCATTGATCAACGAGTCCAGACTATCGTTGCAAACTGAAAACACTGATCAGACATCATACATATTCTAACATCACTTTATATGGTAAGGAGGACATTTTTATTACAAGAGAAGATCGTTTTTCATTGAAAAGACCCTTTTGACCCATAACCAATTATCCAAACTTTAGGTCACTTCCCATCACCATTAGGGCCCGTGTCCACCAAACGTGTTTTCTACACTGAGAACGGTCAAACCCTCACGTCCAGGCCTTTCTCTGCCTTTCTTCTTATTATTTACTAAGTTACGAATGGGCCCTTGGGTGCTTCCACATTTGTTCCTATTTCACATAAACATTGTAACGTGTTCCTTTGAGATCGGTGGTTTGGCAAATACTCCACATGTCTTTGAGATCTAGAGACTGGGTGCCGCAGATAACTGTAAAGTAAACAGCTGGGGAATATCACCACCACCGATTTGATTGGTTAACCAAGAGAAAGTGACGTTGATAAGCGCAGCATTGGTTTTAAAACTTCAAGTGCTCTGGTGCAAAATCTCCACTGGCATTTTTTTCCCCGCTGACGGCGCTTAGCACTTTAAACGCTGAAGCTCATAGGATTTGTATAAAGATTATGCTCTGCCAGCGCAAAAAACGTGTTTGTTGAACACAGGCCCTTATGTACTATTCCTCTTACACCTTAAGTTGTCTGCCAAAACTTATAGCATCAGCTCCAGACCCACACATCCTGATTGCTGGCAGTCATCAAATGAAACTTCAGGTAAATAAACGTAATCAAACTCATTAAATGCAGTGTTTAAAAAAACTGAAATAGACTTGATCAAACTCTTTAATTAAACTCATAAATAAACTTAATGAAACTCATTAAAGATAGCGTTCCCCACCATCTCACATTGGCTGGAATAAACTTCCAGCACCATCAGGTGAGAAGATAGACAGAGAGAGAGAGAGAGAGAGAGAGAGGTCTGTAACATTTCCCAAATCTCTGTACAGCTGAAGGCACTAGCTCTGCACTCCAACACACGGCCTGTTCATTCATGTGAGGCTCCTCATTTCCATTACAAATTGGAATTTATTGATTTGTGCATTTGGTGAATACCCACGGCACACTCGCACATTCATTTAAAACACACTGGAAAAGGCCTCTGTATTACATGTGTATTTTCCCTTCCCACATGGTGCAGAGATGCTCTGCTGAAGACATTTTTTTTTTACAATTTGGCTTTTGAAAGGTTTGAAAGAGACTGGCTTCAAAGGCTTGCAAGATTTGCAAATAGTACAGTAAAAGAATTTCCAAACAAAAAGAGAGAAGTAAGAGGGAGAATTTTGGTATATTATAAAAATGCATGTATACTTTATTTTTTAAATTTATTAATTAATTATTTGCACTATTATTTATTTTTATTTTATATTGTAAGGATTAATAAGGGTCACTAACAACTCGTGAGAACATAAAAATTGCTGTAAAAGTAAATTCTGATACTTAAACTGGTGGCAGAATTTAAAACAACACATTGAACAGTTCACACTTTTAAGCTTCACCATTTGGTCTGCATTCACATTAATTCTGCTTCCAGTGAATGAATTAATTTATAAATAGTAGAAGTATATACATGCAGATAGATAGATAGATAGATAGATAGATAGATAGATAGATAGATAGATAGTTAGGTAGTAGTAGTAGTAGCAGTAGTGATGATTTCTCTGTCTTTAAGGAGTAAGATTTTTGTAGTATTTGGGCAAAGAGTGTTTACTGGATGTAGCTGGAGAAAATGATTTCAATCAAGAAATGATGTTTTTAATGTTTAAAACACAATAACGTCTGCATGCTTTTCTTCTACAATGACGCCAGATTGTGTCTGATGTGCTAAAATATGATTGCATAATGCCATTGTAGGTGTGTGTGGGCAGCCGAGCCTCTACTTACCGCCTAAGTGTTGATAAAAGCCTCTAATACACTTAGACGTCTTTATACCATGATTCATTCATCAGAACTGCATTTTTATAGCACAACATCCAGAAATTGTTATAACTCACTTTTAAATGTCAGCTGTCTTGACTTCCTGCTTCATTTGCAACACACACACATGAACACACACACACACACATAGGACACCCACACACACGCCTACACACTTTCGTTTATGCATATGAAGTAAGCATGTGAGGGTTGGGACTTAATTGGCTGCAGTAGTTTGTGTGTGTGTGTGTGTGTGTGTGTGTCTTAATTGACGTGACTCATAATCCCTCATGGAGCTGCTCCGTATGATTCTCATGACCTTTTTTGAGTTTTTTTTTTGCCAGAGACAAGTCATTAATTGTCATAGATGAACCAATGGGAAGGGAAAGCAGCCGTATGTAGTGATACAGTGTTTTTAAGCCTGCGGGAGTGTGTGAGTGTGTGTGTGTGTATGTATTTATCACATTGTAGGGGACCTTTTTTCCTAAAGTCACTTTATCCCTGTTTTTTGGGCTTTTGTGGGGATTTTGAGGCGTCCCCATGAGGAAAATGACTTTATAAATGTGTTTGTTTTGTTTGAGAAACTAAAAGGGTAAGATGTTGCTTTTGGTCACTGGGGTTAAGGTTAGGGGTTGGGGATTGGGTGAAGGTGTAAATTATGTACTTGAGTCATTATGAGAGTCTATGAAGGACCTCCCAAGACAGTAATACATAGATGTGTGTGTGTGTGAGGAGTGTCGTGTAATGTTTCCCAGCATCCCCTCACTGTGCCTGCTGGTGCTGGTTCTGCAGCCTACAGTTTTATCTGCCCGCCAGTTATACAGACAAAACCTGCAGAAATATCAACTGGACTTCTAATATCCATCCATCTTCCATCCTCATTAACACCATCATTCATCCATCCATCATCCATCCATCCATCCACTCATTTCTTTTTGTCCATTCATCCATCCATCCATCAGCCACTCATTTAACTCATCCATTCATCCATCACAGCCTTTCTATCCATCCATCCATCCATCCACTCATACTCCTGCCCATTCATCCATCACAGCTTGTTCTATCCATCCATCCATCCACTCATTTAACTCCATCCATTCATCCATCCATCATCCATCCACTCATTTAACTCCATCCATTCATCCATCCATCTACTAGCTTGTTCTATCCATCCATCCATCCATCACCAGCTCATTCTATCCCATCCATCCATCTACCCAGCTCTATCCACCATCCACCATCCATCCATCTACCCAGCTCATTCTATCCATCCATCCATCTGCCACCCAACTCATTCTATCATCACGTCATCCATCCATCTGCAGCTCATTCTCATCCATCCATCCATCTACCCAGCCATTCTATCCATCATCCTCATCATCTACCCAGCTCATTCTATCCATCCATCCATGTACCCAGCTCATTCTATCCATCCATCCATCCATCTACCCAGCTCATTCTATTCATCCATCCATCTACCCAGCTCATTCTATCCATCCATCCATCCATCATCTACCAGCTCATTTATCCATCATCCATCCATCCATCTCACCCAGTTCATTCTATCCATCCATCCATCTATCAGCTCATTCTATCCATCCATCCATCCATCCATCCATCCATCCCATCTATCCAGCTCATTCTATCCATCCATCCATCTACAGCTCATTCCTGTCCATCCATCATCCATCCATCCATCAATCAACTCATTCTATCAAATTCATCCATCTACCCAGCTTGTTTTATCCATCCATCTATCTCTCAATTCCATCCATCCACCCATCTACCCACATCTAATTCCATCCCATCCATCTACTTAGCCTTAATTCCATCCATCCATCACCATCCAGCTATTCAACTAATAAATTCTCAATAATCCATCCATCAATCTAGCTCACTCAATTCACCCATCTACCCCATCAATTTTTATCCATCCATCTACCCATCCATTATCCATCTACCCATCCATTCATCCTTCTACCCATCTAATTCCATCCATCCATCTACCCATCTGCAATTCCATCCATCATCATCCATCTTCTTCTTCTTCCTCTTTCGGCTTCTCCTTCGGGGTTGCCACAACCGAATCATCTGTCTCCATTTTAGTCCTATCCTCTGCATCCCCTACCCTCACACCAACTCCTTTTTGGTCTTCCTCTCAGCCTCCTGCCTCAGCATCCTTCTACCTATGTAATCATTGTCTCTCTCCTCTGGACATGTCAAAACCATCTTTCAGCCTGGCACTCTCTCTGGCTTTATCTCCCAAAACATCATGAGCTGTCCTCTGATGTACTCATTCCTAGTCCTATCCATCCTCATCCTCCAAAGAACCTCAATGTCATGACCCCCCTGGACTTTAGACAGACTCACGGCTAAGTTCAGCCCTTTTAATAATGTGTTCTTTGGCTTGGCCATGTTATTGTGTTCTGTGTTGGCCATGTTGTGTGTTCTGTGTCCCGCCATTTTGTGCGTTCTGTGTCTGCCATTTTGAGTGTTCTGTGTTTGCCATCTTGCATCTCTTATCAATCACTGTCTATGTCCCACCTTCCTATTGTGTCTCATTAGTTTGATCCGCAGTTCATTAGTTTGTTCACCTGTGCTTGTTCGTTGTAGTCACACCCTCTCCTTCCCATTGGTTGTCCCTGCATTGGTTGTTTTCTGATTGTTTTCCCATTGGTTCCCCTTTGTTTCATTGGTCCAGCCCCTTATTGTCTGTGTTAAGTTTAAGCTCAGTTTCTGGTGTTCCTTGATGGTCCCACCCCTCACTCTACCTCCCGATGTCAGTGTGCTGTTCATTGGTTTGTCTAAGTGATAAGTTTTTGTTCTGTTTGTGGCCTGGAAATGCGGTTTATGTTGCTTGTTGCTGTGTGTGTTTGTCTAAGCGGGAAGTTTGGTTTTGTTTGTGGCCCTCGTGCTGGTTTTGTTTCTGTGTATTATTATTTGAGTATTAAATGGCTTGCACTGTGACCTGCGCCTCATGTCATGCCCCAGCAGCACCTGGCCTGGCTTACTCAACATCTTGAGCTCCCAACCTCAGTTCTGCC
Source organism: Distichodus sexfasciatus (assembly GCA_032718565.1). Taxonomy (NCBI): domain Eukaryota; kingdom Metazoa; phylum Chordata; class Actinopteri; order Characiformes; family Distichodontidae; genus Distichodus; species Distichodus sexfasciatus. The sequence continues at coordinate 1,425,461 of JAVGVS010000040.1, forward strand.
TCCTGTCTTTTCCCTCATTGGCACTGTCTCCAAACCATCTACCCATCGATTCATCCATTTACCCAGAGAAAGAGAGAGAAAGAAAAAAGGGGATAGAAAAAATGAAGGTAAAAAAGGTAAGAAAAGAGAATGAAAAATCGGTGAAGAAAAATGTTTAAATGAATGTTTTGTAATGTTTTAAACTACATTTATTAAAATACATTAATTAGTAATAGTGTTCATTATATTTACGTGCTAGTGTTTGACAAAAGTAATTCTTTCCTTTCACTGGTGCTCATTAAAACACAGGAATGTTGTAAGATAAAATCTAAGATATAGTCTTGCATTTAAAAAGACTTCTCACTTTCATAAGCTCTACTTTTTTAAAATGATAATAGAGATATATATTCATACATTTTGCAGTTATTGTAAGTCCATGTCCTTATTAAATATACTGTACTTCCACTGCTCGGGCAGATAAATTGTGTTATTAAAGCATCGTTTTACAACAAGCAAACAAGTAATATGAGTTTAAATGACTTATCTGCTTGTCTAGGATGAATGATCTTAAAATAAATCTCAAATGGCATGTTAGACTGAAGTGAGATGTTTTCTCCGTGTTGAGTGTGATGGAGTCCTGATTGTGTGGAAATGAGGGTGTGATGCAGGTTTGGAGATGCTTTTAGCTTTTCTAAGTGCTCATACATATTGTATTTTGCATCATGTCAGTAGCGCAGCCTTTTCTACAGACCGACACGGAGACTTAATTCGTATAGGTGCCCGGAACTGGAGCACATGTGAGATTGGATTTAAGTGCATCGTGGGTTTGAATAACAAAAAAATGGGCTGTGATTTTCTCTCCCACGGATCTGGCGTCTCCCCAGCGAGGGATGATTGTAGCTCCTGCGGATGGCCTTGAGAAATGTCAGCATCCTTCTCGGCCTGTGCCCAGCCTCGCCTCATCTGTCGCCCGCCTCTTCCCTTTTACACACACACACACCTCCCATTAGACTCCTCCAACTCCTCGCTCT